>QYAM01000126.1:0-60153 GCA_003988965.1 Neobulgaria alba | reverse complement strand
ATAGTATTTATAGTGAGGAATACTCCTTATGAGTTCCTCAATCAAGTCTCATTCATTCAATTCATTCATTGAGAAAACCTCGACGAAAAGTCGAACAGTAGAAAACAGGATGACTACCCATGAGAGCATATTGTAGTATATAAACCAGTGACCTCAAGGAACTTGGTAAAGCCGAAGGTTCTGCTCTTAAGCAGGAGAGACAGGTTCCTCTTTACGAGAGATTTCTCGAAGCGAGGGTTATGGTCTACTATCGAAGACATAAGCAGTCGCTAGAGCTAGGAAGTTAAAACAAGGAAGGGAATCTAGAAGGGACGGAGCTATAGAGGTTCATTCACTTAAAAGAATTGGGAGGTCATGCTCTATTTCGATAGCCATTCATAAAATTGAATATAATAAGTAATATTTAAGCAGCTAGCTAAATATAAAATCTCAAGTATTAGTAGATTTATGTAAAAATTAGCTAATTAAGTCATTCCATTAACCAATTTCGAATATTAGTAAGTAATTCGGAGCAGTGCCAACTTTATCGCCAGTATTTGACAAATTTACAGGTATGCGTAACGTGGGTTATTCTCACCCTACTATTTTACCAAAAACTATATGCGAATATAACAGAAAGCACGAGCAAAATTATAAAACGCGAACTTCGGGAAATATTTACTTATTTTTACTTATTTCTCCGCTCCTCGTTTCATCAACCCCTATTACACAAAATGTTTTTTTTCCACTTCCAAACAACCACTCAAACGAATACCCTACTGCCAAGTTCCCGCCACCGTAACACTCGAACTACAACTCGTCGGGACAGTATAACTCCTATTCGGATCCGCTTCCCAAGTAATCGTACCGGACGAGTCCTTACTAACAAACTTATAACTGAAAGCAGTTCCAGCGGCAAAACTTAAGGTAACGCTCCAAATTGGATTAGAGGCTGTGTACGCAGAAGCTGACATTAAGACACCCGAAGCTGGGGCCCAAGAACCAAGTTGTGAGATGGATCCAACGAGATAGATGTTTGTTCCGTAGACGGTGGTTTTGAGAACTGAGAAGGTAACGGCGACGGTAGCGACGGTTGTGCATGTGGTGGTGGTGGTGGTGGCAGCAGCAGAAGTGGTAGTTGTAGTTGTAGTTGTTGATCCTATTGGAGGGAAAGGAGGTTAGATGTTGAGGACATCAGTTTCGTTTGCGGAGAGGAGAAGAAAGAGGGAAGCTTACCAGTGAGGGAAGAACAGATTCCACTTCCTGTCAAGAGAGACTTTGGATAGAATATCCTTGGAAGTCCACTTGCCATAGCAACGACAAGGTTTCCACTAGTATCAGTTGTATATGCTGTGCAACCAATAACTTCAATCAATGCCTCACTGGCAGAATATCCAGTTGCGGAACTGGCAATGCTTTGAGAGTAACTTGCTCCGGATGCACCCTTGTTGCTGAAGACGGAGATCATGGCATCTTTTCTCATGGCGATAGTGGTGGTGTCTGAGTAGACGGGGTATGCTTTGTAGAGGGCGTGCGCGCTTGATATAGCAAAAGCTCGAGCACGGAGGGCATTGACTGCCTTGATGAAAGTGTAAAGTGTCGAGGTTGTGGAGTATTGTGAAAGCCAGATTGCCTCACGGTCGTAAGGAACACCTGCACCGGAGTAGTGTTGTTCCTGTCCCTCATAGACTAGGATCTGTTAGCTAGAAACTTCAAGAGCGTGGCAGGAAAAAGAATAGATGTATGTGGGGGGCAATCTAGGAAGACTCACTGATAGAAACTCCGTCTTGCAACATTGTGAATGCAATAGCATTTTCGGCGAGAGACATATCGGATGTAATAGAGGGAAACCTAACGATATCATGATTCTCAAGGAAATTACCGAGAAGAGTTGTGTCTGAACAGGAGCTTTTGAGAGTGTTGATACCATTGACCAAGTTGCTGATGCTTCCACTGGTCGATTCGAAGGCTTGGAGAACCCAGAAGTAACTTCGTGATATTAGCTTGTGATGGGATATGGAGGTATGTTAGGCTTACGAGGGATAATTCAGGACGCCGTTCAGATAACTTTGGTAAGGACATGTGTATGCTGGGTCGCCATTGTAGACTTCCCCGACAATATAGACACCAGCTGAAGATTTATTAGCATTGATGGGAGAGAAGAATGAGTAAGAGGCACACCTGCGTTTTGGAACGATGTAAGGAAGGCGCTGTCAACTTGTTGAGCACTATCCAATCTAATTCCATCGATGGTATAATTTGTGACCATTTGTTTGACCCAGGTATTCCATTCTGCGAGAACATTGGCATTTTCAGTTCTCATATCAGGAAGCGAGACGATATTATCTCCTTCCCAACAGTCCTTGATACTTGTAACATTGTTGTAATCAATGAGACAGAAATCGTGGTAGTATGATTTCTATTAAGTGTTAGTAAATGTTTCATACTGACGATACCCTAGGGCTGAGGTAGAGCTGGTGGGAGATGAGGACGACTTACAGAGTTAAATGGAGTGAAGACGGAATAATCAACGCAAGTTCCACATCCGATGTAGCCCATATGGTTGGTGACTATATCCACCATCAAGTACATACCCCTCGCATGAAGAGCAGCACTCAAAGCTTTCAAATCGTCAGCCGTGCCGAAATTACTGTTAAGCGCGTATATATTTTGTGCCCAGTAACCGTGGTATGCGCTTCCATCAGTAGTGCTTCCTGCCAAGTTTTGCACAACAGGGGAAATCCAGATCTTTTCCGATTAGCTTAGGATCTGACAGATGGGATCGGGGCACTTACAGCGGTGAAACCCATGCCCTGGATATAATCCAGCTTCTTGATGATTCCCTGCCATGTTCCACCACAATAAGCTTGATCACCCGTATTGCAAGTTGCAGTCGTAGATAAATCAGTACGAGCAAAACGATCAGTGAGAACTTGATAAATAGACTGCGATCGCCATTGAGCTGCGGTTAGAGCACTGGCAGCACTAGCATACGCCACCAGAAGAGAAGTAGATAACTTCATATTGGGTAGCTCTCCGAGAACAATTGAGAGAGAGACTGAAACAATGTTCTGAACAATGTATGTTCAAAGCTGGTGTTCAAAAAAGGCGTTGTTATAAGTAGGGAAGCTTCGAAGACATATAGCATTGCCATCCTCACTGGAAGATAAGCCCGGCTGGATCAACAATAAAGATGAATCCCAAAGGAAGGCCGCCACGGACCACACCACTGCAAGAAAGGCCAACGACTTCGGCCATACTTTTCATGGAGACTGCTGGCTTACGTGCCGCGATGGTACCCGCCGCTCATGTGGTCCTGGATGTCAGCAGTGTTCTCGAAAAATAGCAAGCGAAGCGCATCACTGGTCCACGGCAGAGATTCAAGGGGTATTAACTCCACTCCACGGAGCGCTCCCGGCCACCCCATCGACGGATAATTTCAGCGTGCCTGTAAACGCACCTGCAGATCGGTTCTCCTACCTTACTAGTAGGGTACAAATGCCCCATTCCAAAAGTTCCTTTGGTATAGAAGAACTATTCGGTCCTTTCATCGCTAGGTAGGCATAAAACACGGTATAAGATCTAAAATCGGGATATGTGGAGCATCTTTGGGAGCTTCTCCTGGAATCAGGGCTATTCCCCGCACTGTGGGGTACGGAGCCAGAGCTGGTGGGGAAGGCACTCCGAGAACGTGGATGCATGCCGCTTCCCAGGCTTTTTGATTACGCTTAAGCTCGATGGGACGGACCGATGAGTTTTTGAGATTAATATTGAATGTAGGAAAGCCCACATGTTCTGGTATTATGCCGTCCGGACGCTTTGCTATGCGGGGCAGCCGGGGAAACTTCCTTCGGAAACTAAGTTAAAGTTTTATCCCTAAGCTTTTCACTTGTGGCTTTCCAGAGAAAGCGCCAACTGTATTGCTACTAAGCTACTCTGCTGTTTCTATAAATGCAAGGCCGATTATTCCTTTTTTAAGGAAATCTGAATCTTCCTGTCAGGCCCAGTCAACTCCATCAGTCCCATGCTAATACCTCAACAAGTCGGAAAAATTTCTTCCAGCCATTACTGTCGTATGATATGGTTTCCTTCAAGTAGCCTTGACATTTGAAAGGCCCGAATCGAGTTGACGCAGCAGACGAACCAAGCTAGAAGCTTGCATTCCAGGTGCGAATAACTTCACGGGATTGCGCGGCCCCCAGATTCAACATGTGAAGAGGCTTGTTCTATTGCCGACGGGTTTGGGGTTACTCAGAAGGACACCTCTTTGCGAATATCCCTATAGCTCTTCCAGCATTCCTTTGGTTGGGCTGCCCACCATGGTGGTTGGAAGCACCGAGTACTTATTCGCAACGTCCTTGGCCGAGTTGGGCTTCGGGTGATATCGCATAGCTGGGTAGATCAGAATCGGTGTCTACCTGAGTCTGGAGCCAGAGTGAACAAAGGGATCCAGAGATTGGCGAGAAAGAGGTCTCACTTGATGTCGGTTTGTGCGTATGTGCGACAGAGGACCTTGCAGAATAAGTATCGGTGAAGCTGCTCACGCTAGCCTCAGGAACGGGGGCTGACGATGCTGGAAGCTTTGGAGCGAATAGGGCAGATGTATCAAGAGGACTCGCTGTATCCACGTTAACTGGACGATTCTCTACTGGAAAGCAGTTGGAGCAAACCCAGCCCTCCAGAGGGCCCACAAATCTAGGTACAAAGTGTTTCTTGCATTTCTCGCACATGAGTCGTCGTTGGGCATGAATTAAGTCCAACGTTTGGGCCACATGATGGGTTTCGAGCCCAAAACCCTCGGTGTTGATGTCGACCCTCTCGGTACATGGAACGGCCACGCCCGGAGAGCCGTCGTGACCATTATTGGAATCGATACTAGTACTGGCTTCTGATGGACTTGGATAGGCTCCTGGCATTGGATACAAGTTCCCTGCCCAGCTTGGTGATACTACACTTTGCGTTTGTGCATCCTGGAATTGCACTGAAAGTGCGTTTGCCGCAAGAGGTAGAGGAAAGGCGACGCTGACTGAATACTGCCCGACGTGAAGATTTGACCCTTCGTCATCTCCTGTTCTAGAACATAGCCTACAAACGAAGCTACAGCGGTGAGCATGGGGGAGGATATCATGAACCTCGAAGGAACAAGCTGTTCCATTTCTCCCACAGTGGATACAGGGCACCGGTTGTACTATCATGCCGAGATTTCTCAGATCACGCTTAACATCCAAGATGCTTTGATCTAGTCGGAGGACGATTGCATGTTTCAGTCGTGGAACCGTTTTCACAAAACATCCATTATGACATAGTGCCCGTTCAGTATCAACAGCGTTTGATAACAGCTGTGAGGGTGTGTAAATCTTGTTAGTCGAAAACTCTCCCTTTTGGACATGGTTCGTACTTGTGGCAGAGATGCTTGGTGTCGGCGATGGTAACCGCTCGATCCTAGTAGGAGCAGGTCGCTTTCGATTGAACCTCAAAGCCCTACGTGATCTTAGAACATTGGGTTTATTTTTTCCCACTAGTTCCCAGCTGGAATCGACTGATTGTCTGAACTCCACGGCAGCTGAGACTGTACCATCCAATATTTGACCTTGGCTACGCACTTCCATCCTTCTACCGAACTTTTTCACCCCCCAATGATCTGACTTGATGCCAAAGTCCTGGCAGTGACAAGCCTTATCAACGGAACGGTTGCTCTCCTGCAAACGGTCTGAGATGGGAAGATAGCGACAGCTAGCTGGATGTCCTTGGACAATATTTCGTCTGTAAGCAAAATTCCTGTAGGATTAGAGGTGGAGTCGTCGTCTTTAGTTTATAAGTATGAGTAATTGATGCTTTCCGGGAATTTATGGTCAAGAGCTGTTCCTCGATGCAAACCTGGACTTGATGGAAGAACATGAAAAAAGAGGCGAGCTCTAGCAGTGATACTGATGAATATACTCCGAATACAAGATGTGTTGCTAAGAAGTATTCAATGGCATGAAGATATGTCTGAAAGAGATTAACAAAAGAAGACTGAGGCACTGCGATGTAAGGCAAGAGCGATGCATCGTAGTACTTCTCGAAAACACCTGAAAGCTAATCTAGAAGCCATGACGGGGCCAGATAGTTTGCTCCCGGTTATTTCGAGAGCGATGCAGCATAGGGACGTGTGGCACTAGAGTCGAAAGCTCTTGCTAAGAGAAAGAGAACAATAAATGAAAGATGTAGTTGAGATTTAGAACTTCTAGGTTAGTCATTCTATGTAGGGAAAGAGTGACTGAGAATCTTGACATGAGGGCTTGAACGTCCTCCAAGGAATAAGCCGAAACCACTGGGAAATACCCTGGCTGTAGGGCCTAGATCCCGCGAAGTTGAAACATAAGGATGATGGCATGTATACCCAAGTTTGCAAGGTCTTTGAACGCAAAAACAGAAACAGAATATTATCTGGCTCGAGAAATGTTTATGACTTCTGAATAGGGTAGGGAGTAAAGAAACCGAAATTTGGCCGCCATCACGTAGAATAGCTTGATAGCAGTTTCGGGAAATTTCGGTCTCGAGCGGTAGGAGTGACTTTTATTCAGTAGTAGAGTTTCAAGTCGTGCTGTCTGGTCGAGCACAGCGGAGCCGGGAATAAGAATAAACGCAACGATTGAATTACAGTGAGAAGGTCATCGAATTATTGTTTAATTGCTCATCCACCGAAACCTCCAGGGTAACTCAGAATGCAAAATGTTCAGAATGCGCGTTGAGACCGTAAATAGAAACCCGTAGCACTGACATTGACCCAGGAATGCCCATCTTCGTCGTATCCATGCCATGGGCAGCCTCTGAAATATCAAACCTTCCCCTCTTGCCCCATCCATCCGTCATCGCTACCTCGCATCGGTAATTGTACAAATTGAGTCGAACATTTAACAGCATCCCTCGGCGCATTCTATAGGCAATTGTTAGTAGTGAAGTGGCAATTGAGTGACATGATCATCGTACCAGCACAGTCGGCACATGCCTCGCAACCTTCCTCAGCGACACAGCAACAGCACAAAGCAGCGAGACAAGCTGTTAGACATCCTCCACCGCCACCGCTCTTCTTTGGTTGCATTGGTGGTTGCTGTTGATATTGCTGTCGTATTGTTAGTCTATGACGGATGCGATCAAGGAGGCAAAGGATCGCATACTGGTTGACCTTGTTGGGGGTAGTATTGGGGTTGTCCACCAGGAGGTCCATAGGTCTGCGTTCGTCAGCATCATCATCATCGAATTGGCTGCACCAACTTATTCCGTCTCGACAGGAGGCCTTACGGGTTGTGGGTATTGCTGGGGAGGATATTGTTGTCCGTATTGAGGTTGGCCTTGAGGAGGACCCTGCTGGTAGTATCCTTGGTTTGACATGGTGAAAATCTGTTGATGAAGCAATTAGAAAAGAGTCGCGCAGTCAGAACGAGATGGGCGGATGCGATACGTACGTATTAGCGGCTGGACGAACTGTTTTGATGGAAAATTGAAGGTGACAGTGAGATGGTTGACGAAAGGAGACGGGGACGGTGTTTGAGGTCTTTAAGCTCCGAGACGCCAAGAGGAACCGAACCACGATGCTGACAGGGCGAGCAGGGACTATTTGTAGCTTTTGGTTGTTGCGCGGCAACGCCACCAAGCTATTGACCCAGTCCAGGCGTGTCTCGAAGCTTCACAAGATGAATTGCCGTCCAACTCCACAGGCGGCGATTGGGACTGTTCGCAAGCAATTCGACGGCGTGGTGACCACTCTGCAGGGCCACGACAGCCATCTCAGGCGGTGACACAGTTAGACACAGCCACTCAAACTCTGACCCCTGCAAAGCTCAGCGGTGCTCTCGCCCACAGCGCCCGATGTAATTCCGGCGCGAATCTCCAGCCACGATCGTATTTGTTTCAGCAGGCACCGGTCAAGCCTCACAGCAAAGGCTTGATTCCTCGGATAAAGTGCCACAGGCAAGCTTGGGCGCTTGAGGCTGCGTTGATGGGATGGAGGGTTTCGAGCAGGAGGGGGAGACTCAACTTGCGTGGCTGTCGGCCTGGTAGAGGTGTAGTCCAGCGTTAACATCCATTCGCCATTGCCGAACACCACCATCTTAGGTCGACGAGAGTTTGATCTACCTCCCCTGCTATCCTGTGATTTTCCAGATGTCATCGTTAATTTTGTTCTTCTTCTACCTACATACGGTTAGACAATACTCCGTAGTCGCTACTTATATTATTTTCCAAGCGCCGATAGCTGGACACAGTCAAGTTGATTTAAGTAAAGTACTCTATAATAGAACTATATAGAATTATTCTAGTCTCTAATATATATTTGATATGCCAGGAGGCGCTTGGTACTCTTGGATACGGGTCTGGGTAGATCTAGCAGTGCCTTGCGAGGATAGCTAGAGGCTTTTCTAGAATCCTCCTGAGATGTGGTGCGAGTTATGGAGTTATGGCTAAACTGGCAAATTACGTATCTCATTTCGTGCACTCACGTGATCACGTGACGCGAGCGCTAGCGGACAAAGAAGATCTGATAACGACATTTCCAGCTTTGTAAGAAAACAAACTTCGACAACACCATTTCAGAGTATCAAACCACCTTCACTTCAATCTCCCATCTGACCTTTAAACTTGAAAGTCATTTATTCCGACAGAAGAAAGGAAATCATAAATTTGAGCCCGATCCCGCGGAGTTTCACATTTGCCTGCCCAATACCCCTCCATTTGCTGTTGAGGGGTCGAAATCGCTCAGGATCCCCAAACAGTTCCACAACTTCCCAATTTCCAACACCAACGATCGTCACAGCTGCGTCCTATCACACCATAGCCAAAATGTCAACTCTCACTGAGATTAAGACCGAGGAGGAATTCAACAACCATTCCGCTTCGCTGCCTTCCACTACCTTACAAATCATCTACTTCAAGGCTGAATGGGCTGCACCAGTAAGTTGCTTCGGTCTTCAATTCTGACCGCAGACATAATGTACCCTGCGATATCCTTCCGCATTAATCCGTCTTATCCATTCCTTCTCTCTTCCTGTGACTGATTGATTCTTGTAGTGTAAGCAAATGACCACCGTCCTCCAAACACTCGCTTCCTCATATCCCATCTCCGAACCACTCTCCACATCATGGGTTTCTATGGATGCCGAAGAAGTTATAGACGTCAGTGAAGCTTTCGGGGTCACAGCAGTTCCATTCCTGGTCTTACGGCGAAACAATACAGTCCTCGAGACAGTCAGTGGAAGTGATGCTACAAAGATTCGCGCAGCAATCGAGAAACATGCCAAGTCACCTGAAGCAGCACCAAGTAATGGCACTCTTGCAGCAGCTCCCACTACTTCTACACCTACACCTGCGAAAAATCTCAGTAATTACGCACCGACCACGAAAGATCCAGCTACAGCACCAGAACCCACATCCAGTGAAGTAAAGGAAGATAAAGAGGCATTACACAAGAGACTTTCACAGCTTGTTAAGGCAGCACCAGTAATGCTATTCATGAAGGGAACACCAAGCGCACCTCAATGTGGATTCTCCCGACAATTAGTTGCGCTTCTGAGAGAACACTCAATCAAATATGGATTCTTCAATATTCTGGCAGATGATGAGGTTAGACAAGGTTTGAAGGAATTCGCAGATTGGCCAACATTTCCTCAATTATGGGTGGATGGTGAATTAATTGGTGGTCTTGATATCGTAAGGCCTTCTGAATCTAATAGTATGGAAGAAAAAACGCTAATGTTCAAAACAGGTCAAAGAAGAAATCTCAAACGATCCGGATTTCTTGAAGGCATATAGCGTAGCAAAGACTGCAAGTGGTCCCGCTGCACCTGCTGCACAAGTTGCTCCTGCAACCGCAACAGCTTAGTTGTAGATTGATGATATACCCTACTCCTATTTCATCTTCTTTAGCCGCCTACTTTCCATAGAAATTGAACAACATTTCACACGACTCATGTACAAGTAGAATATCTAATGAGTAAAGAAAAATCCTCGATAAATACCTTAAGGAGTAAAGCCTTCAAGCTATAGGCAAATTTCTCAGGTTGAAACTCTAATTTCATAATTTTCTTGACAAGTGCAAGTGTGACTTAAGAGGACGCGACAACAAGGATTCATAATTGGTCATATCGACCTTCCCCACACGATACCCTATCAATTTATGAGGCTGTAAGTTTCTCTGCAAGGCAAGCTCTTGTGTGCCACAAGGAGGGGCTGCTTGGGATGAACCCCTGTTTCTATTGCAGAAGTGATGTAATAAATTATGTTCTCTTTATCTTGACCATACCTTTGTCACATAGGGTAGCATCTTACCTAAAATAGAACTAGATGGGAACAAAGAGGAAGAAAGATTTATCAACTTATATATTCGCTAAGCTGTAGTCAAGACATCAGGTAGGCTTTTCCCAATCCCGACATCCATCCAATGCCTTCATTCCAGAGAATTGTGCTTTTAAACATCCTCGCCCTCTCATCTTCACCGTCGTTTCATCGCGAAACTAAGTATCCCCATCTCTGTATGGATCTCGTTCATTCATTCAATTGTACATAATTGGCAGGGAAAAGACCTGATTGGCCTTTGAAATGTCCAAACCACCAATCTTCATCGGGAAATTCCTAATTTTATGTTAGTCTCAAAGTTTTTAGGATAGTAAAAGGGGGAAGGCTCACTAGTCCAGTAATAGTAGCCCCTTCCTCGAAGCTTAATTCATTATCCTCAGCAGCTTCATAATCGTAAATTGCAACAGCAGTTGATCCCGCGGGTTCTGCAGCTGCTGGAGCAGGTCGACTGGCTTGGGCCGGAGGAGGAGGGGCTTGTTCTTCTTCCTCTTCGACAAGTTCGACATAGTTGCTTGGGAATAAACCACTCTCGCCCTTTTGGTTAGTACCCATCCACCAATCTGCATCGACCATTTCGATGTTAGTGACATGTTGTCCTTCAACGAGTTCGAGTTCGTTGTCTTCAGCTTTCTCGTAGTCGTATTGGATCAAGGCTCTCTTTCCACTTACGTGACCTCCTTGGTCGACTGTTGTGGCGTCTTTTCCAAAAGAGGCTTCGGCTACAGCTGCACCAGCACCACGAGCTAGATCATGGCCTGCCGAATCTTCAGTAAGCTCATCTTCATGAGGCACCTCGATCGCTTGAGTTGGTAGGGCTGGCGGAGGATCTCTTTCGTCTGGAGCTTCCATTTCAGGCACGGCGGTACGTCCAACGGGTCTCACAAGTCGTACGGGGGACGATTCGCGCTCTGGGGTTGGTGGAGTTGGACTGCGCTGGACACGTGGAGGAGGGGGAATGTTGGGTTCATTGTCATCATCGTCATCATTCTGACTTGGTCGTGAAGGCAGTCCTGGCATTGGTACACCTCCAGTTGGTCTATTTGAAGTGTTAATAGGAGGAGGTGATGGGGATCGGTTTCCAGTCGTCGCTCTTGGTATGCTTGGTGCTCCCATTGGAACGCCGCCCTTAAATCGATCTCTCAATGCACCAATACCACCAGCGGGTGATGATGGTGCTTCCTGCTCCTGCTCATGCTCTTCTTCGCCTGTCCTTTGCTGTCCAAGACTGCTAGAGGCAGAGCGGCCAGTCGGATTGGTTGCAACAGTAGCCCATGATTTCCCTGCATATCCGCTCTTCCATTGCCCGCCTCCACTCGTTTGGCTGACGATAGGCGAAGTGATGCTTGGGGGAGTAAGACCGGCGCCACTGACGCCTCTTTCGCGTGCCTTTTTCTCAGCCCAGATCTGAGCAGGAGTCTTTCCACCCTCATCTGCAAACGTCCGGCTTGCAGTAGCGACAGGGGCCACGGAACTAGCGGGAGCAGATTGGAGACCGAATACGCCTGGAGTCGGGGCCTTGGTTCCTGTAAAACTCGATGTAGTGGATCCGAACCTGTTGGCGACTTTGGGCTTGGGCAAAGATGTGAGACGTTCGGCTTGCGAGAACGCCGAGGATCTGTCTGCTAGCGATTTAGGGGGCTCATCGCTTGTATGGCTTGTATTGGAGGCTCCTGTAAAAGCGGGGGACAACTGTCGGTCGCCATCATCTGCTGGCTTTTGTGCTCTTGCTCTGATTGCAGCAATATCTACCTTCCCTACAGGCTCATAGACCCCTTTTACAATGGAAGGCCGATCATCCGTCGTTTTCTGCGCCTTGGCCCTGATAGCTGCAATATCAACCTTTCCAACTGGTTGGTATCCACCCCCTACAACCTCGGAATTGTCCCTATCTGCCCGGCTGCTCCCATTGAATCTAGCAGGTTCTGGCTTTTGCTTAGTGAGTTCTGCCATATTGACCTTGGTTGGTTTGTATGCCGGTGCTACTTTTTCGAGCTGCGATCTTGTAACTTGAGGAGCATCTGCTCCCCAACCATCAGCATCGACATTGGCATCCTGCCCTCTAGTCCTTGAGCTGGCAAGAGGGTTGAATCCGGTTGAAGCACCTGAGCGCGTTGGAGTAAAGACCGGCTTCGATGCCAACGGAGGGGGATGGCCGGAAGATGACGGGGGAGGAGCGCTGCCAGCAGAATACTTGGCCCCCGACGCATCCGCTACCTTCTGGACGATATTTTCGGGGGTCAGGTCGCGATCGGAACGAGCGGTGATTTGTACATGATAGCCCTAAAAAGATTAGGATTATTTGGTTGGAAGTTGGAGAAAGAGCCTATCCCACATGAAGAATTTTGGACACAGCAGCAAGATGGCTTGTGAAATAGCCTTTCGTCCTTTCTGGAACACCCTCACCACACTATTGCCTCGTCAGCTCCCAGCAAGGTTTTCAGTAGTATATGTACTCACCCATCCAATCAATACATATTTCGGCAGCGTCGTGTTAGGGTCCTTGACCTTTACAAAAGCAAACTGAACCCTGCCTTCGGAAAGATCTTCTATCAAATCGACGAGTTCCCCCTCTATTTGTTGGCAGTATTAGCAACAGCACCACGCTATCATCCCGCCACCACACTCGCCGAGGATTTCCTTACCTCCAGTGCTCTGGACCTTGAGAATGCTCTCCTTTCCCCCACTATCTGGCTGGAAGGCATTGACAAGAGGTGCAGACACTGTAAACACTGCCCATTGCCCGTAGGTCGGCGACTTCGCAGCTGAGCTGGAGGCTGGTGGGGCATTGATGACGCCCTGGTACGAGGATTTTATGGAGGGACCGTTGGTGGAAGTGTTGAGCGAGGCCATCTTGGAATTGGAGGAGGAAAGAGATGGGTGGGCGAGCGACAGCAGATACGCAGAGCTGTAGACTCTCAGGGCTTATGCTTAGGCTTAGGCGTAGGTGCCTTGCGAGCACAGCACTTCGTCATCTTTGAGCCTCGTCTAATCTGCCACATGCGGCCTAGGCGTGGCTGCTGAAGCCATCGCAGTCGTGAGCCAATCAAGCAAATCGTGAGGCGACCCCTGCCCAAAATCCAGACACCACACGCCCTCTCATCCAGACGCCCTGCTCTCGCGAGTGTATAAACAGCTCTATCGTCCACCCTCACGCTGCACCCTCGCCTGCTCTTCTCCTCTCCCACATCTCCTCCCTCTCACCTCTCACGCCTTTGCAGCGACTTCTGTCCTGCTTCACACACTCTCGTTGCGATCGCGCAGCTTCCTGTCGCTCGCTGCCTCCCTGATTTCTCCGCGCGGGCATGACGCAGTGTCCTTGCCTGCTGCAGATTCTCGAGGGGTTTCTGCAAACTCGAACATAAGCAGCGTCTTCTCACTTGGTTCGTTATAGTTCGGTCCAAAGATCTCTATACGAGCGCCTTTCACCTGCCTTTCTCCCTCCTGTTTCTTTCTGTTTTGCACGGGAGTTTTGAGCCTCTAGTGTTTTTCCATTTTTGGTACTCTTCCCCCAACCAGATGGGCTCACCACCTTGCGAGCCGCTCCTGGCTAGCACAGGAATATCAACTGAAGTGCCGACCAATTCAACCGTGGACGCCACTATGGTTATCGAACACGATGATTCTGCATCTGATGTCTCCATGTCCGAAGATTCGGACGAAGAGGACCAAGAACCAAACTCGCCAGCATCGCAAATCGTCGCAGATCAGAAGGATATACATCAAACCACCAACCCCGACCAAAGCGAGGAAGGGATTGGACCAAACAGGAAGCGGAAGCTGGCCGAATCTTTGGAAGCCGAAGGACAAATCAAAACTCCAGATACGCGGGAAGACCGGAAACGTTTAAAGCCAGATGATACCTGTGGAAATGGAGAGCCCCAAGGAACTGTGGCCAAGGATAGGTCTCTCTTGCCTGCTGAGTTATGGCATCACATTTTCACATTTTGCCCTCCAAAAACTTTGGGGTTATTGTTGCGAGTCAACAAGTCTTTCAATGCCTATCTTGATCCTTCATCGGTCAGGCCTTCTATTATTTCCCCTGCAAGATCAGCTCTGCCAATCCTGGCGCCTGATTCTATTTGGCGAATTTCTAAACGTCTATACAGCTTGCCTGGGCTGCCACTTCCCCTCCAAGGACGATCTGAGCTAGAAATGTGGCAACTTGCCTGTGGGCTATCATGCCAATTCTGCCATAAAAGGAGCACCCCAGATCCGGCCGCGCCCGCGGATCAGTGGCACCCAGGTCCAGGTGAACGAGGGGTGATGCCCATATGGCCATTTGGTATCCGTGCATGTGGTAGCTGCCTGCAAAAGAACTCGATTAAGGTAGGCTGTTGTTTGCGGTCTATTCACTCATACAAGAAACTGATTCCGTCGTAGGAGATTGATCTACTGCTGTCATCTTCAATACCATCCATGCTTTTAACCGCCCTGCCTTTCATCTTTCTCACCAATGAATTGCATGTCATTTCTCCAGTCACACTCCAGAGCGGTCAACAACCAGGCTCTGTCCAGATTACCAAGCTCTTCTCCAGTACCCAAATTGAGGAGATCAGGTCAGAATTTGATGATGTTAGGGCGATGGGTCCCCCTACAGCAGAGGAGTGGTTGAAGGGCCTCGATGGTCGAGGTCGAGAGAAAAAAAACGATGCAGCTCGTTGGGAACGATGGGAGATTAGCGGTGGTATTGCAAAAATGCTCAATTTCGGATCTTTGCAGCTTCCCCTTTTGGTCTCAATGCAAGGTAGTGGCTCTGCATCCGAGAACACAACGTTTTCTTCGCCGTCATCAACTACCAACGGCCAAACTCCGTCATCTCAAGCCCCCAGAACTTTTCAACTCCCACCATCTTTTCCAAAAAAACCCGTATCTCAATTGCCCCCATATCCCGGTACGATGCACAATGGCTTTAGTAAGTCAAACTATATTCCCTTTTGCGGTTTGAAGAAAACGCAATACTAATAGCTCCTCCATCGAAGTGATGGGTACTACGCCTCAATTTAACTCGCCTTCTCAAAATGGGCTGCCGCCTCATCCTGCCCTACCTCGCCCATTTCCACCAGCTAAGCACGAGAGAACGAAAGAACAGGTTGCTGAACTAAAGGCGGCTCGGAAAGCAGAAATTGAACGACAGTGCATGCTACTAAAACCACCCATAACAGCTGGTGTTCTCGCCCATATGCCTTCGTTTCAGGCAGCTATACAAATCATCCAACCGTTGAGTGATGAATCATGGGAAGTATTAAAACCAAGACTGCTGTCACAGCGTGAGGAAGCTGAACAGCGAGAAAGTGACAGACTTGCTCAGACCCGAGTGGTTCAAGAGCGTTTTGACTCACGACGTTTCCCAGAACAAACAAGATCAGATTCCAAGGACCTCGTGGACAGAGAATGGGACGATATCCAGGCTCCTCTGCGTGCTCGTGTTGGTGGGTATGCCGATGAGATCATCCGAGATGGTTGGAACAATGGTGAAAAGGTTTCCTATGATACTGCACCCTTGTTTGCAGCCGAGGTTCTGATTTATGTCCGGAAGCGATTCTATGCCGAAGTTGCCAAGGATGAAGCCGCCGTGCGTGCCACTGGAAGAGAGCCGGAGATGGATCCTCCTGATGGACCATATACCCGGAA
The DNA here is from genome assembly GCA_003988965.1 of Neobulgaria alba. Taxonomy (NCBI): domain Eukaryota; kingdom Fungi; phylum Ascomycota; class Leotiomycetes; order Helotiales; family Gelatinodiscaceae; genus Neobulgaria; species Neobulgaria alba. The sequence goes on along the minus strand of QYAM01000126.1, from coordinate 44,211 downwards.
GCTTATTCTGGAGAATATGAAATGGGTATTCGATACTAAGATCAAGCCGCACACCGAGCCACACCGTAAGGAACTTTTTCTTTGCAATGCTTGCGAGTACGCTGCCAAGTATTATGGTTTCGAAGGCGTAATCCAGCATTTCGCAGCTAAGCACACCAGTGCACTGAGCTTTGGTAGTATCGTTGTCCATTGGAAGTCAGAGTGGCCAGAGAATCCCCCTTTTAATCCAGAACCTGATTCCATCAAGAATTTCTACGGTGCTGGGCCAAGTGCCAGTGTCTCATTTCCTTCTTCAGGTCCACAGCAAAACTTTGGTTACGGTGGGTATCAGCCAGCTCCAGCACCTGGTTCAATGCAGACATCTAATCCCAATGCATATCAAGACAGTGCGACATCTTATTATGGCAACCCACAATATACTGATCAGTATACTGGCCATCCAAATGGACCTTATGTGCCTCCTCAGCACGGTTATCCCGAAACTTCCCAGGGATATCAAGCACCTCCATATTCAGCAGCTCTGCAACCAGGAAGTATGCCTGTCTACAATGATATGCCACAGGAATACCCCCAGCAAGGATTTGGTGTGCAATATAACACACAGGCTCAACCAACATATCCACCACCCCATTCTGGTCCTGCATATCCAACAGCGAATCCAGAAGCCTCTCAACAACAAATGGGCTATGCTCAATCTTCAACACAATATGGCCCATCGTACTCACAACAAACTCCATATGTTCAGAATAACTATCCTCAAGTTCCGCAAAGAACCGAGGAATACAATAATCAAATACAGCATTTGGCTCGTAATGCACGGGAGGTTTGGAATTCAATCGGTAGTATGAAAGAAGTTCCCGGCAGCCTCAAGGTCTATACCATTATCTATCACCTCCTAGATAGATACCGCACTGCATTCCAGGACGACCCACCTCTCTCAATGATTGTTGATGGACTTTCAAACAACAAGGATATGCGCCCAGTCCGGAATATCAATGGATTACTCTGCAAGGCTTGTAGACTAGGCATGGCTGGCTCGACCTCTGTTCCCCAGAAGAAACATTTCTCTTTTCCCCAGCTTGTCAACCACTTTCACACTATTCATCAACAAGGATTACCCCCTGATTTCCTAGGTCATGCTCCAGACTGGACTAAAGATATGGTGGACCTTCCCGAATTATCAAAATTGGCTTCTGTCGTCAATGCTCCAGGTATGGATGACAGAAAGTTGCAGATCTTCACGGAAGCCCTTCCAGAGTTGGTAGCTCCTCCACAATCAGGAGTAATTGAAACACAACTAGGACCAAGTCCAGCATACGAGGCATATCCAGATCAATTCGGTTATGGCGAGCTTGCCCCTTCGCAAGACAATCATGAAAAATATTACGCTACCGCTGGAAGTGGAAGACCTTCGGATGCCGAGAGCGTGGCTTACGACAGTGGCGAATATGATCCTCGAAATCCCCATGATCTTCCTATCGATCGACGAGGCTCGTACAAGCTACCTCGAAAAGATCAAGGTCCGAGAGAGTATGGCAGCAGAGAACCTACACTACCTTTGTATCAATATGATTCTCCTCAAGCTATCCATCAGCTCGATACATATCAAGAACGGCCGGACATAGCTTATGTTGATCAGAGAATGAGACCATCATCTCGTGGAAGGCCAGTCGAAATTTACGGCCGTGATATCGTCCGCGAAGAGCCGGTTTATACGGAGAGACCTATTCAGTACCAAGATTCAAATACCTCCGAGTTCAGAATTCGAAGGGGCCCATCGGATGCGATTTACAATCTGCCCGGGCCATTACCTCCGCGTCGTGAGTATCGAGTTGCGAATGCCCAGCCGTATAGTGCAAATATAGAAGCGGTGCCAGCGAGTTCTTACGAGTTTTCCCCAAGAGAGTCTCATATACGTCCAGTCGAAGACCCTGCCTCCGAGCAAAGGAGCATTTTTGAAGTTGTAGCTCGCATAACACAACAGGCGCAGCAGGCACGAGAACAGAATATTGTGAAGTCGAATTTGGCTGAGGCTGGATCTGAAGACGGCGAGGTCAGAACTGATATTGTTTCAAGGCCCGACCCCATCCGCTCCGTGAACGGCGAGGCCATGAATGCTGCAGAGCGATTTTTGAACGAATTTGTACCCGGGGGAGCTGTCGAGGCCGTGGCTAGGAGGAAAGACGATGGTAGCTACGACCAAGCAAACAGACAGGACAGTGAAGTCCCGAGGGATTATGAGCAAACAAGTGGAAACGTCTATCAGAAACAACCAGAGCCTCGTCTTGCAAGTCGAAATGGATACCCAGATGATCGGGTTTACGCAAGCAGTACTGCTCGCCCTCTACATTCTCGAGGGGATGATCGCAACGAGTATATTATTCACGAGCGCGAAACTCTCTCAAGACCCATACGAGCCACTGCCTACGACGACTCATATCCTAGCACACCAACAGACCAGACCCTTCCACGCGGACGATCTCCGGAACTTGTTGATCGGAGGTTTAAATTGAACAATGTTGTCTACCGGGATGAGAGTCATGGCGCACACAAAACTGCAGGCAGATATGCTCGGTACGAGAGTGTTCGACTGGAGAACGACCGAATGCGTTCACGGTCACCAGTATACGTTAAGTTGGGCCCACAGGCAGGGCAGTACCGAGAGCGCAGTCCAGCTGTTCCTGCTATGCATCAAGAGTCTGTCTATCGCACACAAACACCGATATCAGCTGCAGATGATGTTACTTATGAGAGGCAACCCCGGCAAGAGTATTACCGGATCTACGCAGACGAACCTCGACAAAGAGAGCCTCAGTATGAACTCGTCAGAGTGTCGGATCCCAACGGTGACTATATGATTCGCAGACCTATTCGACGGGAGCCCGGACCAGTTTACGCCTCCTACGACGATGATCTCTATGCTCGACAGCCTGTCTATGAGCCCCGCGCTCCTCCATCGAGGGCAGGCCCAACATCTTATGAAGAATACGACCCTCATCATCCAGAACCTGCTCCAGCGCCTATTCGTCAAGTCAGGTATCAGTAGTTAGGATATCAGGGGGGGGTTCTTTTAAAAGTCTTCAAAATTTTCTTTTCTCTGTACAAGTACCGATGTAACACTCGTTTCATCATCATTCCCTTTTACTCGAGTTGTTTTTCTCCTCAGCCACTTTCTACTGGCTGCAGGATGTTTATCTATTCTTTGTACAATAATCTGATTGTACGGTCTCCGAAAGTTTCCTGGTGGCTTTTTTCTTTTCTTTTTTACCTAACGATGTATCTTGTGGGCTAAACAGAGCCTGAACCTGCCTTGTTCTCAAGTTCAGAATAATTCTCAAGTTTCTCTTTCTTATTACGAATGGGCACGACACCGGCGGGGAGTTACGGGTAGGGAACATGGATACTTTAAAAGGTCTAAAAGAATGGTTGTTTTCATTCTTGCATACTGTATAGTACTTTGAAAAATACGAACTTTGTGTGGTGGTTTTGCAAATCATGTTAGCTCTCTTACATGATTCGTGATACTAGAATGAATATCCTCGCGTTACACTTCACGAGGTAGATAGCGAGTGCGGTTACGCACAAAATATAAGAAAAATGATTATATCCAAATAAGGGGATTTATGATTGAAACTTTACAAGTTTTGCTTTGAAGTACTACTCATTCTTTAATATACAAGGCGAAGAGAAATAACTCTTTTATCCCCCTGTTCTAGCACTAAATTTTTTCGTGGAAATACAACAAATCCTTATCTATATCTGGTCACACCCCTCTAGCCAACAAAACACATACATATCAACTGTCCTCTCACCTCTACGTCACTCAAATACCCTACCTCTTTAACTATATAAAAATAACCAAATAATTTAACTGTTATATATAACTATATATTGAAGAGAATTGCGGATATCGTTCGCTCTACAGAATCCAAGCTATAGATCAGCAGATTAGTTGCTGGGTTGGTGACCACCAGCGAATGCCTGCTGTCGTATGTTTTAGGGAGGGTTTTTTTCTCTTCAATTTGCAGATCGGAGTGGGATGAGTGAGTGATTGATTAGGTGGCGTGAAAACAGGCAAAATCTTCTGGGATAGGAAAAATTGTTTGATGGACTCGAGAGTTTTTAAGTAGGTTGCATTGGCTTTCTGTTTCATTCTTTATTAGATACCTATAGAGTTTGAATAACGGAGACGGGGGCTGGTGATAGCTTATGAGTTTACCTAGAGAGGTGCGAGACCAGAAAGAAGGGCATATATTAATTGACATTGGGATTTGGAGTAACTACGTTTCGTGGACGGGTGAGACGATGGTTAGAGTGTAAGCATGCTCTTCATTACAATTCAAAGCATGCGGATATTTACAATTAATTATACATTTAAACATGTCCAGTTCTTCAAGCCATCATCCCCAAACGCTGACCTGCAACGTTGAATACACTGTTATACTTCCCCATCCAACAATATCATCAATCAATTACTAGCTTTTGCCTTCCCATCCGAACTCTCATCTTCACTCTTCTCCTTCCTCAAGTTCGCACCACCATCTACACCCACAACACCGCCCTCCCCAACAACCTGTCCTTCATCCTCCCTCTCCACATCCACGGGAACAGGAGGGCCCTTAAAATCCTTCCTCCCTCTAATAATATACCAAACAACGCTAATCAACGCAAACCCAGTAAACACCGCACTGGCATAATTCATACTAACAGGAGTAACAGGAATAGCCGTAGGCATACAGAAAAGTATAATAGCTAGTGCAATCCAACCTACAGTCGCTGCATTAATTATGAATCCGAATCTGCCTAGAGAAAACCCGGAATGACGAACTGCTTTTCGACCACGGATTAGGGAGACGAAAATGGGAATTCCGTAGGAGACCGAGAGACAGATTGTTGCTACGCCGGTGAAAGCGTTGAATGCACTTGTTGAACCGAAATAAATACAACCAAGAATACAATCGATGATTGTTGAGAGGACGAGACCCCAGAGGGGAATGTTGAATCGTTTGTCTACTTGTGACCAGAGTCTTGATCCGGGGATTGCACCGTCACGTGCGAAAGCGTAGGTACAACGACTTGCTGCTGTCAAGGCACCGACGCCTGCGAAAAAGAGTATACCGAGGATTAGAAAGAGAAGGCCAAATCCACCTGATGCTGATCCGGTAGTGATTTTGAAGATAAGACCGATGGGTTGGCCGTTGGCGACACTGAGGAGGAGACTGACGTCTGGAAGGACGAAGAGAATGGGAATTAGGTAGATTACTCCGGTGATACCTGCTGCGGCTACTGAGAGGACCATTGCCCGTGGGACTTCTCTTTGGGGCATTTGGACTTCTTCGCACATTGCTGCTACCATTCCGTAGCCGGTGAGGGTATCTTCTCGAATTAGCTTGGCTCAATAGGCTTCATAGTTTTATAAACAAAATGTGCTTGATGATCATTGCCAAAAAGGGGCACATTGAAAGGAAATGACTTACATGCTGCCTGAAGCAAACCAACAAACCATGCCCATCCTGAAGGCCATCCACTTGCAGATGCATCAAAATGTGCAAAGACGAATTCAGCGCTTCTTCGCTCAGGTGTCATTACTAGTACCGTTACCACAATAATGATCACAGATGCAGCAGTCCAGTAAATGCATATTCTGTTAATCAAGTCGAGGTGCTTCGCTCCAAATACATTTGTTGCAAACGCTACGAGCATAACAGCCCAAAAACAGAGGGCTGTCTGCCAGGGCGATGCAACGAAGTCTTCGTTCCAGAGGGTAATAGCGGATAAAATGAGTTGGGCCCCAGAGAAATTAATGCTCAATGTCACTGTCCAGTTCCCGACAAGTGTGAGCCACCCCGTGATCCAGGAGACTATTGGGGCGTACTCTTTAGTACTGAGCATGGCACTCCAGTAGTATACACCTCCTGCCTGTTTCAGTCAATTAGCTCTCGGCGATTCAACACATTCGGATTGGGATGGGTTTTTTCCGCCGGAGCCGAACGGTCTAGGGATTAAAAGCCCCCACCTAACATGAGGGGGAGGATTGCTCTTACCGTGGGGTAAACGGCACATATTTCAGCCAGAGATGCAGCAATGGCCAGACTAATTAATGATACGAAAATCCACCCGTAAAGTACTGTAACCGACTGTCCATCGGTCAAGGAAATCGCCAAAGTTGTACTGAGTCCCTACAAAAAATTAGCATGCAAACTCCATCAAGAGAACCTTTGTAAGATACATAAAGTAGGTCTATGTCAACAGGCTGTCGACGTGGAAACTCACGAATGGCACGGCCATGATGGCGAAGGATCTGATATGAATTAGACTCTCTCCGGCATGTGACCCCCAACAATTTTCACTTACAATCCCAGAATACTCATCATACTGAGGGATCGAGGAAGCTCGCTGTGATAACCCATATTCTCAAGGGCATCATCGGCTTTGCCGGAGCCACTGTGGCCGGTTTCAGAGTCCATGGCGGCGAAAAGAATTTGAGTTTTGGGAGTTGGTAGAAGTAATAAGGGAAATGTGTCTTGTGCCGCGCGCAGCTGAGGTATATATCCTCTGGAACTCTCAATTCCTGGCAAGAAAACCCATGACTCGGGAGATGCGATAGTACTGGCGTGTGATATCCGATTACAAGGGACGAGCCGTTGCGGAGACGAATCTTTGTCAAAGGAAGATGTCAAGTCTCAAGGAGAAAGTGGAGAAATTTAGAAGAAGGCCCTACGTAATGACGACACTCGGACAACGGGCCCTGGCGGGCAGGACCTGCTGAATACGCCCGAAGCTTGTCCATGGCGGCTCACTTGAGCCGGCAGGGGAAACAGCAGCCGATGTTTTGTGTTTACTTGCTATCAGCATTGTGGGACGTGGGTAGAAAAGAACGATGTTGAGATTTCACTCCCACACATGGGACTTGGCCGAGGAGGGAACAGCCACTCTCAGGAACCGATATATATAGCACCACCATCCTGGAATGTATAGATGACGCAGCGCCTGGACCGTCAGCCTCAGCAGCGGCCAGCAGCGAGCGTTGCGTGAGAGCGTCCGCATTGTGACCTGAAATTGCTGCCCCGGCCGCTGGGTATCGAGGGGGGCGCGCGGGGTCATGGTATGTACAACACTTCATCGCTGCAGGACTTTCTCGCATCACCACTGCAGCCAGAGCAGAAGTGAGACAGGTGGGCAGCAATTCCCGTGGGCAGCAGCGACCCAACGGGCGAAAAGGACAACATCGCCAGATGTCTCGTGGGTGCGTGGACCAGGCGATGTCGTCGCTCCCAGGGCGAGTGTATGACGGTCACGTGTGTGCGCTAGGCCCGTCCCGGCCTGGCCATCGGGGAGGGCACCACAGGACGCCGGCCATGGATCAGATGCCAATTTATTATTCGGCCGCCCAGCACAACCTCGACGTGTATGACAAGCAGACCAGGGGTTCGCACAGAGACCACCTCAACGTCACAAGTTTTTAAATATCTTATTCTTAAGACGCCAATTTTCTCCTTCCGCAACGATGGTTTCCCAACTCAACGGACAGGACCCCCGGAGGCCAGACGGCATACATAGATATGATACAGCGCCCCCGATCATGACGATGAACGGCCATCTTTCGGGCGTCGGGGACGCCCCCACCAAGGCAAAGTTCGAGAATGGCATACAGGTCATTGATGAGGAGAAGGCATACAAGTATGCTTCCATGGCCAGGGGCATAGAGCTCTGCTAACAGAATCCCAGCACCAACCTCAATACCTATCTCCAGAGCACCAAAATCGCCCAATCTGGCTTCAACTACCACCTCATATCCGTCTTTGGCTCCCAGTCCACCGGAAAGTCTACACTGCTCAACCATTTGTTTGGGACTGAGTTTGGGGTCATGTCAGAGACAGATCGCAGACAGACCACCAAGGGAATATGGATGTCGAAGAATAAGCGGGAAGGACTTGAGGGGTTTGGAGGCGCGCAGAAAATGGCAGACAATATCCTAGTTATGGATGTGGAGGGTACGGATGGTCGAGAAAGAGGAGAAGACCAAGATTTCGAGAGGAAGAGCGCCCTATTCGCCCTGGCCACCAGCGAGGTATTAATTGTTAACATTTGGGAACACCAAGTTGGATTATACCAAGGCGCAAATATGGGGTTACTGAAGACTGTCTTCGAGGTGAACTTGCAATTGTTTTTGAAGGACAAGCAGTAGGCACTCTTTTGAGAAGATATGCAGCAAAATTCTAACATATTCTAGGTCCAATCCAAGATCTCTACTGTTCTTTGTCATCCGCGACCATCTCGGTACCACCCCTCTCGCCAACTTACGGAACACTTTAATTGCAGACCTAACGAATATCTGGGCCACCCTTTCAAAGCCAGCTGGACTTGAAAAGTCACGAATCGAAGATTACTTCGATTTTGCATTCGCAGCTTTACCACATAAAATTCTGCAACCGGAGAAATTCGTCACGGAGGTTGCGAAGCTAGGAACAAGATTCCGAGTAGGTCATCGAGCACCAACCGACAGTGAATTCCACAACGAACTAGATAGCGGAGTTTTCCTCCCTGAATACCACCGGAGGATCCCAGCCGATGGATTTTCAGTCTATGCCGAAGGTGTTTGGGACCAAATCGTAAACAATAAGGACTTGGACTTGCCAACTCAACAAGAATTACTGGCTCAATTCCGTTGCGACGAAATCTCACGGGAAGTCCTGGAAGCATTCGACGTCGAAATTCTACCACTCGAGGAGAAGCAAGCTGAAGGAATCAAACTCGGCAAGCCTATTGTTTTGGAGAAATTGGGTGTGTCTGGAAAAGATGGACGTGAAAAAGGTCTAAAGGCTTTCGAGACCCAAGCGAGCAGATACCACAAGGGTGTCTATGCCAGGAAGCGAGTCGAGCTTGAAGGAAAGATCGACGTTCGCCTCAGGGCATTATACCAAGGGCAGTTGACGGCGGCGCACAAATCCGGGGTCGCTTCCTTCAGTGAGAACGTAAGTGCGGCTGTAAAGACAGGGCAAAAGAAAGGGGCAGCCTACGAATTTGCCGAGATCGTGGCTCACGAAAAAGGGGTCGCACTCAAACACTTTGAAGTAGAAGCGAAAAGCCTTGCAATTGAGGGCGTTCCATGGACCAATTTCAGATCACAGTATAATTTATACGAGAAGGATCTTGATGAGGTCAGCGCTAGTCTTCGAAAAGAGGAGATGAGACGACTGGCAACTCGTGTCGAGAGATGGGTGCGATCAAGATTAGGCGATTCTGTTGGTCTCGAATTCAACAAACTCGGTTCTGGAAGAGGAGGTGCAAATGCACCGGAAATTGGCGAGAAACCAGCTACAGAAAAAGATCTCTGGGACAGAATATGGTCTCTCTTCACAGCAACAGTCAAAGAAGCACAATCTCGATTTGTCGAAAGAGCTAAAAGTTTCGATGCCGATCAGGATGAAATCGACGTTGGCTTGTGGCGCTTACGACGAAAGAGTTGGGGCGTCCTCCGAGCTAAAATCGACGACGAAGTTATGGAGGGAAATATCCTTCTCAAACTCCGTGAGAACTTCGAAGATAAATTCCGCTATGACGAAGCTGGTGTTCCCCGAATCTGGAGACCAACAGATGATATCGAAGGTATATACACCAAAGCCAAAGAGTCAACGTTGACTCTCATCCCATTACTCTCTCGATTCCGCTTAGCAGGATCGCATACATCACCTAATCTCCCCGAATGGATAGGTAATGCGCCAGCCAGTACCGAAGCCAAGGATGAGGAGGATCTAACTCCAATTGGAGGAGTAGACGAGGATGAAGGAAAGAGCCTAGAAGAAGAAATGTTGATTCTAAGTGAGGGCAAGACACAAGATCTTGTGGTTAGGTTTAAGAAAACCGCGGATGGAGTATATGTCGAAGCGAAAAGAAGTGCTATTGGTGGTATAACACAGGTTCCATTATATTTCTACGGATTGTTATTGGCGTTAGGATGGAATGAACTTGTCGCTGGTAAGTTCCTCCCCTCATCACATTAGCCTCGGACCTCAAACTAACTCATAAACAGTTCTTCGTAACCCAATGTATTTCGTCTTCCTTATTCTCTTAGGTGTTGTGGGATATATTACCTACACGCTTAATCTCTGGGGCCCAATGATCCGAATGGGCAACGCGGCTTCGGCTCAAGCTCTCGAAATTGGAAAGGAAAAACTGAGAGATTTCCTCCAGACTTCGGATGTGGGGAAACAGGCGATTGGATTGAAAGGAGCGGATAGTGGAATTAGTTTGAATACGCTTGATAGTAGGGGGAGGAGAAAGGAGAAAGATAGTGCCGATGAGGAGGCAGAGGTTGAGATATAAAAAGAGCTGATTGTTGGAATTTGTGGAGGGAATGGCCAGGGTGGTAAATAGAATGGTTGGTTGGTTGGTTTGGGATGGGATGGGATGGGATGGATGTCCTTAGCATTGCTGTTTGGATTTTCCTTTTAGGGAGGTGGGCTGGGTTGGAAGGGGCGTGGGCTATATACATATGGTTAGAGGAATAATTCAAATGCATGATGACAAGATATTCCTTCTAAGTAAGATTAGTAGTAGACTACCTTTTAACATACCTTTTCATTTTCCTACTCTCCCTTAACCACCTCCAATCAATCATCAAGAGGAAAAAATAAAACAAAAAAGCAAAAAAATACATCCATTTAATCACCCCTAATCCTACAACTCCACCAGACTAGACTCGTCTAAACCTTCCCCCCACAAACCCCAAACCCCTAAATCCCCATCCCCATCCCCATCCTCGTCCTCGTCCTCGTCCTCATCCTCGTTCAACAATCCCTCCCTGACAAAATATCAGATATCAGAAAACAACCTAAGCAAATATCCGTATGTTGTGAAACGAGCAGAGAAGATAAATTTGGTTGGTTTAGGGTTGAATGATGTGTCACGTTTGACGAATTTTTTTTGGAGTGAATGAATGAATGAATGCCTGGTCTTGTGATACCCACACCTTATTAGTAAGTTATCTCATATCGTTAGTGGATTATTTTGGATTGATTGGGAGAAGGGGGGAGGGTTAGGAAGGAGGAAGAGGAGGAGGGATAAGGATGGAGAATATGGAGAGGTTTGAAAGGTTGATATATGAACAGGTGAGGAGAGAAGGGAGGGAAGGAAGTCTATGAACTTAGGTATGTTTTCTAGTTAAGAAAGGAATCAATCCTACCCTTAAATGGATGAAGAAACTTGACGAGAACACCCACTTATGTTCTAGATATCCAGCAAAGGAGAATAATTACTTTCATGATATTTTTTTTTAAACCTTTAATGTCTTTACCAAGGCCTAAGAATACTACTACTTTAATGCTTTTCCCCAAACGACACGCGCACACACCCGCACAATAGGATGCGCGAACACGCATCTAATATAAATGATTGTCCCTTCCTATCCAATTCAGTTCAATCCAATCTCAATGCCTCCAGAATTAAAAAAAAAGGCTTTTTGTAGTTCCCAAATGGATCCATAAAAATGCTTGCTTTCTTCCTCGGCTTCCTTCTCCTCGACTTGTATCATTCTTTCATCCACTCTCAATCATTATACATTCCCCATCCATCCAATAAAAAAAAGATAGAAAAACAAAGAACAAATGCCTAACTTTCTCCAGAATTCGCCTCGCCCGCCTCCCTGTTGCACATGCACAGGTCCATCTTATCCAATTCAACATGAACTCTCTCCTGGATAGCTCCATCTTTCTTCGTATTCCCCGAAGAATCCGTCTACACAAACAAACCCTCCCCACTCTCAAAAAAATATAAGTGTTTCCAATGCAACTTCTGCGCAACCCGTCGTTATGCTACGTTTGTACAAAGATTTCATGGTACAATATCCCGATTCCGTGACCCAATGGTCCCTAATGATATGCAGGGCGAAAATCAAAAGTTTTTTTTCTCCTTGTCGATGCTAAATAAATGTCAATTTTTACTGGAGCCGTTTTCGTTTCCTGTCTTCCTCTCTCATTTCCTCTTCGTGCTCCTCTTCTCTTTCTGCGGTCTCTGCCGGATTTAAAATATGGGCCATGCTGCCTCTCCGAGTTGGCGGTCCAGAAGTATCCTTGAAAAGACTTGTTGGACCCTTATCTCGAGAACTACCCCATGACCAGCTATTTAGATGTTCGACAGTGCTAGCACCATTGGAAAATGGAGGGGGTGTTGTTGGCCGAGAATTGCTATTGCGACTTTGGGACGAAGCATTTGTCAATGAATAAGAACTGAAGCTTTCTCGAATTCGTTGATCTTCGTTAAGGATTGATGGAACGCGTTTAGGCGATGAAGGCCACTGCGAAGATGATTGGCCCGATGCATATGGGGATGTATTTGCCGCCCAAGGCCGGTCATTGTTAATGCTTGTATCGGCGAAGGTATGGCGACGACCAAGGTTAGCGGGTGGTGATGATACTAATGATAATGGGTGTGGCGGTGGAGGCGGTGGAGGAACTTGAGATCTGAGCGAGCTAGGTGACGACTGCGAAGTATTGGCTGTGCCAATAGAGCCATATTTGCGTGGGGTTATAGATAGGTGGGAAGGAACAGCGGGCCGGCTATAGTAGGGCGGTCGAGGTGCAACACCAATAGGTGGACCACGACGAGGATCGTCCTGAGGCATTTGGCGTGGAGAAACTGGACCGTTGTCAAGTGAGAGGTTCGAAAAATATGGTCGGCTTCCTGAAAAGGGAGGCTCGGATTGTTCATCCATCGATCTAATCACCTCGACCTGGCGTTGGATCTCGGCTTGCATGGTCGAGACTATGTCGAATTAGCATGCATTTGAGTAATTTCTACCGATGGAGCCTACCGTCTCGATATAAGGTACTATCTTGAGGTACAATGGAGAGCATTGTTCTGGACATGTCATAGTTCAACTGGAAAAGTTAACAAAGCGAAAGAGGAAATTGATTAAGTAGAGAGAATGTTAATAGAGATCATACCTGTAACGAACGTGTCAAGGTATCCATGATAACCTGGTTTCGAACGTAAAAGAACTGTGAGTTTTCTTCACTCCTCTGCAAACGCTCATCGTTCCTCTGCAATTTAACATGGAGATCGTATAAGCTGCCCTCGAGTTGTGTCATTCGAGTCTCGTTTGAATCTTGTATGAGATGCATGGGCTCTGCTGGTGTACCGGGGTGGGAAAGCGGAGGTTTAACAGTCGAATAAGAATCCCGATTGACCAAAGCATGTCTCGAGGCTCTGCGCTTGATTTCTCGGAGACCACTCATATCGCCACGCTTAAAATTGCCATTGCCGTGTTTGAATTCCCAAAGAGGCGAATCAGGAGTCGCAGTGTGGAAAACGTCACTAACTTTCAGGATGTTAATTGACGACAACTAGACCGCTGTGAGGAAGTTACAAACCTTTATGGAATCCATACATATTTAGCTGCCGCACAAATGACGAAATATTTGTGTGCTTGAAATATTGTCTGGAGAAATAAGCATGAATTTTGACGCTTCTTCAGGGGATGCTTACGAAAGGACTTTTGAAAAATCGTTGGAAGGGGACATAACGAAGCTCTCGCCCGTTGATGACCAAGATATCAACCTCTGTATATTCTGGTCCTCTAGCATACTTCGAGTTCATCAGCAACAGCCCATCTGCCACGTCCTCAGTCAATGCTTACTTATAAAGCTTATGAATGAACGCAGTTTGAACGACTTTTGGTTGTTGCGCTCCCGCTGCTGCGGCGGCGGCAGCAGCGCTGGGTCCTGCCAGACTGCCAGTGTTTGGCTGATCCCCCATCATTGATTGATCGTGCATACCGTTAGTCTCTGAGTCTGGACTAGTACGAACTGGAGGAGCCATCATGGCCGACCCTGAAGGCGTGACGTCCATGGGATCTTCTGGAGGAGGGGAGGTATGGATGATGGGGGGTTGCTGGCGGATTGGTACGGTGCGAGAGTTCGTCTGGCCTGGGTCTGTATTGTTCATGAAGTGTCCCCGCTGCGCTCTTTCGTCCATGGATGCCATCATAAGGTCACCTAGGTAGTGTGGAGTCAGGTCTTTTCTAGCAGCGGAGGCGAGTCTCGACGGTAGCGACAATGGTGTGCCAATTGATGTGGGCGACTGAAAACAGAGATCTTACCTCATTGCCCCCCGTGTGGAAGCTCTTTGAAGGATGGGGCGTGGTCGAGGGAGCTCTGGAGCTTGGGAGATTTCTTTGTCCTGCGACTGGCACTAAGCAGGTATCCGCGACGAGGGAATCGAGCCCTATGGGTCCCTCAGCCTCGCTGCACGATGCGATCTTTGGGAACGGACGATTGGGACAGAATGGCGGGGCTTCGACTGGAAGACGCAGACGCCGGCGGTGGGAGGGTGGGAGGAGAGAAAGGAAGCAGATGCAGACGCCGTGTCGTCGAGGTAGTGAAGCAGTAGGTGAACAAGAATGCCGTGCAGGAGGTGGGATTGAGGCCTCGCCAGGGCTCTTTTAGGGGAACGATAGCGCAGGCCGGGCCCCCCTACACATCAACCGGGCCCCCAGCTCGAGCGAGACTAGAAGCTCTCCGTCCACCCCGCCCGGTTCGAAAAGGGTCCACGCCGCGCCGACGACATGTTCTGGACTGCGGGCGAGCCTGCGAGTCTGGGTGCGGCGCGAGATCTATATATGCGGAAAGGTGCTGGCCGGCGGAGGGAGCTGCCAATGGTGCTGTGGTGCTGGGCCGGTGACGAGAGGGCTGCCGGTGCTGGCAGCAATGGAGACGACGAGCTGAGCTGGCGGCCCTGGCTGGGATGGCGAAGGCGAGGGCGAGCTATGGTAATAATCATTCAGATGTGATTTCACGGGCAGAGGCGCGAGGGGGAGGAGATTGCAGCTGCAAGCACACTTAGCACGCTCTTCACGCTCGCGCTGTCTGGCGCTGCAGAGGGCTGCTGAGGGCTGCTGAGGCTCGCGCTGCTGCTGGCCCAGTCATCACCACTGCAATCCTTTCATTTCAGGGGCATCGATACGACCAGGTGTCGAGCTCGACACGCTGGACGCAGGCAATGGCTCTGGGCGAAAATGGGAGGCCGACTTGGCTCCTGCCTATTGAGACGGCCTGCCTGCACTGTGGCCGCAGAAGACAAAGCAAGAGCCCAGGTCCGGGTGAGCCAACCTCCCTCATGGAGTTACCCTGATCGTTGCGCACCGCACCATGACGTTGGGACCTGCGAACGTCGAAGTGACGACAATCGGCGCCCTCTCTCGCCTAGCGAGCAGAGGTACGGGGTAGCATGGCTCGAGCAATTACTAGTACGTACCTCCCGTCCTTTGCAACAGCCCTGCTGCTCCTCAATTAAAGCGCCTCCGGTCCAATTGGCGGGTCCGCTGGCACGATGGCTCTCATGGCTCTCACCGTAAATGCCAACAGGTGCAATGGCACGGAAACACGAGGCAATTGGCTCTCGGCCCAAGACTGGGTGGCCTCGACGAGGGGGCTGCAGGGAAATAGCATAATCGCGTCGACAATCGTCCAGCGGTCGCCCGGTGTCATCGTCTCGTCAACTCTACGCCAGAAGGCCCCTCAGCATGGTCCGCCTTCCACCTGCATCTGGGCGAGCCCTCGGGGCCCCGATTTGCTCCCGCTGGAGAAGCAGACCCCTTGGAGTCCTTCCAGACTATGTATGGAGGCAACGTGGAAGGCGGTTAAGCTTCGAGAAAGGACCAAGCACGCCGGAACGAACGTCTTCTCTGCGCTGGCCTGCGCGGCGGCTCTGAAACGGGCCTGCCCGAGTGGACAACTCTTGGGAAAGGCCCCAAATAGACATTCGTCCTGCGTGATCTACAGCGCAATCTCAAGTGTTGGTGCTCCGGTGTTGGTTGCGGTGGTGGTGGTGGTGGATTTGCATGTCCATGCCAGGCCCACGAGCTTGTGCTTGTGCGCCGCGAGGCGTCTCGAAGTCCCGGCGACATGCTCACGCTCCCCCCGAAGCGACAAAATTCGGCAGAACTCCCCACGCCCCGGGGAGCAGCCCCATGCTCCCGCGGACGCCCCGACGCCAAAGGGCCGTGGAACGGCCTTCCCAACACGACACCACGACCACTCTCGCCACGGCCAGCGTCACACGTCAGGCCAGCGGAGGCGGCCTCTTCACGCGGCTTGCAGTTTGGGGCCATGGCCCATTATGCCGCGAGGCAAGACCCGCGCTCCTCCCGCCGCACTGGAACCTGCAAATGAATCCCCAGGTTTCAGCGCTGTGGTGCCGATCAGCCCCGTGTGCGAAGTCGTTGCGGTGGACGGGATATATGTGCTGCACATGTCGAGTAATGTGACATTCCGCGCCAAGCACATCTCTCAGCAATAGCACGGCTGCGTCTCGAGTGCTCCCAGGCCAGATTGCCTCGCGCAGCAGGTAAGGTAGCCACTGCTGCCGTCAACAAGAGGCCTTTCTGCATGCTTGGTCCCTTGCCGTGGCTTCCACATTGGCCCGTGGAAAATGACGAAGATACCCGGGGAGCCTTGCTCCCGAGGCAGCACTCCATCGGCCTGTTTGTCTAGGGCATAACCTTAACCTTAACGCTACTCGCCGTTCTGCCCTCCGCCTTGCTTGGCGTCTTAGCTCGCAATCATCGCTCGGCCACCCTAAGCCTTGGAGCCGGAGCCGGTTGCTGGCAAGACACGCCAGACGATCCAGAAGCATCCCCTGCGACGAGCTGAGGCAATCGCACAGTATGGACAGTCTCGCACGGAGCCTGCAGTCGTTGAAGCGAGAGGGAGGACATGCAGATGTTCAAGCACGGAAAGCTGAGTGAGTGAATGAATTCTCTTCCAAAACCCAGTCCAATGCTCTGCCTTTTGTATTCGCCAGATTGCACCCCACTGGTTGACAATCAGGTAGTGGCCTGTAGCTATACCCCAGAGCTGTGCTTAGTAATTTGTGGCTATCCTTCAACATTCGATTTATCATATCTGATATTCGTATTTTGCTGTATGTTTTCTGCGCTTTAGTCTTTCAACTCCACCATGATAATCTTTCGTCACTTCTTGACCAATGGCACCTAATTCAAATCTCATCTCTGACTTACTGCAGGCTGAAAAATCTCATGCTTGTCCTGTCACAATCCGAGATCCGGGATATTCGGGCCCACCTCAACCAAATAACAATGGATTTCGACATATGTGCCGAACTCCCCATTGAGCTCGTGGTTCTTGTCGCAGATTATCTCAACCTTGAAGACGTCCTGAGAGCTCGGAGTGTATCTCTTGCCTGGAATCGAACATTTTCTAATCCCGACTTCTGTCTAGGAATTATAGCAAGGTATTTTCCTTCAATGTGGCAGCAGGAGTATATATCCCTCAAACCTCAGGCGCGAGCCAATGCTAAGCTACGACTGCTCTCGTGGCTTCAGCCTGCTCTTTTGAACCGAGTTCGACGTCAAAATGGAAGATATCAATCCATGGCCGTTTATCCCCTCAGGGAAAGAATTCTGACGGGGCTGGAGAGAGTGGAGTACTGCAATGGTAGAGTTGCATTTAAAATATCATCCAGCTCCTTCATGGTTAAAAACTTTCGTACTGGCCGCGGCGTTATCTATACAGACGAGAATAGGACCGCTATGCATATGTGGTGGCTCTGTGATCAGTATCTAATTGCAGAAAACTCTAGGTCCGGCACTATTTGGGCATGGAATCTCGAGGACCACAATAAAAGTGCCCAGCCATCCTACGTGCGTCTTCCGAGTTCAATTCAGAGCCTCTCTGCGAGATGCAATCGCATTGGAATATTAACAAGCACAACAGAGGCATTTCTCTGGACAATCCCAGAATCTCTCAGGTCGTTGAATATTCCCGCTGTGGCCAATCATGATTTATCAAAATGCTCCCGCTGGCGCATTCTTTTCCCACCCGGGGATTCTTCCAGTTTATTTATTACAAGAGCACTATATTCACTAAATAAGGTCCCGGATGTATCCATTGGGAGAGTGACACGCATTCTGGCCGCGAAATTAGTTGTAGACGAGTTTCGTATTGCTCGCGACACATCACTCAGTACATATGTGAGCACATACACCATCGAAACAAACATTACAGAGTCCCAACAGGGAAACCCTAACTACGCGGAGGAGTTGTTAAACAGAGATACAATTAATTTCATGCGGCGGGCGAAATCTCGTTTTGTAGACGAAATGACAATAGGATTTTGGAGCTTGGATCCGTCTCGCCCCTTCCGAATATGTCCAAATACAGAGTCAGAACACCAAAGTAACGAATTAGTTGGTTCGAGTGGGTCTGAATCTAACTACATCCACACAATCATGTTCAACATTTTAACCAAAAGATTCCGACCTGAGTGTTACGCACTCCCCTTCTGGTACGTACTTGAAACCCATTAAGGAGTAGCTACTACATCATACTATTAATACGAGATGCTAATAAACCTGTTGCCAGTTGTCTCAAGCCTGAGTATCACAGAAATGATAGCCTTGCCTTATTATCACGAATCCTAATTTGGCGTCAACAGATCTATATTCCCAATAGAATCACAGGTCTCCCCATCTCCCCCACCAATCCCCCACCAATCATAAACTCTACACTCCTCTTTACCATTTCCAAAAACCACCAATGTCCACCCTCCCACTCGCCCTCTCAGCCGCCACCACCAGAAATCAATAAAATAATACCATGGTATTCCGCCTCGCCCACCACCTCCCCATCCCCTCCTTCCAATCTCCAAATCACATTGTCTCCTAATTCATATATAAAGTATTGTTATTTCGCTATATCTCAACCGAACGATGAAGAAAACCATAACGAGAAAGCCGAGATTAAAAATCTTTTCTCGGAAGATGGAGAGAATATTGGGACAGTCCATGGAGATGACGATTTCATTATTTTATTTGGTCATGGATCTATGGCTGTTTGGTGTTTTGATAAGAAAGCTAAGTTACCTGTGAATGCCCTTTGGGGGGAAGAATCACCTGCTTTGGTTTAAACCGGGTCTTTTTAAAAAATGGGCTTTCTGGTGCGGTAGTGCATAGATATGAGAGTTATTTTACATGTCCGATATTTCTCGGGTGGGGTTGAAGGCTACGGAATAGGCAGCCTCAGTGGTATCATTTGAGGGTCTAGACGGGTTTGTTTCTAGTGCTGGGGTTCTTCCTGTTTAATTGCATTGCGGCTGAAGAGTAGGAGTTGTGAAGTGTGAAGTAGGTGGTGTACTTGATTTCTACCTTTTACATCGAAGACTACGCATACCTAGCATTATTTGCCTTTCTTCCTTTATTTAATAGAATGAAATCAAATAATAAAGTCAGGATATGGATGACTCCAAATTTTACATAGTGTGGATATAAATATTAAGTATACATTTCTCTGACGGAGAATCTCGAATAAGAGATTTATTACTTCGTTATAGTTTTAAAGTTAAGAATTTAATAAGCAAGGATCTGAAATTTCAAGAGATGTTAATAGTTAGGTGTTAAGAGCTCTAATTATACTTTAGATATCTCCACTCACACAGCGATGAAATGGAGATACATTACAGCACATCAAGCGAGGAAGAAACTCGTCTAACATGGTCTACTAATCTATCTCCACAACACCAAACCACAAGTCTATCAATATCTAAACCCCAAGAATATAGTAATTTTCCCCTCCTCACTCCCATTTACAAAGAATCTATTTTGATTCACTCTCAAGCCATCCCTCAATCTCATCATCAACACTCTTTCTATAAACTTGCTGAGTTCTACACTGCTCCAAGAAAACCTTATACTTAACATCCAACAACTTCTTCTCCCACTCTCCCTTCCCTGGTGAAGTTAATTTTCCCGGTTTACTCATTCTATCCATAATACTCCACAGATCCTCTGTCTTCCCATCTTGATCCGCACTAGCAGCTTTAGCTCCTAACATAGCTGCTCCGTGAACGACAGCCGCATGTACATAACGAGGGATGAGAACGGGCATTCCGCAGATTGTCGCCATTAATTCCATGAGGATTTTGTTTTGGCATTGAGAACCTGACATGAAGATGGAGGTTATGGAGTGGCCGGCGCTGTTCATGGTTTCTACTATTTGGCGAGTTTGCATGGCGATGAATTCCATGGTCGCGTAGTAGTATAGTGCTAATCCGTCCATTGAACGATCGTTTGTCAGACCGATGACTGAACCGGTCATGCTTGCGTCGGCGATTGGAGAACGATTTCCCCATAAGTCGCCGTAGAAGAAGAAATGACGTCCTAAGTACGAGATTGAAGGAGCGTTGGTCTTCTCTTTGAGTTCGTCGAGATGGGCGTTTAGGTAGTCATAGATGGACGTGTTGAATGATTCTGCCATGGACATCGTTTCGTTGTATGCTGGATGGGTTTCTAAAACATGTTTTAGTAATTCGCCAGTTGCGGACTGCCCTCCTTCTGCCATCCAGAATCCGGGTAACAAGACATCTCTGTAAGGACCCCATACTCCATCTACGAAGACCGGATCTTTGGACATAGCGAGATGGCAGGTAGAAGTTCCGGCTACGGCTGCGAGACGGGAAAAAGCATTTGAGACGTCATTTTTGGGG
The DNA here is from genome assembly GCA_003988965.1 of Neobulgaria alba. Classification (NCBI taxonomy): domain Eukaryota; kingdom Fungi; phylum Ascomycota; class Leotiomycetes; order Helotiales; family Gelatinodiscaceae; genus Neobulgaria; species Neobulgaria alba. Next base: position 23,712 of record QYAM01000126.1, on the reverse strand, counting down.
ACCCCAGACTCTAGTTGGTCTGCTCCGAGAGCGACTTTGGCACCAACTGTGCCGACCCAGCCAGCGTAAGCGTCGATTACACCACTTCCCACTGCAATTCCAACTGGAAGACCAAGTTCTTGACCAGCCTTTTCGGAGAGAGTCCCTACAAGCTCGCCAGCTGACATGTATTTCCCATTCTATTATCGAATTAGTAAGGGTTATAGAGATATGAACACATGAAAAAAGGGCTTACTACTCCGTCAACTCCTCCCATTCGGATGAAATCATCTTTTGTCAAATCTTCCAATCCAATAGCTTCATAGAAATCCTCTTGCCAGCCCTTGACGCTTCCATCGACACCAACTGGTACATATCCTTGTTTGCAAACCGTACTGCAGAAAGATCGTGTTTCATTTCCGGTCGCAATATGTGTCAATGCATCTGCTAAATCGTAGAATTTGCAGCGGTCGAAGAGCTCTGGTGGCATGTTGTTCTTCAACCAAAGCACTTTTGGAATTTCCATTTCAATGCTCATTTTACCTCCAACATAGCGAAGAAGATTGTGTCCTGTAGCATTGATCTTCTCTGTTTCTTTAATGGGGCGATGGTCCAGCCACAAGATAACATTTCGATCGTTGCCGTCGTTCTGGAAGTCCGGGCCCGTGACAGTGACCGGCTCATCCGTATCATGTGCGAATACAGCTAGAGAACATGTTGCATCGAATCCGATACCGCGAATAGTTGTAGGATCGATGTTGTGTTGGGAGAGGGCTCGTTGCACACACATACAGATACAACGCCAGATATCGGTTGTAGATTGTTCATAGTATCCTGTTTCGGGCTGCCAGAGTCCAATGTTTTCAGTGGCCACTATTGGAGATTAATTTCTGGCTCGAGGAACAAAGCGGGGGGGTCGTACGCGCTTTAATGTCGCCGGATTGATCGATGATACAAGCCCGGGCACTACCAGTTCCTACATCAATACCGATATAATGGTCCAAATGCGGATGTATTTCATTGTGAGGACTTTATTGGTTAGCGGAGGTGTACGTTGATCTTGCAGATGTCGATGTGGCTTACTCTAGGGAAGCTTGCCTCGAAGGCTTCCTGAAGTTCTGGCGCAAGGGAAGTGACTGTGTCATCGTGATTATCTGGGATTATTGCAAATTGTTTTGTTCTCCCGGTGGTTAGCTGAGAAGCTTTAGATAGTGAGGTTGTTGAGGGGTCCAGGACACAGGGTCTTGGCCATGGAGGGGCAGCAGTCCCATCTGGGACATGCTGTGCGGTTGGGAAGGAGCTCTCGTTACGAGCAGTTGCAAACTCACCTGCAAATGTGACACGGGGAGAGCCATCAGCTCCTTCTATGGCAAAAATGATGAAGCTGTCGTCTGCAGGTTGAGGGTTAGAGTTTGCGCTGTGTAAATAATATTTCCCACACGAGCAATTCGAGCTTCCCCTCCGGCGTCATGAGTGGGGCGGCTGTTTGAGTCCCCACCGGAGAACCTGGAGAAGATAAATATGGGACCTTCCCCATCGTTTTGGACAACATCAGCCCGCACAGGCCAACTTCAGCTACCTTATGATCGACCAGCTTACGGTAAGCATCACACGAGTCAGCTGCATGAAAAGTTCGGTTTTTGGTTTGCAGACTTGAAGCCTTCAAGTTGGATATCTCTTTGAGCTGTTGTACATTTTGCCAGAATCTGTCTATGCCAGGACTGCCTACTTCCACAACTTTCCCAAACTGACTTCCTTATCGTCGTGCTTGTTCAAGACCTTAGCCGTAGCAAGGTCGAAATCCTCCTGTGTAACGTGCACTCTCCGTTCTCTTAAGGCAAACATTCCAGCCTCCGTGCAGACACCCTTCAGTTCGGCTCCGGAACACCCATTCATCTTCTCGGCAATCTTGGTCAAGTTGATACCACGGGTCAAGTTCATGCTTCTGCTGTGAATCCGGAGAATATCTGCTCTAGCCTCTACTGTGGGTGGGGGAAATTCGATCTTTCTGTCGATACGTCCGGGTCGCAGCAATGCTGGATCGAGGATATCGAGACGATTCGTAGCCATAATCACCTTGATGTTTTTGGTGGGCTCGAATCCATCCAATTGGTTCAATAATTCTAACATGGTTCGCTGGACTTCCGAGTCACCACCCGACGAACCTTCAACGCGAGAAGAGCCAATAGAATCGATTTCGTCCATGAAGATAATGGATGGAGCATGCTCTCTAGCCATAACGAAAAGCTCCCGCACCATTCTTGATCCCTCTCCGATGTACTTCTGGACCAACTCAGACCCGGAAACCCGGATGAATTTGCAGTCGGTATGATGTGCCACGGCTCTTGCAAGCAATGTCTTTCCGGTTCCTGGTGGGCCGTACAACAGGACTCCTTTGGGCTGTGCTATTCCGAGAGACTCAAAAAGTTCAGGGTGCTTAAGACCAAGCTCGATAACCTCCTTGATTTCTTTGATTTGCTGATCCAAACCACCAATCATATCATAGGTACTGTCAGGGACCTTCTCTACCATCATTAGGGAAACTAGGGGATCGACTGAGGATGGGAGCATTTTTTCGAGCTTGTAGGAATCAGAGAGAAGGGTTACCCGCTTGCCAACGGTGAGCTTGGTGATATCGACATTGTCCGAGATATCGACGACTATGAATAGATGAGTTGTGCTTCCAAGTGATCATCCCTATTTTGACATACCATATTTCCCTTCTGGATGTACCTTGACCAGGACCTTCTTGGTGCCCATCACTTTCACGACCTCTCCGACGTAAGATCCAGGCTGTTGTAATAATCCGAGCTCTTCTCGCAACAGGCGGACTAGTCTCTATGAGCCCAGGTCAGGTTGGAAGAGAGCAGAAGCATGCACTCACCTCTTGAATTGTAGTCATTTCTCTGGGCTTCCAGCCGCCGCAATACAGCTTGGCCTTGGATGATCTCGAGCTTCATGCTCTCGATTTTGTTGTGGAAAAAGCTGTCGAGTGCCATCGCGGATACCGGCTGCAGGGAGTCTCGAGAGCGGTAGAGAGAGGAAGGTCGGATTCGGGATGTGGATGGGTGCTGTGGTAGTGATGGTCTGGTCTTAGTACATCTAGCGCTGCAGGCAAACTATGGGAAACGCGTTCTGATGGTTTGGGATGGGCGGCCGCAGAAGGCTGAGGCATCGCACGATCCCTTTCAGGCACCCGTGCATTGCTAGCGCACCTTCTTTCCTGGCCAGCAATCAGGGATCTGATGCAGCGGCAGCTCGGGCAGGTGCGACGGCGCGGCAAATCGCCCGAAGGCTTGCTCTTCACTCGCCGCAGCTGCACTGCTTGCTGCTTCGCGATGGCCTCGCAGTCGAGTATGTAAGACAGAAGAAATCCCGATACACCCTCAGCATCCAGCACCGCATTCCAACCCAACCTTTTCCATTGCCTGCCTCAGCGCACAGTGGCCACAGCAAAGATCAAGGATTCCACGCAAATCACCCCTTGTAGATTACTCATTCATTGTTCCCAGAGCTCCCTGCCTGTCTTTATCGAATGTCTTCCCGATTAACATCACCATACTCTCAAGCTCTTGGTCACGGAGCAACGCTATAGTCCATAGTCCCCGACCACCACCCGATCAACGAGCTTGCGTCCCACGCTATTCAACAAGCTCCCGTCGTTCACTACGCCAGATGAACGCAGGTAGCTATGGATTCTCCAGGCGCGCCCAAGGATACTGCTCAGAGCAATACTAACATGTCAACCCCCACCTCGCCGACGGATAGTCGCCATCCTTTGGCGACAGTGGAATCAGTCTTGGAGCAGTTCGATCAAGCAGAAGAAGCTCAAGACCTTGGTCTCTCAGAGAGCTATCAGTCGACAGATACAGTTCGCCTCAGAACGGGATCTCAATCATATGGTATGTTGATATGGCGAAACCCTAAAATCGAGGATTTTCCATGTCTTGGGCACTGACCACTGTCACAGGCACAATCACCCAGCAAGCCATGACACAAACACCAGAACACAAACCCACCGAAGCCTCCCAGCCGGGCGAGAGACCACAGCCACAGGGCATCGAATCTTCGCGATCGCTCCAGCCCATTAGGTCACCTATGCTGGGTCCCGAAAGGGGCCGTGGCGGCCAGCGTCCCAAGAAACCTGGTATGCCTCGTCGAGCTTCATCCAACGTGCAAGCACCACATCGAGGACAGGAATTTTCCGTGGACGACGATGTAGCGGAGATAGAGGGAGATCTAGCCAGCACCAAACAGCCTGCCGTCTCAGGCTTTGCACCGACACGCCAACCAGCCTCGACTCTGAGAAGGCGCCCCAACCCACAAGCATCTCCTCTTCCAAGAGTCGATTCCGCACCCGAAGAAGAGGCTGAAGCCGAAGAGGCAATAGAACGGGTTACTACACGCAGCGAAGTTGACCCCCATGAGCAAGCACCGGACTCTGGTGAGGATACAATACGAGGAGCAGATGATTCCAATCCAGTAGAAGAGGACGACGGTGATCTCAGTGATGCAGAAAGCTTCACACTCAAAGACCGACAAACGGCCATCAATGAAACCCACCCTTTCGGTATCCGTATATGGAAGCCCGCGTTGTACAAGAAAGACAGATCAGTCCAGAAGACTGCAGAGGGTGATATCCATTCTTCCCCTGGTGGCAGAGTGAGCAAGTGGCTTCTCTTTTTTAATCTTTTATGGACCGTCTTCTTTGGATGGTGGCTCGCTCTGATTGCATTTGTGGGGGCAGTGGTCTGCTTCATATTCGCTGCTGCACCTAGTGCCATTGACTACGGTCGTGTTCTCTGGGGCCTGTCGGGCTATCTTTTTTACCCCTTTGGGAAGTTCGTTCGGTTAGAACAGGACGAGGCTTATGCTCACGAAGATGAAGGCGAGGGACGCAGCATTACAGAATATGAGCAGTGGCAAAGTGGTGACATAGAAGACGGCCGGTTGTTTTTTGGACCTCAAGGTAGCCGGTCAATAGTTGGTAGGTCAAGAGATAGCATGGACTCAGTCCCAGCCAGCGAGACAGACAGCCTCCTTGGACGAACGAGACGAGGCGTTCGTGACTTCCCAGATAGACCTGCGAAGAGACGTCTTTTTGGCCGAGGCGAGTGGAATACAGGGCGTGTAATCTTCTTCCTCTTCTTCTATGGATTGATTACTCCCCTGCTAATTCTGGTTTCCGGCATCTGCTGGCTTCTCGTTTTCTGGATTCCCATGGGAAAAGTTACAATGTTACTATACCACCATCTTCGACGACATCCCTTAGCATTATCTTTCCAGTCTGACTCTAATTACTCGCGTGGGGCCATTCCAAACTCATCAATACTGGTCTGCACTTACCGTGCTGTAGGCCCAAAGTACTGGAAATATACAGTGGATGGGACCAATATATTCTTGATCAATTTGATGTCTGTCGTCTTGTTTATTATTTTTGACTATTGGATACTCGTGGAAGCCCTTCATTGGGATGGTCTCTTTATTGCAAGTCCTGCGTTCTTGTTCACCGGAGCTTTATTCTCAATTATTCCATTGGCATACTTCATCGGACAGGCTGTTGCTTCTATTTCGGCACAGTCGTCTATGGGGTTGGGTGCTGCCATCAATGCCTTCTTCTCGACGCTTGTAGAAGTATTCCTTTATTGTATTGCTCTTAAACAAGGCAAGGGCAAACTTGTGGAGGGCAGCATTATCGGAAGCATTTTTGCTGGTATACTCTTCCTGCCTGGACTATCGATGTGCTTCGGTGCTATCAAGAGGAAAACACAAAGATTCAATGTTAAATCGGCAGGCGTCACATCGACGATGTTGCTGTTTGCAGTCATCGCAGCCTTCGGTCCCACTCTTTTCTATCAAATCTACGGAACAGTAAGAGTTCTCACCAATTTCAAGATCTAAACTAATCTTATTTATAGCATGAACTCAATTGTCTTAGCTGTGTGGACACTGACGACTCGATGCCCAGTCGGGATTGTCGTCGCTGTTATTTCTCTCAGACTCCCACTCTTGATGATAGGTTTTATCTCGAAGCAGTGCGACCATATTGCTGGTTTGCAGCTACACTTTTGTTTTTATCATACGTCATCGGCCTGTGGTTTACCCTGAGAACACATGCTGCCGTTATCTGGAATAGTGAAGTCGAGGAGAAGAAGCAAGAGGCCCAAAACATTGCTGGGTCTCAGCAACCCTTCGGAGGAGCGACCCATGGCCGCTTGCAAAGACAGGGAAGCACCCAGAATTCTAGCGAGGCCCGTGGCGCTGAAATTAGAGAATCACAACTTTACAAAAAAATCCTAGGACAATCACTAAAACAGGCTGGTCTGGGACCTCGGGATGATGGGAGTATAAAGAATTCCATTTCCGAGCCTCCAGCCCCCAATGGAGCACCCCATACCCCGCATATCCCTCCTCCTAAAAGCAGCGGTGGTGAGAGCTCGAGGTCTGCCATGATACCAGGGTTCACAGATGCTCAGAATGCTATCTTCAAACGTGAGGTTGCTGAAATGGCAGCAACTGCCGCAACTATTGCGGCTAGAGATGCCACAAGAGTACCTCGAAGGACATCTGCTGCTGCCAGTACTGTTGTCTCTACAGCACATAAACAAGCGGCTATCAGAACTGGAGTTGTCCATGAGCCCGAGGAGTACGCCACAGCCGATGTTCATGCTGGAGGCGGCCACGATGCCCCTAATTGGAGTCGTACGAAGAGCGCTATCATTCTATGTGGAGCCACTATCCTGTATGCAATGATTGCTGAAATCTTGGTTAATACGGTTGATGTGGTTCTCAAGAATGTGGCCATCGATGAAAAGTTCCTTGGGATTACTCTCTTTGCTCTAGTGCCTAATACCACTGAATTCCTGGTAGGCTCCTGAGCTCTTAGATAAATGTTTTAAATGCTAATCTAGATATAGAACGCCATCTCTTTTGCAATGAATGGCAACATTGCCCTCTCTATGGAAATTGGTTCCGCTTACGCTCTACAAGTCTGCCTCCTTCAGATTCCAGCGTTGGTTGCCTTCAGTGCTATCATCGGGCAATGGCTGGAAGGAAGCGATCTCGTCGACCGTACCTTTAGTCTCATTTTCCCCCAATGGGATATGGTTACTGTTATCCTCTGTGTCTTCCTTCTCAGTTACATGTATGGGGAGGGAAAGAGTAACTACTTCAAGGGATCCATCCTCTTACTCAGTTACCTGGTCGTAATCGTGGGTTTCTGGTTCGCAGGTATGACTGATATGGAGAACATGGGGATCAATCGTTTCGATGTTATGACCGCCGGTGGAAGTTTCAAAACCATCGGTCGACGTCAGAGTGGGGTTGCCTTTCAGCAGTAATCGGAAAGGAAGGGAAGAATGTTTTGATAATGGAGGACTGTCTATATTTTCTCATTTTCAGCGGCGGCGTTGGGAGGTCACATTAGCATCTCTCCTTGTAGATACCATTTCTGGCTGTTTTTTTGGCTTCTTCTCTTTTATGGATGCACAGCGAAAGTGTTTGTATTATATCAGATCAGCATTGGGGTAGGAAATAATAGTGTGCTTCTTTTTTTAATGCAATAGCCCGCTTCTATGACCTTTGCCAAAGATTCCGAAACTTTGCAGGAAAACGATAGCGCATTTGGTATCAACATGGATGAAACCCAAAAAGGGATGGTGGTGGTATACTGAAGATAGAGAATAGATTTAGGACTGCTAATTCTGCAGATTTCTAATAGGATTGAGGCTATGGCTTGATAGTTTATGAATATTAGAAAATATCCGAGAGATTGATATTGTAATTACTTAGTCTTGGGTGCTGATTTAGGAATTATTGTTATTGTATATCTCTCTATGGTGTGGCGGTTGTAATTACATACTAAAATAAGCCAAAAAATATTATAATGAGCTTATCGTTAACAGCACTTCAAGAGCAACAAGCTCCTCTCTGAAGTCCGCATTGAACGAAGATGGCAAGAAAAGTTCGAGCGCTAGATCAATTGGTTCGGTATATGGTAGCTGTGTTGTGAAACTAGGAGAGGTTTCTAACATAGTTGCTAGATTATTTATATTAATCGAAACTCCTTTCTCTGGAAAATAGTTTGAAAATTTCGTATCTGAGTGGTTTCGTTTCTAGATAGGTCATTGTTCTTGTTTGCCTCACAAATAGAGATTTTCAAAGGAGTATTCGGCAGAAGAGGGCTGCCTCGTTCAAATATTCGTGGATAGACTTGGCAGTTGCTCAAAAGAGCTTATCAAGCTTCTTGGAAACGGTGAAGAGAAAAGTATTCAAGATGATTACGAGGCAAGAGAACAAGCAAAACAAATTCACCAACTAAATATGACATTCTCAGACTCGGAAGCAAGGGACAGCGACCTAATAAAAGATGCGGAGGCCATAGCTTGCGCCTGGGCCGCCACGAGATGAGCTCTCTGGACAACTTCAATTGATTACAAGCTTTTAATGAATTCTGCGGGTACTTTAGGGGATGTTACATTGGGGTTTCAAAGCAGTTTTGGTAAATTTAAGGCACCTTCTCGTAAATTGCAGGTCGTAGCTTCTAGGCTAGACTAGCTGCTACTTACAACTTAAGAATGCGCTTAGTTAGCAAACACAAAAAGTATTAGGAAATCTGTCAAGGGCTCTAATCTACGTATAAGAACCTTGTGAATATCTAGAAGAGAAAGGCTCTTTTATATATAGCTTCAATAGAACTAAAATATTTAAGCACTTTATAATCTTTCGACATACGACGTACTAAACTCCTAACCATTTGCAGGAGTTAAAAGGGCGTAAGAGTACGGTTATATATTTTGATAATCCATAGCTTAGCCTTCTCAACAGATTCCCGGAATGCAAACAAACCCATCTGGTGCTATGATTAAAGTCGATTAGTAACAATGATATCAAGCGCAGAATGGTTCGCGAGAAAACCTTCGAAGTTAGCTTCACAGCTCGCTGGTTTATTGGGCCGAAGGAAGATACCGCTCGGAGGATTCCAATTGACCAATGACCGACAATATCCAGGCACGTTTTCAGCTCTAGATGGAGCTACTGGATCCCTGCTTCGAACGCTGCCGTCCTATTTTTCTTGGCTTGTCGCATAGCGTCCAGAACTCCGCCACAACAGACTGCGGATCTTTGGAGCTCATTCCTAGCATTTTTTCTCCCGAGCGATTTTGTTCTATTTTTTTTATACAACTACATCGACGACATTGGAATTTTGCTCGCGGAGAGTGTTGATCGGTATATCGCGTATCTGATTAGATAGCTGTTTGGCCAAGCCTGCCGCAACCTGCCTTGGCTCCCGCCAACACCTTCATTTCCTCGTGCTCTCTGGGCTACCACCTCACGTCCCAGCTCACTCTCAATCCACGGTTCCCCCGCCACTCCCTCAAGATGCGTTTCGGCAAGACATTACGAAATGCTATCAACCCCGCCTGGAAGGACAAATATGTTGAGTATGCGAAGCTCAAGAGTTTGCTCCGAGAAGATTCGGAGGACGATGCAAGGTGGACTGAGGCCGACGAGAACAAATTCTGCGACGAAATCCTCAACGTGCAGTTAGAAAAAGTCGCCGAATTCCAAGCTTCCACTTTCCGAGCCCTCGAACTCCGTGCGAATAAAGCTGCAGAAAAACTCCAAGAACTAGCCCCCATTGCAGAAGATGGAGAAGCCCCAGCATCCACTGCGCCCACAGCAAAATTCAAGGAAATCGAGGGGGAATTGGATTATATTATTAATCAGACGAAGGAATTGAAGAAGTATAGCAATATCAATTATACCGCATTCTTGAAGATCGTGAAGAAACATGATCGAAAGAGAGGAAACAATTATAAGATTCGCCCGATGTTGCTTCTCAGTTTGAGTAAGAGGCCGTTTAATTCGGAACAGGATTATTCGCCGTTGTTGAATAAGTTGAGTATGATGTTTTATGCTGTGAGGCAACAATTGGATGATTCGGAACCAAGTCCTGCTACCAGTACGGATGCACAGAGCCAAACGCAGAATGGAGAGAAGTATTATGCTCATAAATGTAAGTATTTATTAGCAGATTCTGGTACATTTCTAATTACTAAACAGTTTGGATTCATCCCGATAACCTTCTTGAAGTTAAGACTTTCATTCTGCGACGGCTCCCAGTTTTAGTGTACAGCGAGCAGTCCTCCAAGGATTTGGAGGCCCAGGGTGATCCCACACTCAACTCTTTATACTTCGACAATCCCGAGTTCTCTCTGTATAACCAGAAGGTTGAGCGACAAGCCAGCGCTTCTTCGATACGAATTAGATGGTTTGGACAACTCAACACAAATCCCGAGCTGGTCATTGAGCAGAAGATTATAAACGAAAATGGAACAAGCGAGGACAAGAAATTCCCTATCAAGGAGAAATATATTCAGTCATTCATCAAGGGTCAATATAATATGGAGAAGAGCATTCAGAAGATGGAAAGACAGGGCCAGCAAGAAGCAAAGGTTGAGGAGTTCAAGAATACGGTGTCGGCCATTCAAGGATTCATCATGGATAACAACCTGCAGCCTGTTCTCAGAGCAAACTATACACGCACTGCTTTTCAGAAGCCTTTGGATGACAAGGTCAGAATCTCTATCGATACCTCACTTGCATTCATCAGAGAAGACGCTCTAGATCCTGATAGGCCTTGCCGCAGCCCTGATAGCTGGCATAGACTAGATGTTGATAATAGCTCCATGGTGTATCCATTCCCAAACATCAACCAAGGGGAGATTTCGAGGTTTCCATATTCTATTTTGGAAGTTAAAATCAAGGATGATGGGTCCAAGAAGTATCCTCAATGGGTTGAGGATTTGATGGCGTCTCATTTGGTCTACAAAGCGCCAAGATTCTCGAAATTTGTTCATGGTGTGGCTTCCTTATTTGAGGATAATGTTAACAATCTTCCTTTCTGGCTCAGTGAACTCGAGTCCGACATTCGCAAAGACCCCCAAGCGGCATTCGAAGAGGAAGAGGACCGAAAGGCTAAGAAAGCTGAAAACGAGAATGTAGTTGGTAGCTTCCTTGGAACACCACGACAAGCAAGCGCAAGCTTCCATCCCGCAGTTAGCTCCCCGCTGGGCAAATCATATATGCAAGAAAGAATGCAAGCAGAGGAGAGAGCTGGGAAACGCTCTAACTTTAACAAGAAGCCTAACGACCTCGACGGACAGCTTGAGGATGACGCTGGTGAAGGCTCGAGCAACCAGGGTGGATATGGCACATTATCCTCAGTCTTCCCGTCTTTCTCGCTGTCACGATATGCACAGGCTAGACGGGAGCGGGAGGTTCAACTCCCACCAGGTGTCACGAAACCCGAGCTCTTGATCAAGGATTCCGGACCATTACACGTGGAGCCCAAGGTCTGGCTAGCCAACGAACGAACATTCTTGAAATGGCAGCACATCTCCATCTTATTGGGCACTCTCGCTCTCAGTCTTTACAACGCAGCAGGGCGAAATGGAATCGCGAGAGTCTTTGGTGTTGCATACATTTCGATTGCTTTTTTCGCTGCAGTCTGGGGTCTTGCGATGCATCGTGTTCGCCGTGATATGATCTATGCAAGAAGCGGAAAAGACTTTGATAATATGATAGGACCGATTATCATTTCTGTTGCCCTGATTGTTGCGTTGATCTTGAATTTTTACTTCCAGGTAAGTGCCCCTTCCTATCTGCTGTACGCGTTGGCAGTCACTAATAGTTTTCTAGTATCATGCTGCGATCGAGAGGCTGCATACTCCAGCTGCCAACGAAACTATGAGCCTGGGCGCTGAGTCGATGAGAAGTGCCAAGGTCGAATTGCTCTAGTCAGTTGGGTCGTTCTATGTACATTATGCTTGCGATTACAGAAACTGGAGTTGGAGGTGTATAGGAAGCCGGACAGTGTTGTATGGATAGTCACTTATACATAGCTTAAGCTCATACCCCGAAAGAAACTAAACACTTAGTCACCCACACTTCCCCGTGCTTTGGGGTGAATAAGTGCTCTAGATATACTATCTTGAGATGATGCTCCTGGTTTTGCTCATGACTGCTTAAGAATATGACTTGTCTGCCAAGTCAAGTGCATCCTTGCGTAATGCATGCACACCCCAGAGACGATCCGATCCACCCACACTCAGATGACCGAGGTTTCACCTGTATGCGAGGATGCGAGGCTACTGGACTCGGTGTGTACCAGTGACAATGAAACCCTCGTCCCAGAGCAAGCCCAGCCATGGAATGCAGCCATCCCTTTCCTTTGCACCTTTAAAGGCATTCGATATGGCAGCATGGATTTCTGCCATCGAATCGTTCCTTCTCAACACCACCATCACCAGCGCTCCTTGAGTCACGCAATACCACCTGGAACTCAGCCTCGCAACCACACGCGGCCTAGCAAGACCACTAGATAGGCACGAACAAAGCTTCTCTCACAGAACATGAAGAAGATATACAACCATGAGCGAAGCTAAGAAGAAATTGTTCGATCTCTTCCGGAGTCGAAGCGCCGCAGACAAGGAGAAGGACTCCAAGACCGTATGCCCCTCCATCCATCCACATTGCCACCTAGGTACCACATGTGATTCTAACAGCCCTCTCAGGACAAACTACCCAAATACCGCCGGGAAAGACCTTCGACTTCCCATTCTCTGCGCACACCCTATAGAGAAAGTACCCGCTCACCGCATGCGAAATCCGAACCTCGACGCTCATCTGGAGCCCACCCCTCCTCCTCTCGATCCAGCCCTAGTCCCGCACCACGAATCCTCCCTCCCCTCACAGAATGGCCCCCTCAAGGAATGTCCCTAGATGCAACCCTTTCCCAAAGGAAAGCCATGGAATTAATAGCATCCGGGGTACCAGTGTTCAAAGGTCATGTTCGACACGTAGCACATTCATCCTCGGAATACTACAATCTTTACGCTACAACTGAAGGAAATGGCGAAGCAGGAAGTGATGGAGCAGCACCATATCATACATTTGCCGCACGATCATTTAAACTACAAGGCCATGGAAAAGCTAAATATCCATGGGAAACTCTAGAGCAACCTTCTTTAGCATTTTGCTATGGAACGATCCCTGGGACTGTAACGTTAAATCACTGGGTCACTTTGAGTGGACATCCGAATTTGGGAATAGAGTTGATTGATCCCGGGGTTAAGCCAAGAGAGGTGGAATTGGATGTTATTCTCGAAAGATTGATTTATTTGGAAACGAATTTCGAGGAGGATTCCCAGGATTTACTTTATAAGAATCTTTATACTAATCTTCTGAAAGATCCAGACAGGGTACTCTCACCTCATAAAGCTATGGAGAAACAAATTGTGGATTTAATCACTGTTTTGAGTGGACCTCAATGGATTGATTTCTCTAAACCGGAAAATCAAGTAGTGGCGAAATATTTTTGCAATGGGGCATATACGGATAATGGGAGATATAAGAGGTTTTTTCATCAGCTGTTGCTGGGAATGGAATTAGATGTGAGGATTATGACTGGAAGGCATAAGGATTCGGCGAAGGAAAAGTTATTGGAGATTTTGCCGCCGAAGGTTAAGTGGGATTTAGCACTAGCGAGGAGGTGGAGGGAGTGTATGATTATTGAGAAGTTTAATAGTAGGAAAGAAAAGGGGAAGGGAAAGGACGGGGAGAAAGAAGAGGAAAAGCCGGTACAGCAAAGTATGTATTTTATCTCATCAAAAAACAATATATCCCTCGACACAAAGAATCATACTTACACATATATGTTTGATAGTACGATTCCGTCTCCTAGCCAAACAATCCCAAGTCAAATCCCTCCGCAAATTCGCCAAATCAATGAAATGGCCCAACCTTCCGACCGTCGAAGAAATTCTCAAGAACGCTGACAACCTCTCTTCACCCCTTGAAAACAACTCTTCAGACAGCATGTCCTATTTCACCGGCGTGATCCTCCCTGGCCCAACCCTCCCCTGGTTAATAATGAACTCCCTAATCGATCTCGACAACGATGCAGGATCCTCCCTCTCAGCACTAACACATATCCATCCTAATTCCGGGTTTCAATATCGAAGCACAACATATTGGTCCGCAACCTGTATAATTGGGAAAGTTCTAGCTCCAACTTGTAGAGGATTGGGGGGATGGATTGGGCCTGCCCGTCCAGCACCGGATTTGGATCGTGTGCAAATCGCCCGAATCCGTCAACGAAAGCCAAAACAAATTCTCTCAATTTCCGACGTCCAGTCCATCACCGAACGATCAGATCCCTTAGGACCTCCTTCAAATTCATATCCGGTTGAAGAATACACCCTCCCTATCCCGGACTTCCGCCCAGAAAACAGAGTCGATACAATACGTATCGAAAAACTCGCCTTAAAACCCCTGTCATCTCCCTCAATCGACAAAGGAAAGGAAAAAGAAGGTACGCCCAAAGTTTTCGACGCAGCGGTTCAATTTGCTGTTGATGGACGCAGTTGGCCTCTGAGATTAAGTTACGATGTGAGCTTCATTACGGGAATGCCTTGTAAGCGGGGTCCGCATCCGCTATTTTTCGATTATAGATATAAGAAAGTGAGGGTCGATGAAATCTTGCGGATTCGAGATTGGGGTGGTTTAAACCCTGGTTCATTCTCCAACACCAACTCCAATCCCAATTCCAACCTCCACACCAATTCAGACAATTCATTAGAAGGTGCTCCTCCACCTTCTCCAGGTCGGGATTGGGATGATGAAGAAGTTGATCGCGAAACGGTACTTATAATTGAAGCTTTTGGAGTGGAGGATAACGAGGTTTTGGCTAGGGCTTGGTGTAGCCATTGGGGGTTGAGTGCGTTGGTGGTGGATTTTGTGGAAGGGGGGAGAGAGGGGAGGAATTGTTTGGGGTGTGTGGTTAGAGAGGCATATGCGGCTTGTGTTAATGTGGTCATTTGTGTGGATTCGGGGGTTTATGCTGAGGTGTGAGGAGGAAGGGAGGGAGGGATGGAAAGGTATTTATGAGATATGCAGATATGATATGATTGATGAAATTTTCCAATGGGAAAGGATAGGGTTGGCAATGAGGCTTATGATATACGTTACTTTCTCTCTTCTTGCATATGGTTCAAGAAAAAAGAAAGGAATGAAGGAAGGAAAGAAGTCAGGAATATTATTCTTATTCTTTTTCCTTCTTATCAGCGACATAGAGTTGATTAATTGATTAATATAGCATGGCGTTTTAGGATTGATCGATAGATCAGCAAATTTTATCTATTTATCTATTTCCTTGCTTGGTTTAACTGACTGGCTGACTAGTTAGCTGGCTAGCTAGTTTATGCATACTTGAAGCATAAGGATTTCATTTGTAATTGTGTTTACGGATATGCGTTTATGTATTTTGTTTGATTTGGTTGGCTGGTTACTCGTGGTAGAAGTCATCTCACGATAGTTTTTATTATATTGTTCGGTTCTATTATGCAATGAAAAATAATGTGAGGTTAGTTTCTTATGAGATTGACTATGGTAGTTAAAACTTCCACATAAACATATTTTATATCCTATTAATTAGGTTAAGATCACATCTCGGCTAGCCTGTCTGAGGGATTAATTTGTAAGAATATACTTGATAAAGGTAAAACATAATCCAATTATAGGTTCAACCAGGGTTTTTTATATTCTTCTCTACTATCAACACTAGGTAGTTTCTCTTTTCGAGGTAGCCTGGATCTATACTACTACAATGCAACTATTATAATATACCTACTTACCTGTCCCTTTACCCACCCCCAACCCCTAACATACCCCATAAATAAACCAAAGCAATCAAAAAAACTCCAATAATACCATGAAAATCCAATGAATCTCGAACCGAATATCCGCCGACAAAAAGTAAACGCCATGCCATGCCGTACCATCCCATGCAATGTCAATGCTCCAGCAAATGCCATATGCAAATAACAAACTTGCTATGCAAAAGCACAAGTTTAGTTTCATCCCAATCCGTAAACATTATTCATTTTGGCATCCCATTTCACATCATTCATCCTATCCCATCTAATCCCATCCCGTTCATTCGTAGTCTGGTTTGCTTTTAAGACTCAATATATGTAACCCCAGTCTTGATCTGTTTTGATCTGTTTTGTTTTGTCCGTAAAGACCATATGTATAACACCAGTCGACTTTCCTCTCTAGTATAGCCACAATCCAATCTGATGAAAGAAACTTCATTCATCAATACGAACCATCTGAACTCCTCCTCTCATGACCAAACTCACTCCCCCCCCTACTTAATTTACTCAACCCAAAGTGCTGTTGAGAAATCCACTCCAGAACCGTTTCGTAGCAAAGAACATACTGTCTCAACATCTGCACCATACTCAATCTCTGACCTCTGAATTCCTCAACCGTTTTCTGGATCAGATCTAAATCTTGATTGAAGATCCAATCGCCGTTGATATTGCCACTGTGTGAATTGCTGGAAAGGTAATCACTTGTTGTGGCAGTATCTTCCATTGGTGTCACTCCGCTCCGAACTTCTTTGCGTTGTCGTTTTAGCATGTCGATTACTGAGTCGATGGTGCAGAATGTTCCTGTTCGCCCACAACCTGCGCTGCAGTGGACAAGAATGGGTCGAACGCCTTCTTCTGATTCAGGGTCATCGGATCGGTGAGATTGTGTTCGTGACGAGGTAGAACGCTGCATTAGATTGCTTAACTCTACGAGAGCAAGGACTTGGCTTGGACTTGCTGGCGCGCCGAAATCCGGCCAAGATGAGTAATGGACTTGTGTTATTTCGCGAATAGGGGAGAATGGATGCGCCGCATGTGATAGAGTAAGTTTACGGACTATGGCATGTGGTGGTTCGGGGGGTGGTGGAGGAGGAGCATTTTCAGCGGTAGTATTGGCTCGCTTTCGTCCAGAGTCGCTGCGTTCTCGTGCTGCTTGTGGTCTTTGTCTACGAGTATCGAGAGATACACGCTTCTCGGAAAGAAGTTTCAATTTGAGGGGACCATACTCATTACTCGACCAGTAGGGGTGGCATTTGAGTTGGCCTCCTTCCGTCTCAGCAGTCAACATAACAACTACTCGCACGTCCTGATCCCAAACTACACTCCAAAAGTCCTGAGAAATATTAGTGAAGGCCCTTAAAAAAATTGATAGAATGATCTGCTTACCCCGAATGTTGCTGGAAGAGGCCCTTGTGAAGCAATATATCTCTTATTGCTTCGGGAAGCTTTGATATGACTGGCATTGATATAATCGCAAGTTCCTTCCTGACGATCTTGAATCCTAACTCGGGCGTGCTCATATGGCCAAATATTGTTATATCTATTCTTGCTTCCCTTTTCGAAACCGGCAATTTGGACATCCTTGGAATTGGCTGTGGAAGGGTCATAATTGACCTGCCACGAAAGAGCTTTCTTTAATCGAGATTGCTCCTCGAGTTCTAACTGCAAGAACTTCTCGGATACACTTTTGCCATGGTCCTCCTTGTCAGCCGCCGTAAGAAGCCACCTCGGGAGAATACTGTGTGGGGCTTTCGAGAGTTCTTGTGGTAATTGAATATCTTGCTGTCCAACGCCATCGGCAAGATCCTGGTTCTGGCGAATGTTGCTAAAGAACGGATTGGCCGCATTCTTAGTCGCAGGCATTTGACAGCCACCGAGGACAGGAAGTAGCTTCGCGCTTGAAGTGCCCAGAGACAAATTGATTTTTGAGGCTTGAGTGTCCTGAGTGGATTGGTGGTCGATCAATTGAGGGTGGTTAGCTGAGAATTCCGCAAACCCGCCTTTCAAGATGAATCGTTCCCCCTTCCATCCCTCATTCATAAATTTCTTCAAAGTGTTGACAGCAGACACAGCATCCTTCGTCTCAAAAGATTTGTCATCATATACCATGAGGTATTTAGCATTCCTCCATTGGGAAAACCTAGCTTTCTCAGTTTCTATTGTAAATGTCTCTTCTAGTTTCTTCAGAGTGAAAGAAGGTCTCTTCAGCAACGTAGTAGGGATGCATAAATTGAGGGCGCCTTTGATTCGAGATATTGAAAATGGGTGGCGTGTTCGAACATCCAAGAGTAAAAAGTCCGACTGATTAAATCCTTCTAGCATATCTCTCAGTTGGACATGAGTTATTATGGCAGGCCCATCTTCAAGGGACGAGGGAAGGGTCGCTGCCCGTTGGTGTACGCCACGTTCTGTAAGCCTTATCTGAGGTGATGGTGGATCTACCCTATTTTGTGGTAAAGACAGTCTTGGATGGCGGTCGTCTAGACGAGACAAAACGGTGCGCTGGACCGGGAGATTTGTCCGGTCGAAATGAACCGGGGATTGTTGTCTTGGGGCATCAAAAAACGACGGTGCTTCCAATGACGTCTCCGCTTGCGATCTCGGTTCCGAGGATATGGGTATACTTCCAACGGTTTCCCGAGGGCCATTGTCTAACTGCATCGCGTCCGGCTGTACATTTTGAATTTGCGGCTGTGAACGAGGAGAAGATTCGAGCGTTTGAGTTCGTGTCGGCCTTCGATCTAATTGACTCTGTATGTCTGCAATTGGCGGCGGCGTAAATGGCGAGAGATTTCCTAAGTGAAATGCATGTGCTTGGTCGGTCTGCTTTCGAAAGGCTTCGAAATCGGGATTTGAATCTAGAGGGAGGCGTTTTGGAGTTGTCGCCCCAAACGATAAAACCGAAGAGGTTACTTCCCAAGCACCCTTGGGTCCAGCAGCCGAATCCTGCGGATCTTTCGCAGAATCTAATGCTATTCCAAAGTAGTTGGGGCTCGGGGTCCTGACCGACTCAAATTGTATAGCTGGAGATCGGAGATGGGGAGCAGAAGAAAGGCCAACGGAGGCCGCGGCACGAGGGGGTGGGCTAAGAGGTGTCGAGGACATCTTCGAGGAAGGTCGATTGGATTGTAAAATCGATTGGGAATGTGAGGACCGCGGGGTCGGTCTGGTGGTGGTCTTTGTAACCATTGTGTGTGTGCCTTGCTGTGGGAGGTGGTTGGGAGAATTTTAAGGGATAAGGGGATTGTTGATGTTATCTTGCCGCATCCATTGCGATTGTGCGAAAGGCTCCCAAGGGTTGGTGGGGTATATAGGACAGTGGCGTCTGCTGTCGAGCGTGTAGTTGGGAAGGCACGTTTGTAATGGTGAATGTTGGCGGCAGGTAAGGCTCGAGCGGCGATGACGGTGGGCTAGAATGGGGGCGAAGAAGGGGGGCCGAACTGAGATTCAGGGTTTGACGGTGAGAGTTGGTGGAAGAGCAGAGGAGATGTGCAGTTTTGTTGGCACAAGGGCATTTGGCGGAGTATTGAGGAGTAAGACTTCTCGAGGCTACGACTCTAGACGGAGGAGTCCTGTCGGCTTGTCTTGCTAGGGGGGTTAGAGGACGAGAGCTCTGAGGGACGGGAGCAAGGAGCGGAGGGCAGAGGAATGGAGGGATTTATGTACGGAGCGGGAGTGAGGGAGGCTCAGGGAGGCTCTTGGAGGAAGGGTCCCGTCTGGGGGGTTGAGGAGAAGAGCGAGGAAGGATAGGACAGGGGGGGGAAGGGGACAATTTCATGCAGCGCCACCTGGAGCTTAGGCTGGACTCTGGCTGGAGTACAAATAGGAGGAGGGCGCACGGAACATCGAGGCAAAGAATAAATTGCGTGCCCTGGGCTCTTGTACCCCACGCAGCGAGGGACTCGGCACGCATGAAGGCAGTGGGCAGTGGGGAGCGAGATTCGCTGGCTGGCCTCCACGGTGCCAGCCTCCTCCGTCAGTCTGGAGGGGGTCTGCGCTGGTACGTACGGGCGCCTTCTGGGTGCGAGCGGTCAACGGGGGGCCGCATGGCATCATGGCGTGCAAGAATCAGAAGTTCGGCCGTCGAGCAGTCGAGCAGTCGGGGCTGGCAGGGACGAGCAGCGGATGTTGGATGTGCTGCAGGTAAGCCGTTGGGGTTCACGCAACCTTTGCGCTGAGTTCGCTCTGGCATCTCCTGGGGCTTTGGCCGGCGTTTTTGGGGAGGGCTGGTCGAGCCCATGGGTCGCCAGCAGCGCAAGGCGTACTTCTCCTCCACGGCGCCCCTGCGCGTGTCGTACGGCGGGAGCTGGCCATTGAAAGCGATGACGGATGCTCACGTGCGCGCCGGCTCTCCAGACGCTACGTCATTTTCGACGCTCCGAGATCGAAAGGTTGCTCCCCCGCCACACTGGCTTCGGGGGAGAAATAATCGGCCGATTGTGGCGTACGACTCGTTCCCCAGGCGCACCTCCGTACTCAGGTAGCACATTCACCATTCTCACTGCCCTGAATTCCCAGGCTGTTCAAAGGAATATTCCAGATTCCAGGTGTTCTCGATCCTTCTGCTTTTACTGCGGGGATTGGCGATTTCCAAGATCCTAAAATACTAGGGACATCCGTGGTTGTTTAAAATTCGCGTGCTAATTCTCCACTGGGCTGCACTCCAAGAAATGTGTTCCGACCAACGCTGACTGAGCTCTGAACCGACGTGGTTGCTCAGCATCGGAATCGGCTTAGTGCCCTCCACCTCCGCCAACCTATTCCCGGAGACAGACCCGATCACGATGCTCTCTCAGGGATTCGACCAAGAAAACACCTTTTGCCATAAGGCAAACCTGGCCTGCACCCCGAGAACCCTCTGGGTCCTCTGGGAAACACAACTTCGACGCAACAAACATACGATTATGGTGCCTGGCCCTCAATTCTGCCCTGTGACTGATACCACTTGTTCAGCCCCAGGCCCGGGAGGCTGATTCTGTGCTACAGGAATCGACAGATGGATGGAATGATATTCCGGGAATGGCATCTGGCCCAGCCATCACTCTGTCTCGGATGCCTCACCTATCCTCCCGCTGACCTTGCATCTATTCCAAGATTCCTGGGAACCATCGATGTCATTTGGTGTAGTGTATTCTGATATCTGAAGACCTTTGGTCTGGACCGCAGCCGCCTGTTGAATTATATTTCGGTCTGGATGATGTCGGAATGGTCCTACCTTACACAAAGAGAGACAAAGACACCGGTTGTTGACTCTAACGGTCAGCCTCCAATAAAGCTGGCTAACCCACTGACCAGCTTCGGATTGTTCTGTTGGTTTGTATGGGGCTGAGAGGCTAATGCCTAATTTGAATTGTTTTGGTTATACAACTGAAAGACAATAGGAATTGGAAGCAACTTAGATAAAGAGAATCCAGGTCGATCCAGAACATTTAAAAAAAATTAAAATATTACTTACGTAAGGACAATGGAAAAGGCAGATATCCCTTTTACGCTCTCTAAAGTAAGGATGTTGATATCATTCCTATGAAACATGTACACAGGCTAAAACCGGCTACCAATCCTGGGAAAAGGGGTTCAACCGTTTAAGAGGATCTTGAACTAGTAGGTTGTTTTTTGTTTAAATTTCGCTACTATCCCTTGCCGAGAACCTACCGCCCCGAGCGCCCAAAGGTTCATCCCACGCAACAGGAGGAGCCAACTACACCAACTTACCGGCCATGAGATTGGAGCTCGTGAGCTACAAACGTAGTTCCTGCTCCTAATTTGGCAGAGAGGTTCCTGCCTCTCGGCCGTCAGCGAGCAGTGGGTCATTCTCCAATGGTATGCAGTTCTTATCTCGAGATGAGATTTTCTCCTTAAAGTCAAAGACCCATTTTCTATGTCCTCTTCATTTCATTGGTCTTGTCCCGGCTACCCTTCCAAGCAAAACAATTTTTATCCTGGAAACTGAAAATCCATCGCGATAAGCCTCACAGGGTTATCAACGGCGATCACAAAGTCAAAAAAGCTGTTGGCGATAAGGTAACAGCAGGCGGTCTATCTATCGTAAGCAGTGCAACGTGAAAAGTGGTGGTGTTGTTGTCTACATCTCATTTTTATAAAACAGCTTCTCGTCTACCAGGACATTGAAAACTCCCCAATATTATTTTTCTATCCCCATTCTTTGCCTATCTGCGTAGCCGTCAAGATGTCTGTCCGCAAAATAGATCTCCATGGGTCTGGCTCCGACGACAACGTGAAAGCCTCCTATTCCGTGGAGAGAGACCTTGTTGATCCAGAGTCTCGTAAAGACACCGCTTTTGAATTGGCAGCTGTGGTTGATCATCATGCAGAGCGTGCTCTATGTCGGAAGTTTGACTATCGTCTTCTACCAGTCTTGGCTTTGATGTACCTGTTCAATGCTCTCGATAAGGGCAATCTTGGAAATGCGAAAACCGATCACATGGACACCGACCTAGGGTTCAAGAACAATCAATATAACATTATTCTCAGTGTATTTTATGTTCCCTATGTTTTAGGAGCTCCGCCAATTGTAAGTTGGGCTTGTCGAGAGCAAGTGAGTTCAACAACTTATATATAAATAGGCAATGCTAGGAAAGAAATTCGGACCTGCTCTAGTCTTACCCATCCTTATGTTTTGCTTCGGAAGCTTTACTATTCTCACCACTGCTGCGCAGAACTTTGCTGGAATCTTTGTACTGAGAATCTTTCTCGGTTAGCAACATAATCTTCACCGAAGTCACCAGCACTGACAGAATAAATAGGATTCTCCGAAGCAGCCTTTTTTCCGCTAGTTATATACTACCTTACAACCTTCTATCGACGTGGAGAGCTTGCAAGGAGACTCGCTATTTTCTACGCGGCTAGTAATATCGCCAATGCCTTCTCTGGGTTATTAGCTTTCGGAGTGTTCAGAATCAAGAACACTTCGTTATATGCTTGGAGATATTTATTCATTATCGAGGGCGGTGCTACGTAAGTCAAATTCTGTTATTCGTAGTCAAGTCCACAAGTAAACTAATACTTATATAGTCTCCTTTTCTCAATCTTCGCATTCTTCTACCTTCCAAAGAACGCCACAGAAGCCAAATTCCTCAACGAGACAGAAAAGCAATTAGCTTTCCACCGAATCCAAATTGATTCTTCTTCGACTGTCAACGAAAAGTTCGACTTGCGAGATTCCCTCAAAATCTTCCGCCAACCTAGTACCTATGCATTCCTAGCAATCGAAGTATGCCTCGGTGTACCTCTTCAATCCGTTTCCCTCTTCCTCCCACAAATTATAGCTCGTCTTGGTTATTCAACCGTGAAAACCAATCTCTATACCGTAGCCCCAAATGTTTCCGGTGCAGCGATGCTTCTGATCTTAGCCTTTACTTCCGATTACACCAGGCGTAGAGGTCCTTTTATCGTCCTTGGGTAGGTGGAGTCATCTCATACAAGTTACCATTCCAATAACCAATACTAATACCGTTTTCAGTTTCCTCTTTACCTTTGTCGGCATGATAATCTATGCCACAATCGACGTCGAGCATCAAATCCACATCGCCTACTTCGCCACCTTCCTAATGTGCTGGGGAACCTCCGCTCCCTCAGTCCTCCTCTCAACCTGGTACAATAACAACGTAAGACCCCTTCCCCCCTCCCCCAACCTTTAACTAACCACCCCCCCAAGGTTCCCCACGAAGGCCGTCGCGTAGTCCTCACCTCCGTCGGTGTCCCCCTAGCCAACGTAATGGGTCTCGTATCCTCCAATATTTTCTTTCCCTCCTCAGCACCAAAATACATTCCCGCATTAGCTACCACAGCTGCGTTCGGTGCTACAGGTGCTGTTTTGGCGGGTCTTTTGAGTTTATATATGATTGCGGATAATAGGAGGAGGGATGGGAGGTTGGGGAGGAAATTGTTGAATAGTGAGGTTACGACGGAGATGTTGAGGGATGGGCCGGGGGTGGAGGAGTTTAGGTGGTTTTTATAGGGTTTGATTTGGGGGGRGGGGGGGGGGGGGGGGGGG
>QYAM01000125.1:0-117115 GCA_003988965.1 Neobulgaria alba | reverse complement strand
GTATATAAATATGCCCTGGAGCTGCTTCCTTCGCTCCCTACTTTAGAATTCTAAGTGTTGGAATCAACGACGCCTCTTTCTTTATTGACTTGATCGTGCTTTCACAGCTAAGTTATATAATGTATGATTTCGTCGGCACCACCTCGGGTTAGTATAGTATAGATAGATAATTATATAATCGTTGACTTCTTTACCGATACTATATAACTCTTACACTATTAGTATATATCTAAAGAAGATTTAGGAGCATTTTATCTATAGCTATGTCTTATTTCTATCCCTTTCCAAGATTAGCGTGGTAAGAGTCGCAGTTTTCAAATGTAGTTAAGGAGCCTTATTAAGCATTGAAGTTATCTTAGAACCGAAAATAGTAAGATTTGGCTATAAAATGTATATAACCATCTAGAACCGTGCTAAACAGGCACAGGGAAGGCGAAACACACGAAGGGTCTATAAGACAAATATCTCCAAAGATAACTAGGTAAATAATGATCCTGCTCTTATCTTAATTTTCAAGTATAGACTCGTGGAAGACTTCTCCATTGTGTGATAACTCACTAGATTAAGAAAACTCATGGCAGAGAGGAAGATCGAGGCACGTCGATGAGATCCATTGGTATAAGCAACTCAAAATGTTAATGCAAATGAAAAACGTAGATTGTCCCCGAAATGGTGCTTACGAAACACCAAACCTCATTGAGTAGGCTAAAGCGGTTCGGTCCATGTGGCCTCTCCGCCCAATTGTGATGCTGTACACGACGATAAGGGGAACATATTGAAGGAGCTGTCTGATCATTTTGATTCGTCATCTTCAACCACATGCCATAGACAACTGCTCCACCATTGGCCTTCCTCCGTGCTTGTTGCCTGTCCTCTCTCTTAAGGACTGATTGCAAGTAAAGCACTGACAGAATCAATCACGGATTGATCCAAGGGCGTGTATTCTATACCAAGAACTTCTCTCGAACGAGTAGTATCAACTTGGTACGCATATGCATCAGACGGTGCACCACTCTTGGAAACAGGAGGCAGGCGGCCTCTCAATTGTGGAAAGTGCTCCCAGATAGTTTCTGCGATAGCTATGTTAGAGAATTTCCCCCCAACGATAAGGAATCTCTTTCCGGCAGCCTCTGGCCTTTCAATTGCTCGAACATGGGCCAAAGCAACATCGCGGACATCTACCCAATCTGCAATACCCCCAGTCGGCGGAATGCCACTTTTCCAATCTCCCCTTATGATATTGCGGAAGGTCGTGCTCGATGTGTTGACCGTTTCTAGGTTGGCCAGGTGGTGCACGACTGGGCCAAATATCAGCGGGGGATTCATGGTCGAGAGAGTGAAATGGGGCTTCTCCTTCTCAACGAAGTCCCACGCGGCCCTTTCTGCGAATGATTTGCTACCCGGGTATCCCATTGATGCACTCTTCGTGGCCTCCTCCCACGTCACCGGATTCCATGAATCTTCCGTGTAAACCTTAGGATGGCCATTGAAATTAAGCACTGCCGCCATGGAGGACGTAACAACGACTCTACGGACTGAGGGAGCATTGGACTTGATTGCTTTGAGAATGCCGACTGTGCCCTTGATAGCTGGGTCTAGCAAGTCTCTCTCTGGGTTTATGGTATTGAAATGAAAGGGACTCGCGGTGTGGATTACTGCGTCGAAGGGAGGGTCTGAACGAACAGCTTCATCAAAGGCTCCCTGCTTGGCAATGTCTTCGACCAGGACATATGATAGCTGATCAGCATCTTTTCGATAGGTATCGAGTATTCTTTGGCCCTTTGCGTGAGATCGAACTGTGGTAACAACAGAGTGACTGTAGAAAGCTGTTAGTGAGTCTATATGATAAAGAAAGGCGATGGAGTACGTACCCGGCCTTAAGTAAATGTTCTAGGCAATGGGCAGCAACAAAGCCACTTCCACCAGTCAAGAGGATTTTCATTTTGCGTGATAAGCAAAGGTTATTGAGGTAAATCCTTTGAGAGTTGAATTTGAGATCTCACCGTACATTTTAAACAAGAGGGAAAACGCCGATGTAGCGAGTTAGTGCAGATTCGTATTGCAAAGGAAGAAATACATGGAATGTTTATGGCTAGGAAACCTTCTTGGCTTCGAAACCAAAAACCCTTGTCAAATGCATGCCATGAACTCATGAGGCTTGGCTGATGCATATATGGCGAATACGAGTGGCATTGGGATAAGGTTCGCGAATACCCCTGTCGGAAGTTTAAACTCTAATCCATATATTCGGAGTAGCGTCAGTAAGCAAGCTGCATATCGCTTAACAGATGGACTTAAGATTGCATATCACCGACATGACTCGCTTCCAGACCTCGATCCTCTTACGACACCGACAAAGAGAACAGTCTTGCTTATCCCAATTTCTGTGCCTCCAACCCCTCCAACCCACGTCAATAGTCAGGCGACATGGAACAAAATGCACTCGAATCACTCTCCCAACAGGAGCCTGCCGCTGGCTGGCAAGTCTCCGCGATCGTGCTCGACAGGATGCCGCAACAGGTAGAAGTCCGTGTTCCAGGAGATGACTGGACTGGTCGGACGAGTGCTGCTGAGCGGAGAAAACTTCAGAACCGGTTACATCAGAGGACACATAGTGAGTTTCTGCTCCACATTAGGCAACCATTTTTCCCAATTCCAGCGAGATGACTTGATACTGAACAATAACTTCTTGCAGGAAAGCGTCAAAAACAAGCGAAGTTGCAAGAGCTTCCTCACGGACAAACGATTCCCGGGTCCAAAATCCATTTGGAGGAGTCTGACTCCGACTGGAGGCAAGAGCAGAGTGGCAATACCTCAAGCCACCTTGCGCCTGCGCAGTTCTGGTTGCAACCTGGTCAATCGTCAAGTCATCCCATTATTCGCCCGACCTATGCGCAATTCCAGAGCGCTGTTGATTCATTTAAATGGCGTGCCTCTTCGGAGTTAATGGTCTGCTCTCCACGTTCTGACCTGCTTCTTACACTAATTCAGTTCAACGTGTTTCGCGCCCTAATTCGAAACACATATGCTCTCCAGTTCGACTTCTCCTGGTTAACTGTTGACGCAATCTCTCCTTTCATCGAAGCGGATCCTAATGACTATGATTGCTATTCTCCGATAAGTCTTCGCTCTACTATCCTCCAACGAACGGTTGAGCATCACCCATGGATAGATCTATTTCCTTTCCCTGCTATGAGAGATAACATCTTGCGGCGGGGCGAGGAATTTGATGATGAGCTTCTTTGCTACGATCTTGTTGAAACTTGCCACGCTCCTAGCGAGAAGAGTGGTCTTATTATTTGGGGTGAGCCGTCGGATCCGAACGGTTGGGAGGTCACTGAGAACTTCGCTAGGAAGTGGCCGTGGGTGTTGGAGGGATGTAGTGAACTTATTGCATCAACAAAATACTGGAGAGACGTACGTGGAGAGGACAATCTGATTTTTGATATATCGAGCCCGGAGTTTGTACCTAGTGTACCTTCGGATTAGTGCAAGTTTCTTAATTTGCTTAAATTGGAGCAAGTGACATATGAATCCAAAATAGTTGTGTACGGCTACTGCAGGCACTGTACACATGATCATCTATAGGCGGATGTTCGCTAAGAAGATCATCTTGGCTCTTAGTACCACCAACTTGCATATGTACGCTTGGGCTAAGGGTAATGCAGCCTGCTTACGGTAGGGGTGTGGCGGTGGTGTCGACGGTAGATATTGGGGATTGGAGATATTAATCTTGGTCAAAATCACTTATAGTTGCGACATAGATCTCTTCGGCAAAGAACAACCGTTCTCAGCTCTGAATTTATTATAGACCTTCTGAGCTTTACTGCAACTGATTCGTCACGGCCAAGATGTCGTTCCTCGCACCACCACCAAAACCAAGCTCACACTTGGCTTTCCATCGTGTTCTCTCTCCAACAGCTTCGGTCAAAGTATCCCCCATATGTCTTGGCGGCATCAGCATTGGGAATGAATGGAGCGAGCTCTTTGGTGAAAGCGAGGATGCATTCACCCTTCTGGATGAATTTTACAAACTTGGCGGGAATTTTATCGACACTTCGAATACGTACAATGCAGAGAATTCAGAACGACTCATCGGTTCGTGGATGGAGGAGCGAGACGTGCGAGATCAGATGGTCATCGCTACGAAGTATTCAGCTGGATATCGGGCCTACAAGCTCGATCAGGAGCCCTTTCAGAGTAATTTTACCGGAAACTCGGCAAAGAGTATGTTTATCTCTGTCAGAGACAGCCTGCGCAAACTCAGAACAGATTATATCGATATTTTATACGTCCACTGGTAAGTCCACTCAGCAACAAACTACTTTGGAAACTGATCTGATATAAAAAGGTGGGATTTTGCAACTTCGGTAGAAGAGGTGATGAACCATCTTCACACCTACATCGTGGCAAAGCAGGTCTTGTATCTGGGTGTATCTGATACTCCGGCCTGGGTAGTTGTCAAGGCAAATGAGTGTAGTACTTTGATATTCCAACGCTAGAAAGGACGCTGATGAGAACAGATGCCAGGAGGAATGGTCTCACACCATTCTCCGTATATCAGGGTCGATGGAATGCCGCATTCCGAGACCTAGAAGCTGAAATTATACCTATGTGCGAAGATCAAGGCATGGGAATCGTGCCATGGGCAGCACTAGGTGGGGGCCACATACTATCAGCGGAGCAGAGAAGAAAGAAGGAAGAAGAACAAGGAGACCAGAAAAGCTTCTATACAACCAGTCAAGATGAAATCAACGTCTGCACGGCATTGGAGGAAATTGCCAACCGCAAGAAAACGACAGTCCAAAGTATCGTAAGTTTCTGGAACTCCGTCACATGTCTGATACTAATGACGGGTTAGGCTCTGGCATATCTGTTTCACCAGTCACCATACGTTTTCCCCATTGTTGGCGTCCAGAAGACCGCTCATGTTATTGCGATGAATGATGCTCTTATAGTAAATCTCGAAAAGGTAGACATCAAGGCGATTCATGAGGCAGCACCATTCAACCCTCTCTTTCCGATGAGTTTTTTATTCCCATACGAAGATGGAAGAGGATACAGCCTCCAACTTACGGCGGCGGACCATAAACAATATCAGAGCGCTGCATGGATAGATGCTCCAGGAAAGCCACCAGTTAAGTCAATAGTACCTTGGAAAAGAACTGATCGATACTAAAATTGCATCAGGTTTACAAACCACGCTCGACGTGAGCCATATGTCAAGACTGGGCAGATTCGTGCCATAGTATTAATTGAAGATCCCGTGAAATCAGTCATCCTGCTGCATTTACTGTGAATTTCGTTAAGCCATCTCAAGTACTCTGTACCTCGCCTCAAGACCTCACTTTGCAACACAATGAAGCATCCAACACCACCAATCGTATCACCAAAAACGTGGAAGATCATAAAACCTACATATAAGCATAGGAAAAATGGATTGCATATTCCATTTTTATTTATTAGTAAAAGTATATATAATATCTAAATTTGAAGCCAAACAAATTATAATTGACTTTTTAATCATGAAGTGATAATTCTTCGATTTATTTAGTGAACAGATGCAGGCACGTACCAGGGAATACGAGTATCAGGCGGGGTCAAGCCCGCCAAATGTTGATAAGATTTACCCTGTTGCTAAAATTAGCGCAGGGTTCCAAAAGCCGTCCCTTCTCGAAGCAATGTAGGGCTGAGCCAGCGCTCCTATCCCCGCGATTAACGTTATTCCAAACAGCCATGTTCAGTCGACTCCAGCCACCCCATGGCAGATTCTGTAGATTGACAATCATCAAAGTAGGCTTGCGGATCTTATATTAGTAACTAAATAAGTATATGATCGATTGTAGCATTTATCAAAATTTTAAGCAGTGAATTGCGATCTTGAAGTAGAGACCCTATAGGGAGGTAGAAGTGTGATATGTGCATAGTAGCAGAATGAGATCATCTCATTTCAAGATGATCGATTTGCCCTACCTAATTCGTACGCACCACCTGGTTTTTACACCACACCTTTCTGCAATAGAGAACGCAAAGACTGTTAACCAGAGGATTTCGAAGGATAAGAATGCCAATCATATCGGCACAGCTCGAGTATCGATTATATATTTAGATTTCCCACTTACTTACCGTTAGATTAACTGAAGGGTCATTACACAATTAAAGAGAGATTTTGAAGGCGAGCTATCGAACCGAATTCTAGCTCTTATTAACGATATAACATTTCAAACCTTGTTTAGAAAGCTTATAATCAGTGCAGAAACCTTCAGGGTGACGTCTAAGGACGATCCACCGTATATTCATCTAAGCCAGGATACAAAGTTGGAATGCCTTCATAGGCAGCATAGAATTCTAGCTACGAAGGAGTTTCTTGTTCCGTCTTAGAGATAGTGGCTTGTTGATATCTACAGCACTAGTCAGTGTCTTTAATCTAATACCTCTGAGATCTTAGAAATGAAACTAAACAAGCCTTTCATACTCTGCGCCATATGCTTCTAGTGAAGTATTTCGCTATATACTACTCTGTCGCCGCGACAACGATGAACACAGAGGGCAACGCTAGAGAGCTAGGCTTAGCTCTTATTAGAAGAAATATCTAAATATAATAGTCGAAAATATTTAAAATAAAAAGTAATTGTGAGTATTACAAAGGTGTATAACCAGAGTGCATACCAAGAACGTCTCACCCGACAGTTAGGTCACCGCCCTACTCGTTGTATCAATCAACGCCAACGCAGAGTTCTCGCGTGTTTTTTTTTGGTTCTTCGGCGATCGCTGCGGAAGTCAGCCCTCTAACAGTTGAAAGAAAGGGAGCAAGGTGGGAATCCTCTAGAAGAACCAGTTCTCTTAGAGTTAGTTGTGTTTCGCCAGGATCTTTGATAAGGCGAACGTCAGAAAGTGGTAAAGATACAAGGATTTGCCAGTTTTCAGATATCAGCCATGGCTTTTTCTCCGACCGTGAATCCACGTTTGACGGCATCCTCTATCACGGTTTACTAGGAAATATATTTCTGAAAGCCAAATCTGGTCCATTGTGAAGCTACTGCAATATTACCAAGGCCTATCCCCTCTGCTCTAGAGGACAAGCATGTTCTACTTGCTAAACAATGTACTATATCACAGCCCAGCCCCTGCGCACTTCCTAGCAATACTCCTCCGCTTCGTTCACTTCTGCTTCCAAAGCGACACACACTTCCAAGCCCCGTGTTACTTATCCTCACCCTCACTCTCACGAGAGAGGAGAATAAAGATCACCGCCTCCCCGGCCTCCTAGTTCGCGGCGAGGTTCTGCTGGAAGAACTGGGCGAGCTTGGCGAAGGGGATCAGCTCGACGCGGTCGTAGAGGTCGACGTGTCCAGCGCCTGGAACCCAGACCAGTTCCTTTGGCCAGCCAGCACGCGCGTAGGCGTCCTCGCTGAACTCGCGCGAGTGTGCCTGGTCGCCCGAGATGAAGAGCATAGGGCGCGGCGAGATAGTGTCGATGTCGTTGAAGGGGTAGAAGTTCAAAAATTTGGTGTGGCTTGCGACGGTGGGGTGGGTGGTGAGGTTTGGCGTTGTGGTTGGCGGGGTGAACTCGCCACGCCGGGTGCGATAGTAGTCGTAGAACTCGCGGCCGATAGCGTCCGTCTCCGCCGTGATCACGTTAGGGGTGCCGCCCGCGACCGCAATCTCGGCGCCGTCAACCTCGGCCCAGCGCTGCTGCGACGCGGCCGCAACGACCTCTCGGCGCTGCTCAACGGTCTGGGCGCGCTGCAGCCCACGGCGGGAGACCGCGCCCATGTCGTACATACTCGACGTGGCGATGGCCTTGATACGAGAATCGATTTTGGCGGCGCTAATAACGAAGGAGCCGCTGCCGCAGATGCCAAGCGCGCCAATCCGCTCGCGATCGACAAGCGCCCGCGTGCCGAGATAGTCCACTGCCGCGCTAAACGCCTCCGCGTAGAAGTCCGGCGACACGGTGTTCATCGGCACGCCCTCACTAGAGCCCCAGAATGGAAGATCGAACGAGAGGGTCACAAAGCCCTGCTCGGCCATCTTCGTAGCGTAGAGGTTGGAACTCTGCTCCTTAACCGCACCCATCGGATGGCCTACGACAATGGCCGGCGCGCGGGCGGTGCGGTTGGCGCTGCCGCTGCCGCTGCCGCTGCCGTTGGCACTGCGGGCAAGATCGTTCCGAATGAAGATATTCCCCGCGACAGAGGTCCGGAATTGAGTCAGGAAGGTGATCGGCTGAACCGTCACCCGGTCGCTGCGGTACCAGTTGTCGGCCCCATACGACATATTCTGTGCCATTGCTGACGAAATGCTGGCGATAGTGACGTTGAGCGTGGCAATGATGGTGCCTGTCTTCATGATGATGCTATCTGTTGTGTATTATGTCTGAAAACGAAGGTGACTGTAGATTTGGGTGACAAGATCGTTTCTACGGAGGCAGCACATCGCTGGTCTTATAGTTGATAAGGTTAGCAATAGAGCTTTGCACTGCCATCGCCTACGTTCACGAGCACCGACAGGCAATACTATAAGGTTTACTCGCGGAATTAAGAGATCCACTGTACTATTCACCGTACTTCGATGCCGTGAGTCGCCAATATCCTTTAACCATTTTAGGGATAGATATACTTGGTTATTCTTCGAAGAACCCTTTGTTTGTGATTCGGCTGCATTGCTCTCATGCCAAGACACGTTTGATTTATAAGCTCTTAGGATAAACTCATCTGGTATATCTATTAATTTACCCCTTAAATTATCAAACCTAATCGGATTATACGTTCACTTAGGGGGGATAGTATAGACCTGTGATCTTTGTCAGTCGTCGCTATAGCTATAGCTTCAGAGATATATATACTCATTTGAAGATTAGGACGGAATAGTTTACCCTAGCGGCGACCTCTTATTTTATACAATTAAGAAAATTATTTATACTAATCGGAAGGAGAGTAAATTGTGGCACCATTACGGAAACTTAGTTCTCTTAATAGCAGCTAACGCAATTCCGAATCTTGGCATACCTGACCGTTAAAACTAGTAACTGTTACACCGAGTCTAAGCCCGCGTTACCCATAATATGCCCATAGGATAGATCGATATTTCTGTACTACTAGAGGTGCATCGCTTACTATACATAACCTTATTACCCCTGTTAGTAAATTCTCCGGTGTGGGCCGTAAGCAGTGTGCATTAGCACTGCCAAATTCTAAGAATCAATTTCGGAACAATCTCGCTCGGCTGTTTATTATCCCCTTATAGATCAAATGTGATTAACCAGAAAGCTAATTTAGATCATTAACACTCACAATCCTAACCCCCGTGATAATATTGCAATTAACCAAGGTTATCATCCCGCCACTTGTGGAAACATAAATGCACTTCCTGTCAGTTGGAGTCCTGCCAAATGCCACGGCCGTCCCTATCGCCAGGCCTGTAGAATTAATATCTCCAGCTATTACCGTCCCTTCCCGAGCCAGGATATCCACTTTCATCAACGTATGTGTCGTTGCCCTATGAGAGTAATAGCGCAATTTAGTGGAGAAAACAGATGAATTTATAGATGATATATTTACAATAGATTCAGAGCTCCTATTAATACAGGACTTTCCAGCACTACGCTCAGGGTCAAAACAGTAGTGTTATAGCGATCTGTAATAGGTGATCTATAACAGTTACAGCTTGCGGCTCTGTTATAGCCCCTATTAGTGCATGAGGGTCCGGCAAACATATATCACAAAGAAGACATCATAAAAAGCTTTGAGGTGGCCAACGATAGTAAGCTAATTAGATAGTTACTAAAATTTTACAAAGTGAGCTAAGTACTTCTTCATGCGAAATATCTTGTTTTGACTAGTCTTCTATGTATGTTCCAGTCCCATGAACCAAACGTAAATTCTTCACGGTTGTCAGCAATTATATAAGGGCTATAGATCTGATTCCAAGATAACGACGAACCTTAGCTCCATCTATCGAACTTCCACACGCTGTCTAAGGACCGGTTGCAACAAGTTGGCACTTCATAAAAATAGGCGGCTCTTTGCTGAAGTTTGGCACATCCGCAAACACCCTTTTCCCTTCCTCGCTGTGGGGCAGAGAGTTGAATGCTTCCTCACTAGTCCATTCGACGTGTGCTTCTACGCAGTATGGCGCATCGGCATGGAGGCTGAACACCTGCCACGACAAAAGAGTCGAAGGGAAGAGCTTTGCCAACATAGGCATGTGGACATTGACGTAGTGGTCCATGTCAAATACGGCGCCTTGCGGGAAGAGGATCTGTGTTGAATCGTTAGCTCCATTATACAGCTTGGGAGGGACAAGAATAAGAGAACTAAAAATTGAAGTTGATGTGTAAAGAAGGGGCTGTACAAACCGTGTATTTCACAGTCATTTTAATATTGTGATTGCTAGCGCCTGTGCAAGAAACTAGAAGAAATGCTTTAGCGTTGTGAGATGAGAGGGATGAAAGGGATAGGTGCGATAGGCGCGATGGGAGTGATGAGGTGGGGGGATGGGACTGATTATTTCAGCGGAAACGCCTTTCGGAAATAGGACTTAGGCTAATCCACTTTTACGAATTAAGAGGAGTTAACAAATTAAGAGGAGACAAGATTCAAGAGGTGCATTAGCTTTAAAATTACAAATCGATAAGAGACTAAATCTAAACCTTAACTTTGATATATAGTAATAGTTAGTCAGTTCTGGCCCCGTTATTCAAGTAGCGTATTTGATTCGTTCGGCTTCTATTAGTAAAGTGATCAATTTAAAACCGATATATGACCTATTGTGAAGCACACTTCTCATTACATTCAACTTTCCGTGAACAAAATATCTTGTTACTTACAAAGTGTACAATTCATTGATCCAGAATCCATCCAAAATACAATGGCTCCGAAAGTTCTTGCCGTCCTTACATCTGTAGACAAATTCCCAAGTGGTAAAGCCACCGGCTGGTACTTGGTGAGTCCTTCATTCGACTCAGTCTCTAGTACTTTGAAATACTAAGGTCTAATCTTTCTAACAGCCCGAATTCGCACACCCCTATCATATCTTGGCTCCGCATGTGGAATTCACCGTGGCCTCCCCAGCGGGTGGTATTGCGCCGCAGGACCCAATATCGGTCGAAGGATTAAAAGGAGACCAAATCAGTGCCGATTTCTTGAACACTAAAAATTCACTGTGGGAGAACACTGAGAAGCTGCAGAAGTTTGTAGGCAAGGCTGGAGAATTTGATGCTCTGTTTTATGTTGGTGGTCAAGGCCGTCCGTCACCCAAATCCAGCCTCTATTGAGATATTCAGTTTTCTATTTTTGCTAACCCCTTGATGTATAGCCATGTTCGATCTGGCCACAGACCCCATTTCTCATCAAATTATCAACGAGTTCTATGCAGCGGGCAAAATCGTGTCTGCCGTCTGCCATGGCCCTGCCGCACTTGCTTTTGTCAAGCTTCCTGGTGGCACCCCATTTCTTGCTGGTGCCCGGGTGACGGGCTTCTCGAACAGCGAGGAGGATGCAGTTGGAACTACTACTGAAATGCCGTTCTTGCTAGAGACTGAGCTCAATAAAGCTAGCAATGGAGGATACGGGAAGGCTCCAGAAAACTGGGGGGAGTTTGTTGTAGTGGACCGGGATGGCAAATTGATCACGGGACAAAATCCTGCCAGCGCAGCCGCTGTAGGGAATGCGATTTTGAAAGCCATCTCTCCTATTCACAATTAGGATTGAGATAAACACAGATCTCCAGGAGTAGTGATTTGAAAATAAACTCAGATTACAAACTCACACTTCATCAATGTCCGTCGAATTATGTTCTTGGTGCAATTAGATTTATACTATTCTCGTGCGATCTCGATATTGTTCCTAACCGATCATGTTCGCAACTTCTTGCAAGAGATTTCGTAGAGCCAAATGGGATGTTGTTCGTTTATTTCATGTTGTGGCGTTTCTAGTCACAAAGTTCTAATGCAATCACCCGATTCATAAACTCTAAATCACTTCATAACGCACCGCCCAACAAATTAGAGTGGTTTTAGAAGCGGGTGTCGATGCCTTGGGGCTGCAGGATAAGCAAGCTGCATACATACATCACTGAAGCCGTTTGAAACCTTAAAACTACAGCAGGCGGCCACATCCTTGGCATAGCTGAAAACCTGCAACATCTGCGGGTTGAGTATCTCATTTCGTCCCCACATTAAGTTGAAGTGCGTGTTGCAGATGATGGTTGGACCGGCCGTACTGCCGCTGCTGAGCGAAGGAGACTTCAGAACCGATTGCATCAGAGGACGCATAGTAAGTTCTGCTCCCACATAAGAATGCTACTGTTTTTGTGTGATCTCAACTTGTCCTAGTTTAATTTCATATTCTTGGCATTTCGAATATGGAAATGCCGACACCTCGCAGGAAAACGCCGAAAGTTACAGAAGACACAAGGATCCCCCTACTGACCGAGCACTCTATGGCATCCATTTAGATGCCGAAGACCTGGTGTAAGTCCCACAGAGAGCATATCAGTCGGATAACATGGTTTCTAATAGATATCGCGATTCAACATATAGTAAATAGTGTAGTCTACGCATCAAACTTGAAGCTAGTCTTACATTTATTCCGCCGAAGTGTATTCCCTGGAAATCGTAAGATGTAAATGTCGATTAGAGCTCACTAACCCGTCAGACAGCCTCAAAACTTTCGAAGATGAACCGAACCGCTTATGAACCCCTCTTGCTGCAACCTTTTATTGTGCGTGCAAATGGCTCGCTCTTCGGCGATAACGATCACAGCTCAATCGAATCAGCACCATGTTGAAATACGGGGGTTCTGCCTACTCGTCATTTCAACTCTTAGCCAGATATCACTCTTATTTCACCAGTATCGCCAAACAGTAAGAGAAAGTGGTATTCCTCAAAGCAGAACATCATGAAGGTTCTTCTTACCGGTGGCAGCGGCTTCATTAGGAAGCACTGTCTTAACTACCTACTCAAACATAGGTTTGTCCTCCTCAAGATAGATCAGGATCTGTCGCTGACCAACCCACAGCCATTGTGTTGTTACTACAGTACGTAGTGATGCAAAGGGGAAACAGATCCTCGACGATTATCCCGAATCTTCACACCAACTCTCATATTGTATCGTCGAGGATATGGCGCACCCCGGTGCCTTCGATCAAGCCGTCCAGTCAGACCCTCCTTTCGAAGCCGTTCTGCATACGGCCAGTCCCTTTCACTACAGTGCGGTGGACCCAAAAAGGGACATGATTGACCCCGCCATCATAGGAACTACTGAAATCTTGCGAGCAATCAAAAGCCAGGCCCCTTCTATCAAATAAGTTGTCGTCACCTCCTCGTTTGCCGCTGTTATAAACCCACAGGGACACTTACCTGTCTATACTGCGGGTATTTGGAATCCTATCACAATAGAGCAGGCTCTTAAGGGTGGTCTGAATACCTAATAGGGAGCAAGAAGTTTGCGGAGAAGGCCACTTGGGATTTTGTTGAGAACGAACATCTAGAATTCACTCTTTCGACTATTAATCCTGTTTTTGTCTTTGGGCCAGTGATAAATCATTTGAAGTCCGTCGATAACGTCAACACCTCCAATACCATATTCAGGGATATGATGCAAGGCAAAATGAAGTCAAGCATTACCGCTGGCTCATTCGTTAACATTCCGGACGAGCCCTAGAGCTTCCAGAATGACACCATGCCTATGAATCAAATTCTAGGGATAACATTCAGGCCGCTGGATCAGTGAATCATAGACACAGTCATGTCTTTGTTGAAAGTCGATGCTTAGGTTATTATAACCTTGCGTTGCTGAGGTTTAGCAAATGAATTTTCATGTTTATCACAATTGCAAGATTTGTACTACGACACAATAGACATAATTTAGAACCTGAATTTGATAGAACACTATACCCTCTCAAAAGCTCCGCCCAACCTTTACTTTAATTTAGGAAATTCTTCAGCAGTCCATACCTTCCAGACGAGCCTCTCTCCACTGACAGCACCGCTCCTCATAATGTTTAGAGCCTTTTGTGCCCTGTCTAGCAGCGTTTTCCCTTCAACCACTTGCTGTTTGTTCGGTTCGATAATGCCTTCAGCAAGCAGTGTAGACATAATCACTGGCTGGAGATTGTCTTTCAAGAATGTATTCTAGAGGAAAGATCATCAGCTAGGCTTTGACAGGGGAATTTTTTTGGAGTCGTAACAATACTCACAGCTTCGTAAGCGTACGTTGCAACGCTATGAGTCTGGATCTCTGGTGCCCAAGCTGCCTCCTTTGAAACGTCGAAAGCTAGCTGGAGAGGAATCTCTGGGTTTTGCGCTGATGGAGCACTAATGACGACGGGAAGTAAGGCCGCAACAATTGAACCTGGCTGAGTTGCAATCTTTGAGATAGGCAGCAGTGAACCGAACTTCGAATCTATGCAGTCAAAAACGCGGATGCCATTGAGAGTACTCTTCGCGTTAATTACCTCGTTGATGAAATGAACCACAGCAGAATCTCGATAATCGAAGACATGCTTTGCACCGTAGGACTTAACCTTGCCGTGGTGATTAGCGGAAGCAGTACTAATCACATTCGTATATCCCCAGTATTTCAGAATCTGAACAGCGTATTGGCCAACAGAACTCGACGCTCCCCAGATGATAATTGGTATGTCTTGGTTTTCGGAAGCAAAACCCTCCGGACGAGGCCATGGAAGCTCCACACCGAGCTTCTCTGAAAGTGTAAAGAATGCTGTGCAGAAGTTGTTGGGCAGCGTGGCTGCAGATGCTAATGGGACTCCTGTTGGGACCTGTTGATTATTCAGACCTTGAGACCAGATACCAAAAACAGGAGGAAACTCAGTAAAGCAAGGGTTTGCCATACCCTTGCAAAAAGATGCTCTGGCGCAGTCACATAAATTTGCTGTGCCCTTTCCTTCTCATTGTGGAAAAAGAAGCCAAAAACTTGGTCGCCGACTTTGTAATGCTTGACATCTGAACCAGCTTCCACGACGGTTCCAGCAGCAGAATCGCCCAGGCATTGAGGGAATTGGACCATCAACCCAGCATCAACTTGGAAGACATCCAAGGGCGCTGATGGGACCCATTCCACTCGAACCCGGACTTCTCCTTGCTGGATTGGAGGAGTGGGCACTTGCGCAACGGTCAATGGCTGCTTGAGGCCAGTAGCAATGACGGCTGGATGTGTTGCCATGTTTTCTCGACTCTTAGTTGGACTGCGTGTATTGGTTGAAGGGGAAGTTTTTCATATGGCTGCAGGAGATAGCTTGACCGAACAAAGTATTAAGGTTCTCTCCTCGTCAATGGTATTCTATCCAGCCCAATCTACGAAAGATATTCTGCTTGCTTGTAAGACTCTCGGTTGCCAATTAGTAATTACCCGGTTTGCTTCGCAAAGACGGCGTCACTCAGGCGGGCGATCCTAAAGATTGACTTTTGCCAGCATCGCGCGATGTATGCTTCAAACTCTATTGTTCCTGCTAAATGCGCTCGTGTGTTTGTAAGCTAGTGTTTCTGTGACTCGAGGCCCTGCGCCTTCCTCGGCGATAGGCGTTTTCTGACAGTCAACGCACTAGACTGAAGCTCGTTCGTACGTATGTCCGAAACTCTGCCCCTTTCAGTAGCATTATTATCTGAGCATATTCTGTATTACTCGCTACCCTCCTTCCCAAATACTTCCGTTATGCTGTGATGTCAGATTAGATTTTATTTAGTGGGGCGGGAAGCGTCGTCCCTGGAGCTGCAGAATAAGCAGGCTGCATATCGCTTAAATTAGTTTGAAAATTATTACCTAAACTTTTGCTTATTCAGGGGAGAAGGATAAGACTAGTAGAAGAGTCGGCTCGCAGTCGATTCTTCCAGTCCTATCTCCTTCCAAAAGCCAGGATGGTGACAAGATGCATGCTAATACGTTGCGTCTAAGAAGGGTCAGCCGCCTGATTAATTGGGAAAACTACAATATTTATGACTGCCGTATGGAGATTGCGTTGCTTGAGCCCCAGAACAAGGCAAGGCGGCTGATGGCTCGTCAAAAAGACAATCATATGGACGGTTGCACATCTCGAGATGGAACAGGTTACCCTGTCCCCGACCAAGAAAGTGGGACACATCAGGCAGGTGACATTAACAACGGCATCGGCTCTACCACAGGTGTTGGAAGCACGGCTATGCGTAGCAAAGAAGAAAGGGACAGCTGGACAGAGGATTTGAATAAACGGAGAGAGAGTTGCAACGCCACCATTCAGGCTTATCACGGAGCAGTTCAAGATGACCGGTCACCTGGAATTCCGACAGCTTTTTAAGTTAGCTAGGATTATCGATTTGATCTTCTACACTTTCACGGTAACCATCTGAGCAATACACCGCTCCTAGCTGATAGCTCCTCCATGCTATACACCCCGAGAAATTATCGAGTAACCTAATTACCACTTCTGATCTAGACTACTAAGTAATGTTAACGACAGAGCCACTAGTACCAGGCAGGGCAGTTGCACAGGAATCCGTGACCCTTCAAAACCGACCCTTCAAAACCTATCACACTTGTCAGAATGATCTTTGTAAGAAGCTATAGGAGAGGTGAGCGCTACTTCCTTGTCGCTAGTATCTATTTTAGACGTATTAATTATTCTAGAATTTAACACATTTTTTTTAGGTCCTAAAGTAATTTACTTCTTTTACTCTTTACGTCTTATCTTTAGGTAAACGTTTCTAATAACATATGTCTCCTAACTGATAGGAATTCAAGATATTGCTTTATTCTCTTTAAGGGGCGACAAGTCGCTCGCAGCGAAACTTAGCGGTAGAGACTACGATAGGGACAGATATTAGATATACTAGGATAAAACTATAGTTACAAACTTCTTAAATATAGACGTTTTCTATAAGACGGATTTATTTAAGGCAGGGTTTCTCAAGCGCGATAAAGTGACGTATAGGGACATCATAGACGACTTATTCGGTGATGATCTGGTGTCGACTTTCTTATGAAAGAGCTTTAACCTCAACACTACGAAACCGGACTTACTCGGTCAGTGTACGAATTACAAAAGACATGATCATCCGAGAGGGGTATCCTATTGATTTTCCTGAGGTGACCAGACTCTGCTCACTCATTTCTTAACTTGTAGATACTAATAAGCAAGGTAATATTTTCACAAGAGACTTAAGGAGGTAGCGAAGAAGGCAGCAGAGCCGGAAAGCCTTAAGGATGTGGAGATTGAGAAGCCTCGGATCTTTCTCGAAATCAGAATCTCAATACCATAGCCAGGGATACAGCCCGAGAGGAAGGAGTCAAGGTCACTGAGGTCAACAGCCAGCCAGAATTTGACGCCTGGCTTTCCAACCACGCCAAGTGTCCTTCGCGCCAACAAGCGGGGATATATGGGTTATGTCCTACGGCGCCACCGGGCTTATACCTGGTGATAAATTAATGATGTCCTGATCTCTCCTGACCGCGCCACCTATGCGACCCATGTTGAAGCAACCGCACGGGACCTCCAGGCGGATGGCAAAGAGATCTCCTGGGAGAAATCCGAACTTAACAAAGATGAGCTGGTCAAGTGTGGGGTTGTGGTAGGACATACGATACAGTCAATCGGTCTTTGCTGCCAACTCTCAAGTAATTACCTACCTACTACTCTATCTTTTTATTAATAAGCATTGGATCCTTCGAACTTGACTAGGGGCTCGAATCCCTAGAATAGGATATATTTTATAGCGGCTTTTAGTCTACGACAAATGAACTGATCGAGGACTATACTTCAGAGCTCTGACTTTAGGCCTCCTTTGTCTACAAATGGTTTTTGTTTGTGAAACCCCTCTTAATTAAGAACAACCTTCTCTTACAATCTCACGCGGGACCATTGCTCTGACTTTAATTCTGGATGTAATCTTCTTTTGGCTCTTGGCACATTGCCTCCTTTTAGCCTTATATCTCTTGGCGCATAAATTTTTATCTCGTATTTTAAGGTTAACTAAGCTTGGCAATATTCAATAGTCTCTTGGCGATATCAAAAGAGTTTATTTAAACTTTTAATTCGTTTTATGGTACGAGAGTAGTGCCTCGACTTCCTTTAAGTTTTGTAGGGTTTAGATCATTAGTGGGAACGTGGGGATTGTTGTGAGTCGAGCTCAGCTCTCCTTCTGCCATTCATTTATCACTCGATGTATGTTTTCAACTTCGTTTCTAAGACTTTTGAAGTTCGAATTGTGTTTTTAGAGTTGTTAGTAGGGACCGACAGTTCCCTGACTTTCGTTCTCGTCATAGGAAAATATTTGTTAGATGCTGAGTCGTTGACTTATCTGAACGCGAGATGCCAAGACATCGACAACCTTATTTTAATTCGAAACGAAGAGATAGGAAGGTGAGCACTGCAAGTTATTTATCGCTCTAGTAGCGGGGTGATTATAGGGATTTATATGGAGAGTCATTGCATGAACATAGGCTACGTGAATATCGGTCACATCATTCCCCTATCCTTGTGAGTTAGGCCTATTTAGGAACTTTTGGCTGAGAAAGTATAAGTTATTACTTACACCATATACAAACAGTTCCGAAGTCTCCAGATTTTAAAAACTATGACAGTTTCTTAATATCTTAGACTTTTTAATTAATATACCAAGGACTTCGTAGGATGTCATATGATAAACACCTATATTATATATTGTCAAAAATTAATAGTGCGTTCTGAAGATAGATATAAACCAAAGCATTCTCCCACGGTGGCAGCTTCAGCCATCAACCTCAACCTTTAATATAAAATATCATTATCTGTCAATCTTCACGCTTTTTTCAACCAGCCACTCTTGCAATTCCAGTTTTACCAACCGACCCCCACTTCAAAATGCTTATGCAAACGGTCGTTTCCCTCCTGGCTACTATCGCCAGTGTCAGTAGCGCACCTTTGGAACCCCGAGGAGTGGTTAATCACGATTCCATCAACCCATGGGGCGAGAATGTCCCAGGCAACGCCCTCGGTAATACATTTAAGAGGTTTGAGCCATACCTACATATCGCATCCGGCTGCCAGGCATACTCTGCTGTTGACGGTAATGGCAACACTAGGTTAGTCCGCCCAGCCATATTTTTGAAAGGCAGTCAACTAACATCCAATCTAGCGGCGGTTTGCAGGATACAGGCAGCGGCACAGGTGGTTGCCGTGATCAAAGCAAAGGCCAAACCTACGTGAGATCAGCCTGGCACAAAGGCCGCTATGGAATCATGTACGCATGGTATTTTCCAAAGGACCAGACAGTCAACGGCATATCTACAGGTGCTCACCGTCATGATTGGGAGCACGTAGTCATTTGGATCAACAACCCAGAAGTTGCGAACCCACAGTTGCTAGGCGCGGCAGCTTCCTCCCACTCAGGTTATAGAAAGACAGCGACACCACAAACGGATGGCACTCGTCCAAAAGTCGAATATTTCGCGAGCTTTCCAACGAATCACGAATTGCAATTCACAAACACTAAGGGGAGAGATCTTCCTATGATGTGGTATGACTTTCTTCCCAAGGTTAGCAAGGATGCGCTTGAGAATACCGACTTTGGTAAAGCAAATTGCCCTTTTAAGAACTCGAACTTCGACGCGAAACTTGATGCAGCATGGGTATGAGAGTCTTTTCCTAAAGAGTTGGAGGCTGTTGGATGAATTTTGGGTTTCTTCCTCACATTCCATTCCTTCGACAACCAGTCGGGAGGCAATCAAGATCTGTCTTCGTCCTTTTCTGATAGCATGGATGCTAAGAGATAACCGTTTGGATAAAATCTTGGACTTTTCGCATTTTTTTATGCAATCTTAACTTTTCTTCAATTCGGGTTACGCGGTACTTGTATCATATAACCTGCTAGTTAGGCCTTAACGGAGAAATCATTTTTTTAGGTGGAACTTTTTTAAATAGCCCCTTGAAAACTCAACGCATCGCCCTTTGGAAAATTATGATTGTCTGTCTATGGCGAGAAGTACCAGAATTGTTGAGAATATTCGATACCAACTAATCTGATCAACCGCGTAGCCATGGAGAAAATGAAACGAGAGATTTCTCATCCATTCCAAACAGAATAGGTTCTGTGGAATGTATCGATTGGCAACAATTTCAAATATCTAGACGTAAAAATAAACACGGCGCCCAATGAACAACTTATATATAGGTTGCTAGCAA
Source organism: Neobulgaria alba (assembly GCA_003988965.1). NCBI lineage: Eukaryota > Fungi > Ascomycota > Leotiomycetes > Helotiales > Gelatinodiscaceae > Neobulgaria > Neobulgaria alba. The sequence continues at coordinate 96,958 of QYAM01000125.1, read as the reverse complement.
ACGGTACTGTATTATTACTTGCACCATTTACCCACTCCAACTTTCTTTGCCTTCTCTAGCTTTTCTTGTATCTCTCGTCTCGCTTTCTGCTTTTCTAAAATAATCGTCACTAAATCCGGTTTAATTGCTCCTTGCTCAACATGCCTCTAGGGAAGGATTGGAAAGTCAACAATAATAGTAGTCTTGCATAGCACGAAGGGCAGCCTGGTGAATGCGCAGTCCAAAACATGTTTGGTAGTCAAAAATATAAACAGGAGCGCGTCGTACTTCGATATATACGACTTGCCGTTGAAAGAAATTTGCTCTCTACAAACACTTATCACACCTCAGCGAGGCCTACCAAGTCCACAACATCGTACCGTACCCACCCTCGTTTCACATTTTTCAGATCCAAAAAAAAAAAAACAATCTGTCTCATCTAAAATTGATATGCAATTTTGGAATTCGTCTACATAAGCCGCAATCAATGCCGATGGATTCTTATGATCGAAAGGTAGCTTGCCGTTTCATCGAATCCGGGACAGTGGCTATGTAAACTGGATAGCTCTGGTATATGCCACCCAATACCATGATACTACTTCCTCGCGAGAATATTTGATGCGCTCTAGTCTGGTTCGAGACGCATGCTATTGGAGATTGTAGTGAAGGCAGCGTCCGAAGGCACCCCGCTGCCAATAGAATTTACAAGGCGATCCTACGGTCCAAAAATTGCTACAGCCCTGTCTGTACTCTTTGTCAAGTGGCATTTTGGGTATTCCTCGAAACTTAAGCCGACCTGGAAAGTTTGAGTCTAGCGCAAAACACTTTTCCCTCATTGATCTAAGCAGAAAAGAACCTTCGTTAGGAATCCTGAATTGTTACATAATAATATCCGTTGTATTCCCCGGGATATAGGCAAAGACAATCGGGGGCCAGGCGGGAGGAGATGTGCAGGCGGGAAAAAATCGGAAGGGGTAGGGTGGGATTCAAGAATAGGACTGAGAGCTAATAGAGAAACAGATAAACGCAGTCTTATAAGAGTGGAATTGCGGCTGCTCTACATGAATAAGATTCAGGTTAAGACTCCTAGGTACCAGCCTTTTGCACCTATTACAAGTCAATAGGCTTCTTCTCAGCTTGAGCTCTACATCGGCACGCCATTCAAATCTATCCTCAAAAGCATTGACTCTTTAACCTCTTTAGCAAGAGCTTTTAGTTCTTCCACATCCCAGTTGACCCAGACAAATTTCCCCTTAAGGAATTCGGCTTCAGGAGAAGCAATCCAAACGTTGAAGTGAGCCGGGAGCGTGACTAATATATCAATTAGCTAACGCAATATAAAGTCAAATGGAGGAAAGGGATCCATTGACACGGGAGATATCTGGAAATTAAAGGGTAATTAGCTTACCGTCGTCTTCCCCCGGGAAATTGGAAACTTGGTTGAGCTCAGTTGCAACTACCCCAGGCTGGATGTTGAAAACGCTGAGGTCCGGATGCTCAGCCTGGAGGAAATCGAACATCTTAACGATAGCTAGCTTGAGCGATGCGTAGGCCCAGAATCCGGGAATCGGGTTGATGTGTGCAATGCCCGAGCTGATGTTCAAGATCTTTGCTTTAGGCGCCAGCAAGGGCACTACCGCCTGGACCACGTTGAACGAGCCGATTAAGTTACCCTCAATACTCTCGCGCAATTCCTTCTCGCCGTATGTAGTGAGAGGGTTTGGTGGCTTGAGGGAACCGGCATTGTTGACAAAAATATCAACCTTGGCCCCGCCAGCTTTGTTGCTAGCGTTGGCGAAAGCAGCCTCCAAAGCTAGACGCTGGCTGATATCAACACTCTCAATGACCACAGTAGTGGTTCCCGCGAGATTAGCCTTACTGACTTCCTCAGCAGCCAACTGCAGATTCCCGAGGCGACGTCCGAAGATGGCGACGACTTTGGCACCGGCCTGCGCGAAAGCAATCGCCGTGGCCTTACCAATTCCGCTACCACCACCCGTGATGAAGACGACTTTTCCAGCAGCACTCAGCTCGGGGCGGGAAGGCAAGATCTCAGGGTAAGACTGGCTGTGCCAAGTCCTGGTGAAGGACTTAAACATCTCAGTTCCTTGATGAGGGCCGTCGTAGCTAACCATCTTTGCGTAACGACAGTGTAATGAATAGGTAGGAGTGAGATTTATAGTATGATCGAGTATTTGATGTCTTTTTTTGTTGTTCTGAGGGAGAGAAGATATCTGATTTGGCGACGGTTGACGCTGATTAAATACACATGCAGAAATGCCGTATCCAACTAGAATTTCGTACCGGTGCCCACGAGTGTGCCCACGAGTAGTGAAATCATTTCAAATCTTGTTCGGCGCGGAGCCCTGACAATTGCATTGTATAGTGGTTCCGCGGAGGGCGGTAAGCCTACTAACAATTCTATAGTGGAGATACTTACTAATAATCGCCTTCACAAGCACTGTAGAAAATCTCCCGGATTGGTAATTCATTCAGAATAGATGGCACCGGAAGAGCTTCCGTGGCTTTTTGCTTACTCGGTCACTATGCACATCTTTAGCGATACTACGCGGATAGACATACGCCCTAGACTCGTGGGAGTTGATAAAAATTCTCATCATATCTAAGTTAGAATATCTTCCGTCTTCTATTGATCTAGTTTATAGATATGGCACTTGTATGTATACTTTAGAAGTCATCATGATGGCCATTTCCCTCAATTCCATGCTGTATATCTACAAAGCGCGAAGAGCAGTCGGCATTGTTGGCCATTATGGCTGCTTCAGCGCATATTTGTTGCGTGCGCTGATGCAGTTCAGTACAAGTAGCCTGAAAGGACTGCAACATTTCGTTCTCGGTCTCCTTCGCCAGTTTGTCAATTGTCTGTAAACCAATTTCCACAAGATGGCTATCCAAGGACAAGTCACCGTGTTTCGGTCGGTGCATGCTATTGGCTGTTAAAAGCACCATAGCTGTCATATAAGAACATCCTGTCGTCCTATTACAATGTCATTGCCAGTCAGCTTTGTTAAACAGTATTCGATACACAGGAAACAAGCGAGAGTGGGCGGAAATCATAATATCGAACAAGTATGCAGCAGCCTCGGATACTCACCAGAAGTTCCAGCGATCTGTTTCCCCTAATGCCCCAAATAAGACCAGCAAATCGCGTGCCTCACCTACCAACACCTCCCACTTTAGTGGCAGCAGTGGTTCAATGCCTTGTCTACCATACCTGCGTATACTGGCAATCCACTCAACGTCCCAGGCATTGGCTTGGTTTATAAGAGTTGTGCAAGCCAGACTCGTGGAGTGCAATACTCCAAGAAAGTGTAGCATACCAGGAGCTACTCTTCTTAAGCCCGCTGAGGCGTTGAACTCAGATGGAATAGAAGCCTTCCACTGCTCAAGAGCGTAAGCTACGCTCTGCCATGCATGGGACCGCTCTTCTGGACTGCGTTTTCGAGAGCGCGTTGAATATATATAATCATATACACCGCCTTCAATAGCAGCTAATTGGATGCGTGCCGTAAGGTAGTTCATTTTGACGGTTCCGTCGGCGGTAGTGATAACACCCGTAGCGTCGTCAGTATTGTTGATTTTGCTCCTATCCTCGTTATATTGTAGGACTGTTGGCGAAGGTAAGTCAAGATTGATGTCGTCATCAATCTGGATCGAGGGCTGTTTCGAGCGCATACCGAGGCTTTTGTCGAGGATATACGCCAGCCAGAATACGCAAGCTCGCTGTCTCGCATGGAGAGAATCCAGGTGTGCCGAGTAGATCCGGTCATGCAGACCAATCGCATGTGCGAGACGTATTGTTGTGGCAATTAAGATCAGTGCAGGCTTAAGGTCTTGCGAGGCCTGAAGCAGCATCACCATGCCCACCAAAACCTGAATGTTGAGTAGCTGGATATCGTCTAGCACCACCCTCGACAGCACCGACTCTGCCCTGCTAAGACATACAGCCGAAGACGGAACATCATGACTAGCCACAAAATTGTGTCGCCGTGCAAGAGCCAACACAACATTTATGGCAGCCCATACTATTGGGTCGCGTTGTAGGGGTCCAACACTATAACAATCGTGGACCAACCGCAGGAGAGTATCGGCATGGAACAGCGGTAGTACTGAGTTGAAGTCCTGGAGGTAGATTTGTATGATAGGCAGGACCTGCTCTAAAGGAGGTAGAACCATCGATTTAGGAGAATTATTATCGTCTTCACTTGTGATCTTTAACGGCAGCACTGTGGTAATCGCACTCGCCTCCTCATGCTGGAGTAGAGGTTCAACTTCATTTTTCCTTTCAACACTATCGAGACGCTCGGTGACCTGTTGGACCAGAAATTCTAGTCGTCCCAAGCGACCTTGTGTATTACTGACACCATCCTCACCCTTTGCGGAGCTCCGTCGTTTCTTCGGTGCAGGCGTGCGGCTGGGTGCTGTGTAGGTACAATCTGTCTCATACGTGATGCAATGTGAGCAGCGAGGCTTCTGTCCATCGCACTTCATCTTGCGCCGGTAGCACAAGTCGCAGGACTTTTTCTGCATTAGCTGATAACCTCCTTCGCGACGAACGCAGTCTGTACCTTTCTAGTAGCCTTTGTGCCTTCCATCGTTGCTCTAACGATATTGACCAAGCTTAAAAAAGATATAACAAGTGTCCTTTCGTTTATTGTACGATTGACTGGGATGACTTCATAACCACAAGTTGTGAAATAAGTCGAGGTTCCAGGCACATTTCGATTGGTCGCTGACAAATGCGAACGTTGAAGACCACCCCAGCGCTAGTTTTGAAGCTTCCGCGGAGGCTCTCCGGGCCTAGCTTATGCATCGGATGAGAAATACACCTATTTATTATGTAAAGTTTCCAAACTGGCGAGCTTTTCCTCTATTTTTGTCTATGTTTATTCCGTCCGCGTTGGTACGTGTATAAAAATGTCGAGCTGGTATGCAATAAGTTACGTATACCTTCTTTATCCCATAGCCTATCTAGCGATATCGATGGCAAGCAGGCAATGAGAGTAAAACGATGGAAAGACTATCGCCACTTTTGTTGTTTTTGGAGTCACCTTAGTCGCATATGTTCTCCAGCAGGCCTTCGCCCTCTTCACGAACAAAGCTCACCGTGCATTCCAGGTCCATCTATTGCGCGAACGCACCCAAGTCCTCCTCTATATCGAGACCTCGGCGGGCATCACGACACTCTACGTTGCAATGTATTTCATTCCCATGTATTTCCAGTTCACGAACGGAGACAGTGCCCTGAAAGCGGCTGTTCGTTTGCTTCCTTTTGTTATCGTTGCCATTTCGGTAAATCTAGCATCGGGATATTTTCTCAGCGCCATAAAGGTGTAATCTTACATGCTGATCTACATCATTGGCGGTACCCTCTTGACGGTCGGCGGCGCCCTCCTTACCATGTACCTGAACCCGTCCACGTCAACTGGGACCCTTTACGGTTTGTGTGTGGTCACAGCCATCGGCAGCGGCCTGTCCATGTTCCATGTTGACTAGCTATTCAATCGCTTCGCTTACAACGAAATCGGAGAATGCGGCCTCTCCAGCCCCGTTGTCTTAGCCGCCGGCCGACCTTCAATGACGCTCTGGTTTACACGGAGAATTCTCCAACTCTACGAGATATGTGCATTTATCATCCTAAGACGAAGCCATGAGTGAAAGGGATTCCATTATTCTCCCGGGCTCATCGCCTAAAAACAGCCAATCAAAGCCTAGTCTTAGTGTCAACGACACTCCCCTTCGACGGTTTTTCGTGCTCGCGACGCTTCGACTTTTGAATCGTATTCTGCCCCGCCACGGCCCCGTTCTCATACTTTCGAAGAACCTCTGTATCAAGGTTGGGACTTTGAAACAACCTGCCGAAGCAGCAACAATGCAATTTGTCGCCAGGCACACCTCGATTCCCGTTCCCAAAGTGCACTGCGCCTTTGAACGGAAAGGATACAAGTATATTTTGATGGAGAGGGTGCAAGGACATATCTTGAGAGACACCTGGGTAGAACGAAATGCAGAATCCAAGGAGAAGATACTGGCACAGATTAAGAACATGGTCGACCAGATGCGGCGCATTCCCCCTCCTTCGGGCCAAGGCATATCGAACGTCGCAGGCGGACCATTATTTGATGGTCGACTCTCTGGGGGGTCGTATCACGGGCCATTTGATACTATACAAGACTTCCACAGACATCTGCGCGAAGGCTACGAAGGCGGAAATGAAGATGCTCCCGACGCGAATAGGCTCGTAGAATGGCATAACCAATATTGCGGCAAGCCAATATTTACACATGGGGATTTGAGCACAATGAACATTATTGTTCGAGGAGACGAGGTTGTCGGGGTTATTGATTGGGAAACAGCAGGATGGTGGCCAGAATACTGGGAATATACTAGTGCATGGCATGTCAATCCGTACAATGAATTTTGGAGAGAGGAGGTTAATAAGTTTCTGGAGCCAAAGGTAGAGGAACTGGACATGGAGAGGGTGAGGAGAAAGTTCTTTGGGGATTTTTGAACATTGATTCCTGTGACTCAGTATCCATTCTGATCCCCTGTTAAACTTATCAAACGTCCTTGCCGGAGCCGATTTGAATCCCCTACCCCATCTCCTATAACAGCCTATGATCCACCTCATAAGGCCTGCCCATAGTAAAATCCAGAGATATATTAGAATCAACAATACGCCAATTAAGACGATATAGCCAGCTGGTAATAAACCGTAGATCATAGGCATAAAAGCTTAGAGCGTTCTAGGCGATGTGCGGTACTAACTCCTGGTGCTCACCAGGCTTCCAACAAGCTTGGCGGGCAGCAGTTGACTTGTAAATATAGGACAACACAGAATAATAAATAACTCCTTAAAATCTTTAAAACTAAGTGTATGTGTAAAAAAATTACTCTCGAGTCAACTGGCTGTTTAAATTTCAGGATAATCAAAATAGTAGAAGCTGTGTTAGACTTTGTTAGAGGTAGGGTCTTCGCAATCAATCCGATAGGTGTATAACTAGACCACTGCGCCCCCTCCCTAGCCTTCCGCAAGATAGAGCTCAATTATTAAACTTCCTCCAAACTTGCAGCTCCCTGGCGACCGAATTTTTTTTTTGTAAGATATGAATACTTCTACGAATGAAGTATCAGCAACATCTATTGAGTTTGAGGACTTTCTATGCAATGAAACGATGGTCTTAGCTTGTCAGCTTGATCAGATAGTGATTCCAATTGTTTGTAGTGTTGTGATACCGACTAATTCAGGCTTAGAGAATATACCTCCAAGAGTAACCACAACTTCTAATAATTCTACCGTGGCCGTCTCTGGGTGGGAAATTTGGAAGTAACGGTCGTTCTAGGTATTTTTCGCGTTCATTTTGACATCGGCTCCCCGTAAATTTGCTTTGTTTCAACGAACATAATTTGTATTATTAATAACCTGAGCACGGTATAACCGAATGATACGTAAAATAGTTCAAAAGAAGTTTTTAATTCCGTGGTAGAAAACTTAAACTAAAACCATCCCTCATATTGCACTTATAGTCCTCACCTGTGTCATTGCGACATCCCCTCATTCTATATGTCGGTCCTTCGCGATTCTAGCCACTTTCCTTCCATCTTTTAAAACCGTTTGTGTGTTCTCAATGTGCCACAGCACATAAGGGTACACACAGTCGCAAATCAAACTTGTTACCCACAGGAAAAGAGCGAATGGCGACATAAAATATTCATGAGCCTCTCTCCAATAATACCACTCCCAGAAATAAACAAGATAGAGTCCAATGACGGAGCCGAGTGCTCTAGTACCCCTAAGTCTCTTGTAAGCGACCGTTCGTCACCAGTGTCTTTGAAAGCTCACCAAATAGCCCAACTCACACCTCCAGAGTGTTGTCGAACAACCAGTTGGCACAAGCTTGCTGCCGATAGATACAGTTGACACAGGGCTGCACTCCAAAAGCCTAGCTCCGTGGTATCAGGACCCACAACTCCTTTGTAGAACTTTCCTTCTTGTTTTCCAACGTCATTCTGAATCCACCATTTTGCAAACGTCCAATGGCCTAGCGTAGCACCAACAGCCATGATAGCGAAGATGCCACCGATCCTGTGCGCAACTGCAGGCGCATGACTCCACTCATATTTGGCGTACTTCAGCACGCCATACACCATGCCACAGTCAATAATCAGCCAGATCGTGAAGACAGATCGCTCAAGAGGAGACTCGGCGACGTAGAGCGCGTACACCACTTCCCAAGCAAAGTTGAGGGCGAGAGCGAAGAGCGGCATGCCATATGATCGCGACCGAAAGGATTCGCGAACATATAACAGATAACACACAGTCCAGAGGCACCCTCCAACTTGCAGAAGCAAATTACAGGTAGGTACGACGTGGGAAGGAACATGAGGGGGGGGGATATCGTTGGAGCCCATGATTAATGCGACAGGATGATATTGATTCGGAAGCTGATGGTTCAGTCTCCCGGGGCGGGTACGGGAGGCGGGGTCGACTAATATTTTGAAAGGGCTTGAGAAGTGCGCGCGAGTGCGACCGAGGGGGTAGAGAAGAGACGATTAGGACCGTTGTAGTCGGGGCGAAGTCCGAGGGCACCAGCGTAGAGGCAAGAGAAGAGAAACTTTAGAGCAAACGCAGCGAGGCGATAGGGGGAGGATGTGAAGGAGTTGGTGTTTTTGGGAGTGTTGTCCGTAGCGGCTGCTGTAGCGTTGAAGATGAAGGCGCAATTTGGTACTAAAGGTGAGAGTGTGCCCTAGAGGGTTGGTAGTAGCCGGCATTGGGGTTGAATGATTGGGGCCGTATACTGTTCCTGTGGCTGGCTGTACACAGTCTGTACTCTAGCCAATGGTGTTTTATTGTGGCTGGGCGGTTGTGGGAAGAATTGCTCTATCGAATTTCGTCCTCATTGCATAGGAATAAATATAATAAAAACCCTAAGTGATAAGATAACTGTTGACATGCTTGGGGCACACTCTCACCTTTAGTACCTATTGTTCAAATTGCGATCAGCATGAGTACGGGCGGCGATGGCTACCTTAAGACAGTAAAGACCAGTTTCGCATTTTCGTATTTTAATATTTCGATATTTTAATATTTTAACATTTAAATATTTTAACATTTTATCTGAGATTGCTTCTGGTTGTGCGGCGGAATATTTTAGGTACACACTTCTCAAGGTAAGCGGACTAGAAAAAGCAAGGTAAAAATACTAACAAATCGTAGTTTCAAAAAGACAAAGTTGTCGATAATGAAGAGGCCATGAATATCCCTGCGATGTTGATCGGAGCTGGCTCTAATACCACGAGTAGCTTATTGCAAACATTCTTCAAAGTTATAGCACTTCATCCCGCAGCTGTTAGCAAGGCACAATCTAGTTAGTCCTTAAGTCCCGATGCGAAACGATATATCATACTAAACCGCTACGCAGAGTTGAATGACGGTATGGGCCCTAACCGACTTCCTTCCTGGCAGGATGAGGATAACCTCCCTTATTTGCGCGCACTTATTAAAGAAGTTCATCGATGGGCTCCAATTGGAAATCTCAGTATCTTTTACTCGTCCTAACATTTACTATTATGCTAAATCCAAAACAGGTGTACTCCACGCGACGACCGAGGATATCATCTTCTGGGGGTTGTTCATACTAAAAGGAACAATATTATTCCCAAATCTAACGTCCTTGAGTAGGGATAAAGGTTGTTATGTATATCCTGAGCTGTTTGAACCTCATCCTCTTGTCGTAATCGAGACCATGAAAGGCTTTAGCTTTGTAACAAGTCCACCTAACATTATTATAGCTGGTGTCAGTGATTCCAAACCTAAACCACGGCCGGATAAGACGTCTTACCAATTTTCTCGCTCATGTCCAAGCGACATTTCGGCCTACGCTCGATACTAAACCCCCAGAGAATACGAGAAATTGTAATGCAGAAAGATGATTCTGCCACGAAGATGCATTGACATAAACGCCGACTAAAATTAAGAAGATTAACTCGAAGTTATAGCTTCGATATAATATATCGAGAACTATTGCATCGTGTTAAACATTAGGTATTCAAATGAATGGATTTAATGGAGATTATTCACCGAGTTTCCGTTACTTTAAAAACGACAAACTTCACTAAATGGTCTATAATATATGTTATTACAATAACTACATATTTTGTGGTGATATTTATTGTAACATCTGCCAAGAAAGTAACACTAACTCTGACCTAGAGTATAATTATTTTCCGTTGATGCGCCTAGTCTCTAGATCACTAACTCTCTATAAATAAAAAGAACCTCTCACTAAATCAACTCCTGTAAATTTCCCGAACTCAACCCAACATACTGTTTCCCACCAACCAGACCACCCGAAACATTCCCAACAAACCCCCCAATGTTTGCCATTTTATTAGCCGGAAACCAATAAACCGACTTCGTAAAGTCAATCTCGAACTTCCACCTCTCACCAGCCCCAGAAGTCGCCATCTCAAAAATATACCCCGTAGACCTTGAATTCGCCATCCCAAGCGAAGAAAGATGAACATTCCCATCAGTTTTTGAGCTTATCACTCCATACTTCCTGGCGTATACCTCATTCCCACCGACTTGTGTATTGAAAATAACCTTTCCAAGCTTTATCAACACCATGCTAAAATAAGTCTTCTGGTCGATATTAGAAACGTAGCTCCATGCAATAAACGTATACGGCCCCACGGATCCACGGGCCATATCCCAACTTGAGCTTATATCTCCCCAAGGCTTCGAATTCCAATTTCTTTCTCTACCACCGATCCCATTGAAGATGAGTGGTGTTCCGTTGATAGTGATGTTTGCTTCCACGATTCCAACAGGTACATTCTCTACCCAGTAAAGCAAAGGAGCAAAAAGTGGATCTCCATTTTTGTTCGGGTATTGTAGTCCATTTGGGTATATCGGAGGCGAGATCGAAGTCAACTTATACGTCCCCTTAACAGCAGCAGAATCGATAGTGATGAGGGTATGCTTATAATCATCCGAAGCTTGGAAAGTCCAGGAGTCGCCAGAAGTGTTGTTTTTCCACGTTCCGGTTACGGTACCCGGACAAATCGTGATTGTGGATTCATCGAAGTAGGTGAGGTTTATGTAGTGTGTTCCACTAGGCCAAATGACGGCGAAAATTACTCTTTGAGCGCCTGGATGGCCAGTTGTTGTGCCGCGGCTGAGGGTTATGGAGAGTCCGGATTGGCTGTCGGAGGAGACACCGTCGAAGGACCAGTCTTCTACTGAGGTGGAATTGAAGATTGAGAGCATGGGCGAGTCGAAGGGGGTGAGTGGGTTGCCACCCATTGGAACTGAGCCGTTGAATAAGACCCCATTGAGAATTTTGGAGGTGGAGCAGGTTGTTGGGTGTGATGGAAGAGACAATGAAGAGATAAGAGGGATAAGTTCGAGTAAAACTAGCAACAGCTTCATTTTTGCGTTCTGTAATAGACTTTTCAAAATATTGTCTGGAATTCTCTTTGCAATTATGGGATTGAGAATTGAGCGGTTTGTCCTCCTTTTATGCTGCTGAAATGAGTCTCTGGCTTCCTTTTCACTCCCAAGCTTGATCATTACTCCGCCTCGAGGATCCCTCTCTCGATACCATCACTTTCCAGGCTCCTTGAGGGAGGCATAAGCATACGAGAACGAATACGCGGATTCAAATGTGAGCTGAAGGATACACCAACAATGTTGCTAGGTTGGCCCCATTGAGATGTCCAAGGGTTAAGCGAATACGCGTATTCAACTTTTATCTTGGCAACAAATTTCAATTGTGCTCTATTGAACGAGATTCTTAGATCATGTGGTTGCTGAGTGACGAGAATTTGTAGTTCTAAGCTCTATGAAGAGATTACTGGTGCGGAAAGATGGGGCCAGTGAAGACCAAACGAAGACGAGAAAACGAACGTAGGGCAACAAAGAAACTGAAAATACTCTGAAGCCTATGCATAGTCTCTCAAACTTGCTGCTTGTCTCTAGTTTGAATGCTGCAATAGCTTTTGCTACATTGTCCCGAATTTGAAATATTGTTTTTCTGCTTGTTAAGCTAATGCGGATGTTTCTATTCCCAAAGTTATATCACACCAGCCCAACCTGGTTTCGCGCCCATACAGTAGCATCAACTGAAATATCCTCACAATCCAGCAGCCTCATCGAAAGCTCTTCAATAATCCTCTTGCCGGAATCTACAACCCACCATTCATCATTCAACCTATGCAGTAGAACTCCCCAATGGAGAAAAATCAACATGGCCATCGGACTGGCCTGTTTTAACTCGCTCATGAATTCCTTCCCTGCCATTGCTAGCCAAATCAAAACCATCTCTTTGTTTTTTGAAAAGCAGGTCCGCAAATTGGAAATTGCAGCAGAGAATATTGTTTGTTGCTCCACCGTTTCTATTGTGCTCATTTCGTCACTCAGTGTCCCCAATTGATCTAGTGCTATTTGGATACTTGGATCCAGCGGTGAGGATGTAGGGAGAAACCACAAGTCAAAAACCGGCCCAAAGGGACCGGGTTGAAGCCATTCTCGTCCCATCTTGCTCACAATTCTAATTCCTTCGAGTAGCTCAAATGCTTGTAGAATATTTGCCGTGGGGCCCTTCTCATTCCCGTCTTCAGCAAATCGTAACGATATAACTGAGCCCATCATAGCAATAACCGAAAAAGCGAATCCGGCGTTGCAATTGTCTGCAGTAAGGTCTGATAATGCTTCGTGGAAGCTGGCAAAGGCACGATTCTGGTACTCTAAGGCGCTTTTCACATACTCTTCTAAAGTAGGGCTTTTCTCTACTGCTATGTGGAGAGCACTTAAACCCAGCAGCCCGTCCATGAGGAAATTATGCTTCAGTGCTTCTTCCACGACGAAGGATTTCCATATTTCGGCGCTGACAGCTGTTGCAGAAAACGTGAGACACGTCTTGGTCAAATAGTGATGCATTAATTCAAGCTCCCGTGTCCCCGTGGATGACCGAGGTGCAAGTCTTGAGCTCGGAGTTTGCGGATGGGACATTAACCTTGCCAGGGTTACGTCGGATGCAGGATAGGAAGTCGTCAAAATTGAATTCTGAGCTGGTGGGCTGATGCGTCGTACGTAGATGCATTCAAATTGCCGTATTTTACAATTTGCACATTGAGGGACTTGTTCATCGCACTAGGTTATACACAAGTTGGCACAGAGATTTACACCGAAGAATAATTGCGGTTGTAGGAATGAACAAAATAGAGACTAGAAAGTAGGGTGAACGAGATGTCTAATTACTGACTTTCACACGCCGCTTCTTGCACTGTTCACAGCCATTTCGAGACTTGTGGTGTGGCCTTCTTGGCTTCATGTTATTCAATTTTGGGTGGAGAGAGAAGCTGGTGAGAGTTCGGATATAATGACTGAAAATTCGGGTCCGGATCAATCAATCAATCAATCCCGAGTGAGAATGAAGTGATATCGCTCAAGACAAGGGACTGAAAGATAGTTGCTGAGAGTGAGGCGTCGAGCTGAGTTGTGGGGATGGCGGACAAGTAAGCGGGGCGCGTCAGCTACTATGTTCTCTAAGCAAGCATGACCTGCAGGAAGGAGGCACGTATTCTTTTTAAGAGTGCAGATGTTTGATAGCAGAGTTTTTATCTTATTCAACCTGAAATTATAAGCTAATAGTGATATAAACAATAATTAGGTGGCTGGCACCACTACCGCGCACAGCTTCAACCAGCCCTTGACCCCCAGCCTCCATCATTATTGACATATTCTTAAGACTCGATCTCGATAGTCTCGACACTTGGGCGGGAGTTTTGTCTAAACACTAGCATTATATTATACAATTGCCCATGCCTTTCCCCTTGTGTGTGTCCTCTTGAATATCTTTCGAGGGCCATCCGCTTTTCCGAGGCAAGCTTGCATCCTGTGGCCACACCTAACAACTCATAATTCAAAATCCTGGGATGGGATATAAAGGTGGATATTAAGGTGAAGTGCGACTGCCGAGGCTCGACTCTAGGTTGACGAAAAGGGATACGTGAGGATAAGAGAGACCTGGAGGATTTAGTGGGAACATTATGCCAATATACAGAAGTTTGGGGCTGTAATTTAGATCCTCCGGTTGTCTTTCTAGTTATTATGTCTATTTCTTGCAATCTTTAGTCCTAAGTTCTGATGTAACTAATTATAAACATATCCTGCCTTAGGTGCCCCTTGGGTCCTGGACTATTGGTATCACGGCCTTTCTCCTTCCGCAGCCCAAAGCGGGCCCCTTGCGTGACTATTGCTGTGCTTAAACCCCACGTATTCGCTCTACCGCCACGGAGAGTTACCTTATCCTGCCATCGCCGGGTTGGCGGTACCCACGCGAAGGATTCGTTGGGACGAGCATTATCGGCAGCCCCGGCGAGAACGGCTGGTTCTAATCCTGCGGCAAGAATGAGAAGCTGTTGTCCAATGAAGCTGTTTATGCTTTGATCCGTTGTAACAATACTCCTTATTTTGTCCCAAATAAGAGGTCTGATGATGGATAGTGGTGGTACAAATAAATGTCCGGCATGCCCGCAACGGACATTATCCCTTCCCCAAGATCACCGGACTATTCCCCGAGATCTACAGCCTCACATATGCTTAAATATCTCAACCCATTCTAGGAGAGTTAGACAAGTTGACGAGGTGAGTATTGTCCACTCAAATTATCTCACGAAAACGAAACTCTTCGCAAAAGACTCTTGCGATGTTGCTTAATAAGGTAAAGCACCCACAACAGCTTTCATACTCCCACTGAAAATATCTTTGCAGGTTCTGGCATATGCGGCCTTGACTGCGGCAACAGTCAGGGCTGGCAATTTTGCTGGCTCAAGCTTGTATTTCCTCCATGGACTTTCGTCGTCAGACCAATCAAATTATATCAACACATTGGCTTCATATGGAGCCAAGGTTGTTCGTGTTTGGATCAATGGTCTTTCCACGGGTTGCGTCAAAGGTAGCTCTGTTTCCACCAATATCCAGGAATTTGAGACCACTATTGGGACTTACAACTGGAATACACTCGCTGCTGTTGATGCAGTCCTCGCCAAACTTGCTGCCAAAGGGATGAAAGCAATCATTTCAGTTCATGATGGAAATGATGTTCACTCATCCGACGTTTCAGGCAATGGATGCGACATCTATTGCTCGACATACCATACTTCATTTTACAGCAGCACTACTGCCCAGGCTCAATTCGATGCGAGGGTCAAGGCTATCTTAACTTACAAGTCACCCAGCAGTGGGCTAGCATGGGGTGCATGGTCAGACGCAATTCTTGCTTTTGATTTGGAAAATGAGCCCTTCCAGTTCACTTCAGACGGAGCGAACAATGACCCCTCAGGTTGGCTTTGTGGACGAGCCGCAAACTTCAAGAAGTATATCACAAACTCGAACATCAAAGTCGCAACTGGCGGTATTGGTGGGGATCAGAGCCACGGACACAACATGTTACCAGCAGCTCTAGCTTGCTCATCTATCGATTTAATGAGTATCCATGCGTATGTTGGAGATGCATCAACTTGGGGCAATATCATGCCTGGGTTTGAGTCTGCTGCTGCTGCCCATGGAAAACTTGTTTATATCGAAGAATTTGGGGTTGCAACATCGTACAAAAGCAACTTTGATAGTCAAGTTGCTGCAATTAACGCCGCTGGATATCCTTGGGTATGTATCGACCTCCGGTTTGTTGTTTGAAGGAAGCTGGCCACTTGCTGACCGAAACCAAGATTTACTGGCAATTTATTCCCGGAGACGATGGAACAGAGACATGTAACAGTGGATGCTGTTCTGGATATGATGGCTTCGAGATTGGCTTCGGCAGCGGAAAGGGTAGTATTACCAAAGCGATTGCTGGAGCCAATGCGGCATCAAGTGTCCAAGACTGGAGTTTTGCATTCTCTGGCGGTTCTGGGACGTCAAGTACAACTACAAGCCCGACAACTTCAACAAAAACCACGACAACTTTAGCGACCTCAACCACTACTCAAGCGCCGAGTACAACATTTCCAGCCGACACTTGTACCTCGGGGTATGTCCCCCCCATTCTCGATCTGGAAAACTCTAACAAAAAAAATATATAGTTGTCTAGGGTGGCCATGTAGTAGCAACTCGAATTGCATATCCGCATATTCGTGTGTTAATGGTTACTGTGGAAGTTGTACGTGGGGATGTGACGGTGTAAGTATTTTAGTAAAACTTAAGATATCTGATTCGTTGCGGTCTTTCTATTGTCTTATGAGAGTCATTTTCTATCTACTTTATCTTTGAGAGCTTAGGCTAATTAATAATGGATGTAGTGGAGCTGCAGTTCCTCTGTTCCATGCAATGCTGATTACACATGCGTGTCTGGGTATTGCCACCATGCTAGCCAGTCATATCCTAAAGATACATGCACATGGGGGTACGCTACGATCTACCATATTCAATTCAATTTGAAATTATACCCGAAAGCTGACTGTTTGCCATTTTAGATGTGAAGGGTGGGATTGTAGTAGCAGTGGTCCCTGTCAATCTGCATACTCTTGCGTCAGCGGCTACTGCAAATCATGTACTTGGGGATGTGGAGGTGTAAGTATAGCCTTCTTGTAGAGTTGTTCTGCTTTTCTAACAATTCGCAGTGGTCTTGTAGTTCATCATCACCCTGTAACGCTGATTACAGCTGCGTTTCAGGCTACTGTCATCATTCTGGTCCGGCCACTTAACTTCGGGCCATCAAAGTAGGGATTGCGACGAGTGCAAGACCAAAAAAGTATATATATTGTGGAGAGCGATGATATGATTTTTGGAGGATAAAAATATTATGCTTATTAAACTTGGACACTAATCTTCATACCTTGTAAACACGCCAGGCGCGACCCCTGATATGACACCTCCAGAGGTAACCACTATCATAAACTATAAAGAATCAGCACACTTCTTTTCCTACTGCTTGCTCCAAACTTTCTTAACCCATCCCCTAAATAATGAGTCCGAAGTTGTTCGGGAATCTTTTGTTCAATAATAGCCGACCGTAGGTGTCCACGAAGGCATCGCGGATTCATTATATTTCGCTTGCCAAACCATCAAGAGCCATTATCAATGCACATCAGACACCCTTCTTTAGAGAGAATAAATCATAGAGAGTCGACGAGACGAGAAAGGGGGAAAAGAGTATATATCTAGGTTGTAAAATTAAGGGATAAGAAAGCATAGGTATCTAGAAAGGATACGGTAAGCATTTTGTTTTAGGGAAGTCGTTGAAACCTTTAGATGGGAGTTGCTATATGAGTTGGTCTTATAATTAAAAGCTTTTGTTCCCCTCAATGCTGTCCACCTTGTGTCTCCTCGAAAGCAGCGAGACTTCCTGCCGCTCTGGGAACATACCCATTTGTAGCCTTCTGTAACTTGATGGTATCAGACCCGGTGCTTCCAGGAACGCCCCATCCACCTCCACCAGGAGTGTGAATGACACAACGATCTCCAGCTTGCATCTGTACCATATTTTTTGGACCCATACTCACCCATCGCTCGGTGCCATCTGGATTCTTCTTGACCCAGTAATTCGCGCCTCGTTCACCTTCCAGCCCACCACTAGAATCATTAGCAAGAATATACGAAAATAATTGAGATCGAACTTACTCAAGACCATATGGTGCGATGACTCTTCTCTCAGTGATTACGCTGAATTTCAGCGGTGCTCGACACTCGATATCTCGCACGACACCATTTCCACCGTGATGCACCCCTTTGCCCCCACTGCCTTCTCGGATGGAAAACTCTCGCAGGATAACCGGGTACCTTTTCTCAAGACTCTCCGGATCTGTGATGCGAGTGTTGGTCATATGGACTGCTACTGCACTTGCACCATGTTGATTCTTCGTAGCACCACTTCCACCAGCGATGGTCTCGCCAAATGCATACGCTGACCCAGGTAAGGCATTCCCATTCGAATCAACACCCCCGGATCCAAAGAAGCCCAAGCAATTCATACACCCTTGTGAACCAGCAGCAGCATGGAATGCCTTGAGTATGACATCCACAACGCGTTGAGAAGTCTGCGTGTTTCCAGCACAGACAGCGGGACCAGCTGAAGGATTTAAGAAAGTACCCTGTGGAATAATGACTTTGATGGGAGCTAAACAGCCTTGGTTCATGGGAATATCTGCACCGATGAGAAGACGTAGTGTGTATATGATGGCGGAATGGGTGATGGCAGGTGGTGCGTTTAGATTGCTCAGCATTTCGCAGCCTGTGCCAGTGAAGTCGAAGATCGCTGTGCCATCATTTGAAATAGACACATTGAGATGGATTTGCGAGCCGTTGTCTAAGGAATCGATTGCAGTGAGCTTGGGACCGAGGTTCTGAAGAGCGTGCTTAAGATATCCTCGAACGGCAATTTCAGCGTTGTGTTGGATAGCACGCATGTAAAGTTGAACTACTTCTTGGCTGTACTCACGCATCAAGGCCTGGATGAGAGTCGCTCCTTTGTTGTTAGCGGCAACTTGTGCTTTGAGATCCGAGATGTTGTCTGATAGTCGTCGACTTCCATTACAGCCAGGATATTTGGCGGGCTCAAGGAGAACCTTGATTATTCCCTCCTCGTCAAAATGGCCGTTTTTGATGAGTTTGAACGAGCGCATTTGAGCGCCTTCTTGCCAAAGCTCAGTCGAATCAGGAGGCATAGAGGTTCCGTTGTAGCCACCAATATCGGTATGATGACCCCGAGCCGCGACATAGAATGCCACTTTCTGGTCTTCTCCAAACACGGGTGTGATGACTGTGATATCGGGGAGATGGGTGCCTCCGCTTTCAGGATGATTTGAACAAAGCACATCCCCAGGCTTCAGCTGATCTTTGTACAGTTCATGTTGGTACTGAACAGCGTAACTCATTGAGCCAAGATGGACGGGTATATGTGGAGCATTAGCTACAAGGCCGGCGTCAGGCCCAAAGATTGCACAGGAAAAGTCGAGTCGTTCTTTTATGTTGAGGGAGACGGCGGTCTTCTGAAGAGTTCTTCCCATCTGTTCCGCGATGCTCATGAATCTATGGCCGAAGACAGACAGCTGTATGGGGTCGACAGTTAAAGGTGCAGTCGAATTGGCCGACTTTGATGCATTGATGTCGATCACGACATGTGATGAGAGAATTCGAGCTTCAGCACCAGGTACGATGACCAGTGTTTGGGTGTTGTCGATGATGACTGCTGGACCCATAATTGACATGCCAGGAGAGAGCTTTTCCAGCTTGTAGAGAGGTGTGTTCTGCAGCCCTCCAGACTTGAAGTATGATTTTATCTAAACTGAGTCAGTGATAAATGTTCCATTTGGGGACTACCAACGTACCTCTTTCTCGACGAGGGTTTCAAGCACAGGGCTAAATTTCATGTTGACTAATTCGTCACCTAAACGTTTGCCATCTTCATCACTCGTGCCACTTTTCCCAATGCCTCGAACTCTGATATCATCGACGAGAATCTTTCTCTCCGCTGGGAAGATGAAACTGAATTCTCGCAGATGAATCCGGAGGAATTCGGCCTTGTAGTCCCCATTTTCTGGCCTCAAAACCATCACTGGTGTTTCAGTACCTTGATACCTCATGTTCATGTAACACTCATGCGCCACATCTTTGATTCCTTGTTGTTTGAGCTGAGCGGAAACGGACTTCTTCAGCACATCGATTCTCTTGTTTAGGCCCGTGACTGATCTCTCATTGTAAATTTCATTTGTCGGCTCTTGTTCCTCATGGACCACATCTGCTAACGCCATGCCATAAGCTGAGAGAATGCTGGAGTATTTGTGGATGACAACCGTTTGAATGCCGAGCTTGAGAGCAATCTCGCAAGCATGTTGACCGCCAGCGCCTCCAAAAACCCCGAGGCGATGCTTGCTGATTTCATATCCTTTGCCCTCTGTTAGCGATCGAATTGGCCGACACATGGCCTCGTTCGCGACATCGAGATAGCCATAGGCGATCTCCTCTGGGCTCATTTGCTTGCCGGTCTCTGCGTTGATGGATTTTGCCAAGTCAACGAACTTTTCCCGGACAATATCCGCATCGAGCGCTTCTTTTTCTGATTTTCCAAAAATTTTAGGGAAATACTCAGGGACGAGACGTCCAAGAAGAAGGTTCGCGTCCGTCACTGCCAGTGGACCACCCTTTCGATAGCATGCAGGTCCAGGATGAGATGAGGCACTTTCCGGCCCAACAGCAAAAAGTCCATTACGCCAGAAGAGAATCGACCCGCCGCCTGCAGCGACGGTATTGATATCGAGCTGAGGACTTTGTATTGTCACTCCGGCAGTGGTACTCTCGAAAACGTGCTCGAAGGTCCCGCCAAACCTTGACACGTCTGTTGACGTTCCGCCCATATCAAAGCATACTATTGGAGTTTTGCTGATATCTTCGTAACACGTTCGGGCACAGCCCACAACTCCACCTATTTAGCTGATCAGTAAGATTTTCCAACAGGAGTTGAGAGTATTCACCTGCAGGTCCACTCAAAATCCCTTTCAGGCCACTGAACCCCTTGTGGTTGACAAGTCCACCGTCTGACTGCATAAAATCGCATTTGACATCATCAAGATGGCCACCCTCGAAACCTTTGACAAAGCCCCGAAGATACTGCTTGATCTCAGGCGTCAAGTAAGCATCTGCGGAGGCTGAGCTTCCACGAGGCACCATCTTGATCATTTTGGCAGCCACAGCAGAAGACAAGGAAATGTGGTTGAAGCCAGCGTCAGCAGCAAGCTCGCCCACCCGCTGCTCATGGGCACTGAAAATGTGTGAATGGGTGAAACAGACGGCAATACTGTCAACCCCTTGTTGCCGGAGTTCTTGGAGGGCGTACTTGACCGCATTCTCGTCCAGAGGCGTCAAGATTCTGATCAAGTCTCCGCTCAATCCACGAACCAAAACCCCTGGAACTTCCTCGACATCAGTTCTTACCGTTCCATCGATATCTTCATCGAACCCTTCGATCGTTACTCGCTCGTCAATCTCACGGACTTCTGAAAATAAAACTTCTGGTTTGACAATATCTAGGTCGAAAAGTTTCGGGCGAGACTGATAACCTATCCGGAGCAGATCTCGGAAGCCTTTGGTAACCAGTAATGCGTGACGCCGGCCCTTGCGTTCCAGAAGGGCATTCGTCGCCACTGTTGTGCCCATTCGCACGACGTCAAGATTACCTTTCGGGAGAGGCACGCCTCTTGGGATCTCCGAGTTTCCATAGATGGACAGCACTCGCCGAATGCCTGGGAACCATGTCAGTCACGCGTCCCAAACTGGCTCTGGTGCCAACAAGAAACTTTATACCTTCGGTGGGAGCATCTTGGTAATTCCCTGGATCAACCGAGAGCAGCTTCAAGACCACATCTGGATGATCTGGCGCACTCGCCCAAACATCCGTGAATGTTCCTCCACGATCTATCCAGAGTCAGTGCCGGGAGACGGTCATCAATTACAAGCCCCATACCGATCGCTATCTTGACTCTCCTGGCCGAGAGGTTCGGCGTGATGGAGCCCATGACGAAAGGCTAAAGAAAGATGGCAGAGCTAAAGAAAAATGGTAGGAGAATTTTCCACAATGTTGAGAAAGACAGAGCCGCGGGACCGTGAGAGATATATAGACTTACACGTTCGAATGCAAACAAATGGGCAACACACGTGAGACCCCCATTGTTGGAGCCCCCTAGGGAGACCGTAGAGTCGAAAGGCGAGCTGGGTCGCAGTAGAAATGGAACAGAAGGTCGACACGACGTTGACGCAGCGAGGAGTCGGGGGCGCACCCGGCAAAGGCACCCAACGCCCACGAGTCAGCGAGCAGGATTAGGGCTCGGGCGGTGGAGGCTCATCGTCCATCTTGGCTCTCGCCTCGGCTCTCGTCTCGGCTCGCATCTTGACTCGCATCTTGATATGGGGAACTTGGGAGGAAGGTCGACACGACGGGGCGCCAAGGGTGGGAGGCGACGAGCCGGTGTGTTTCCCCAGAGCACCGGTCCCGACAATCGACAGCCGCGCTCGTCGGAACGACCTTCTTTGTCATATCATGGGGATCTCACAAACGGGTTGCAATTGTAGAAAGCCATAGCTCAATAAAGCTTGCCTAGCGTCGCAAGCTCCACGGGACGCCCAGATAAGGTGTGGAGAAATGGGGACGTCCCTTGCAACGGAATATCATATCTCGACGGCCCTCTTGCTCTGGGCTTCTCGAGATATAAATACTCTCTTCCTCCCCTCCTATCCCTCCCAGTCAACGGCCCTCCTCCTCTCCTTATCACCCAGCAACTTCATTCTCCCGCCCTGAGCAACCTCGCCCAACATGGCCAAGTCAATTGGAGACGACAAGGTCCCCGTGCCTGACATTGAGCCTGGTGATATTCAAATCCGTACCGGCGACACCAAGCTGGAAATCCCGGCAGATGCAGACAAAGCCGCGGGGTTTCTCCTCAACGCCGAAGGCTATGGCGAGCTCACTGCCGAGGCGGAGAAAAAACTCAAGAGGAGGATCGATTGGTTCCTGATCCCAATGGTCAGTTGCTTCCTTCCTCTGTGCTTCCTTAGCTGACGGGTTATAGTTGTTTCTTGTTGCAACTCTTGGCGCAGTCGACAAAGTCGCTTTGGGAACTGCCGCTCTTTACGGGTTGCGGAAGGACAATAACCTGCACGGACAGCAATACAGCTGGCTCGGCTCGATTTTGTCCCTCGGTGCCATCGTTGGAATGCCGCTCTCGTCGTATCTGATTCAGCGACTACCAAGTGCGAAGTACCTCTCCGCTTGCTCCGTTGGATGGTCTGCTATGTCCCTCCTCTTACCTGCTTGCTCCAATTTCCGAGGACTGGCAACTCTTAGATTTCTCATGGGTATGATGGATTGGCCTTGATACCTGAACTGTCCGTAGCTCACCGTATGTAGGAATGTTCGAAGCAATCATCGTGCCCGGCATCAGTTTGATCATTGCCGGGTTTTACAAGAAAGACGAACAGCCCCCTCGGAACGCCCTCGTCTTCGCTGCCGCCAGTTCCGTTGTCAATGGATTCCTTTCTTGGGCCATCGGTCACGTTCCGGCTTCGGCTCCTCTTCACATCTGGCAGTATCTCTTCCTTCTTACAGGTTCTGTTTCGATGTTGTGGTCTATCATCGCGTTTATCTTCCTTCCAAATGACCCAATGAACGCCGTTTTCCTCTCTAAAGAGCAGAAATACCATGCAGTGCAACGACTCGCAGCTAACAAGACTGGTATCGTCAACAAAAACTTCAAGATAGACCAAGCCAAAGAGGCAATCCTGGACCCCAAAACTTGGCTTTTGTTCTTTTTCAATATTGCCATCAACATTCCCAACGGAGGTAAGAAAATTACCAGAATTCTTTTTCTGATACAAATACTAACTTCGTTCTAGGTCTTACAACATTCGGTGGCCTCATCATCGCCGGTCTTGGATTTTCTGGCGTCAACGCCTCGCTTCTCAGCATGCCTACTGGCGTAATGTCAACGCTGGCTGCGTTTGTGTTTTCCCTCGCGGCTGCAAAGCTGGAGAACCGACGCTGTTTGGTCACAATCATTGCATGTATTGTGCCTATCGTCGGTGCTGCAATAGTTTACGCGCTCCCTCGCACGAACCTTGGTGGACAAATGGTTGGACTGTATCTCCTGTACACGTACTTTGGACCATACGTCGTTGGTAGGTCCAAAACATGGAGGTCTCTCTTAGGCGATCGCAAGGCTGACATAACTCTAGGAATCTCTTTAGCACAAGCAAACACCGCCGGTCACACCAAGAAGACGGTGGTCTTTGCGATCCTGTACATCGGGTATGCTGTTGGCAACCTGATTGGTCCTCAGACCTTCAGAGCCAGCCAGGCACCAAGTTATACCGGAGGCTTCACTGCAATGATTGTATGTTATTGCGTATGCATTGCCTTGATGTGTGGGTACTGGGCACTGGCTGTCATGCAGAACCGGAAAATTGATGCACGTGGCAACTCTTCGGAGGATGACCTGTTGGATGGCTTCACGGATTTGACGGATCAGCAACAGGAGGGTTTCAGATATACGACTTGATTGAGAAGAACGAATGAGTGACAGAGGTATGAAGCGGTAAATATAGGTTGTAATATTTGAAATACAAAGGCGATTCTCGAAAGTAATTAGCCTAGTCCGTGCATATACAAATCTTAGTGTAAGCCCAAGCTTATTTATGCTACCTATAAGAACACTCAGTATAAAATTGGTTCCCTCCTTAAAGGAGAATCCCTTATATATTTTTTCAGTGAGCTGTGGAATGCAATAGTCCCTTGGTAGGTAGATATCCTTAACATATAGCTGCTTCTTTTCTTGATCCTAGTTTGGGGCTTTTAATACTCGTAAGTCGTAAGAGGTTGTCGCGATAAGTAGAGCGACGTTTTAAGCGAGATAATAGTGCAGGTAGGGGAGGTTGTTAGGTCGATCCGCGATATATTTGATTATATATACCATTAGCTTTGTATATTTTAATTGCTTGGTTTTAAGGATTTTAGTACAGGAAAAGTCGTCTAGATGATTTAGGTTTAAGTGGATAAATAATATGCTTAATTGATTTATTATAAGTATCTTCTATTTTTTTCTAAAGAAAAAATGCATAATTTATAATAGTATATCACGTGGTAGACCACCCGACGTCGGCAGCTACTCTGCCACCGTCCGCCACAGCTAGCACGTGCACAGTAGCCACACTTAGGGTTTCTGACTCATCTCCCACGACGCAGCGACCCAGGATCAGCTTTTTATATACCGTCGACGCCCAACATAAAACGGAAACCTAGAACTTCCAGATTGCTACACGGTTCCTCACCAGCCTAACCCAACATGGAACTGAAAGAGAGGCTTGCACTTATCAACGAGAATCTCGCCGAGGTGCTCAATCCAGAGTTGATCGAGCAACCTTTGGCCGAGGGCCGCAATCCTAGAATCTACTGGGTGAGATCAATCATACTCCCACAAATGCCCCCCCCCAGCCAGTACCTACCCCGTGCTGACCCATCTCGTTCTTAGGGGACTGCAACGACCGGCAAGCCTCATTGCGCATATCTGTGAGCGGGGGTCATTTTCTTCGTTGCTGGCAGCTAACCCAATCCCTAGAGTACCGGCAATCAAGATTGCTCAATTCTTGGCCGCTGGATGTGATGTCGTCGTTCTTCTTGCAGACATCCACGGCTTTCTAGACAATCTCAAAGCACCCCTAGAGCTTGTGGAGCATCGGGTCGAGTACTATCGGTTCACCATCTCGGCGCTCCTGAGAGCCGTAGGTGTCTCAGAGCACCTCAGCAACTTGACCATCGTTCAGGGAAGCTCATACCAAAAGACAGCTCCCTATGTGATGGATGTGTATAAGCTTAGCTCTTGCATCTCCGAAAACGAAGCCAAGAGAGCTGGAGCCGAAATAGTCAAGCAATCGGACAGCGCACCTTTGAGTGGTCTTCTTTATCCAGTTCTCCAAGTACTTGATGAACAGTACTTGGGCGTCGACGCCCAGTTTGGTGGTAAGCTCTACAACAGTCCACAACTTCTATGTAAATATCTCATTTGAATAGGACTTGATCAGCGAAAGTTGTTCATTGCTGCGAAAGAGTGGTTGCCGAAGATAGGGTATAGACAAGTATGTTTCCACTATCGCTCAATTTTGATTTCGAGCATCCTTTAGAGCTGACTCACGCATAGCGAGCGCATCTCATGAATGGTATGGTGCCAGGCATTAATGGTGGCAAAATGAGCTCTAGTGATCCAGGTAAACGCTCTTCGCAACCATCACCTTGCAGGTATACTGATTTAGCCTAGACAGCAAGATAGATCTTCTCGACCCTCCAGAAGTTGTCAATCGAAAGATCAGAAAAGCAACCGCAGCTCCCACAGTTATTGAAGAGAACGGCGTTCTAGCCCTCGTCGAGTTTGTCTTGCTTCCAGCTGCAGCCTTGAATGGCCGTCGGGAGTTCCGTGTCGACCGTGATAGGGATGGTTTGGAGCCTTTAATCTACACAAGCATTGAAAAAGTGCACGAGGACTACAAGAATGACATTCGTAAGTTCACTCGCTACTCTCCTCACGAATGTTCACTCTGATTCTTATTCGTTAGTCACACCCCAAATCCTGAAGTCGGCAGTGGCAGCTTCTCTTAACGTGATGCTTGCACCTATTCAGGAGGCTTTTCAAGCCTCGCCAGAATGGCAGGAGAGCGCTTTAAAAGCCTATCCGCCACCTGCTAAGAAGGAGAAAAAGGTCAAACAAAAAGGGACTCAACACCCCAAATTTAAGAACGAAACCGTTAAAAGTTCAGGGCCAGAAGCAAATTAGAATACAATTCATGAACTTTTCTTTCCCTCGAACACGCAACTACTTCATAGCGTTGGCGTGGGCATGAATCAATCCACCTCCTTCCTCTTCGAAACAACCCGAACACCACATCCAACTTTCGACACGAGATTCCGCATGTTCACCGTTCTTTAGACGCTCGACTAAGTTCCGAGCCAATGTAGATAGAAGAAATTTGAAGTCAAAGAGTAGAGCACTGCAGTTCGCCCTCTATAGATTACTTGATGATTTAGCTTTTTTTTATTGCCTAATTCCATTCATTTATATTTCCGCGAAACTTAAATCCTATCTCCTCTCGATAGATGACCTCCTCAATGTCTATCTGATCAATTTCAATGTCACTGCCATCAGCGTCCGAGCTTACAATATCCCAGTGCTCCTTAGCCAAGCATTCGACATCTAGCAATTCAACGTTGTCGTCCTTAAGGTCCATTCCCCCTCCGAGTTCGATGCTCTATATCCTCTAACAGTTCAATCATTCTCCTACTAATACTTCTTTCCAAGCTATCTCATACCGTAGCGCTATACGTTGCAAAAGCGCCATCCAGCCTTTCTCCGCTTTCACTAGAATACACCAGGATAAATTATAAATCTAGAATATAGGGAAGAAGAGCTCTCACCATCTTGCAGAAGTAGGCATGAAATAGGCGTATTGTCATCAATATACCTACGCCAGCGTTATACCATTTACCTAAAGCAGTCTTGTCATTCGGAAAAATAAACCTGTAGAGGTTTCCAAGACTAAGAGGGAACATAAGATTATCACCGAAACCCACTTGGTAAGAACGACCTTTGTGCTAGTAAGATATTACTAAGGTAGAATCTGAAGCAAGTAGCAAACTAATTATTCTTCCCTGTGTACTTTCTAGAAACCGTAATTTAAGCATTGCCAATCGGCTCCGTTTCTACCCCGTTCAAGAAAAATACACAAAGCAATCGTAGATCTTCTAACAATTAGAATTAATTTGTAAATGAGAAATTTTAGAAACTCCTTTGTATAATTCTCCAATACATCTGGGATTTCTTCCCATGAACGAACGATCCGGGGTCTTATTCTCATCGATCATATCATAGAACTTGATTTGCTGACGGTGGACAGCTATGTGAGGGATATTAAATCTACCACGTCTAGGAAGGGATGAGAAGATGGACGAGATGTTTCCTTATAGTTGTGATGTCGAAAATTGCATGGTTTATGCTTACAGGAGGAACAATCCAATCTCCACACGCGTTGATAATTGCAGCTCAAAAAACAGCTTCGTGGTTCATTGAGGGCAGTATCTAGGAATCGTACTCGAAATCCACGATGACTATCTTGACGGATGTATTGACCACGCATTCACGACACGACGAATAGACGGAGATCCAGGGAACTCGACACGATGATCGAGCAGAGTCTTAGATACATAGCCAGCATTAACACAGTGAGCAGGCCGGCCGAACGATCCAGAGCAGGAGGCAATGGGCTCCTCGAAAGTGATTGTATTCTCGAGTTTCGAATAATAGCCATAGAACTTGATAAAATTGCAATTATATTGATGTGTCGAATACTTATTTAAAGGTATTTGCAGGCAAAAACGTGCCCTTCCCACCTGTAGGTAATTTTTCTCTACAAATATAACATCGAACATACCGGCAAATGTCCCAATGTTTCTGAACTTCCTGAACCGGGATACATCTCTGCCCACAATCCAAACAGACGCGGAAGTAAGATAGCCGATGCTCACTGAAAGAATCAATTAAGTACATCCTGCGACAACGCTTGAACTGCAAGCAAGCTCGAAGGTAAAAAGCAATGTCTTTCCTTGGTATCTTGACCTTATCACAACGAATTGCACTGGTAAAAGTCGCAATTTAACCAGTAGTTTTCAAGGTCAGCTGGGAGGAATAGCTTACAGCAGCCTTAGCACATCTTCAATTCGCAATTTCTAATATATGCCACCCGACTGTTGTAAGGAAACGTGAAGTGGCGGATCGAATCGACTGATTCTTTAGATATAAATGATAGACGGTAATCGACAATTCGATGCTCAGATGTGGGAGGATAGCATTCGTAGTATTCGCAGTCGTTGGCAGGAGCAGGAGAAGTAGGACCGGTGCGATTTAAAAGTGTTTTGATCAACGGTATAAAGCTTTACTTAAACACCAATAGATTGACAATATAAAGATCAACTAGATAGAGAATCACGAATGTAAGAATGACTTTAATTAAAAGATTAATCTTAACACTTCTTACTCTATTGCAAAGCTCTTCCTTTATCCCCGGGGGGTATAGAGAGTGCCTTTTAGCTCTGGCGTAATAAAATATACTGGCGGCTAAAGTTTCATTACTTCTCTGGCTCCCTTTCCCTTTGTCCCTAACAAATATATCAACTATTACTTAGATAGCCTCGAGTCAATAGTAGTTAAGATTATTATCTATCTATTTCTATTAGTATAATTAAAAAAAAAAAAAAAGGAAAGAATAAAATAATATAAGTTAGTAATAATTTATTATTAAAAAAGAAAAATTTATCTAGACCAAAAGGGATTTCTAGATACGAAACTAATAACAAGAAAAAATATATTTATATTCCTTACTAGGCCTTAGTAAGAAAGTTTAATAATGTTTTAATATCTAATGATTACTATTCTAAACTCAAAAGGGGGTCGTATATATAGCATATGACTTATTAAGCCAAACTTATTACCTCGTTCCTTATATTCCCTCTCCTTAACACACCCTCTCTCCCTCTCCCCCCCATCTTCCACGTCTCCTCAACTACTATCCTCGCCCTCCTTACGCTTCCTAAATTCCTCACCCTCTGTAAAGCAGTCAGGCGATCATGTACAAACCTCCTCTGTTCCTCATCCAGTCCTGTCTGCGTATTACCTAGAATAAAGAGTGGCCATAGAATTGTGGGTGTATCGGGGAGGGCGCGGATAAGGGAGATAATGGAGGCTATGATCTGAGGGATTTGGAAGGTTGGGGACGCGGGAGAGGGGAGAGAGGAGAGCCGTTCATGAAGGTAGAGGAGGGCGGTTAGGCGTTTTGTTTCGGCAATGGTGGAGAGGTGAGTGGACTCTATGGCTGAGGGTGGGAGAACCTGGTGGAGGGCGTGTAGTTGTCGTTGAATCGTATTACGACAGGTTGCTAGAGCGAAGATGGCGGAATCAGTGGCTGAGTTGCTTTGATATAACTGTTCAATTGTGAGTGGAGCACTAAAAAATGAGGGAAAATGGAGACGAACTTGGTCCAGTTGCGAAGCGAGATCGGATATCTGGCTGATGAGGGTCATTAGTTCCCGTGAACATCCCATTAAGACGTCTATTTCGTCGAGGGCTTCGTTTGGACCCCAATCATATACAAGCCCAGTGGGGATCTGCTCGTGTGCTGTTCGGCTCATGATGGCGTGGGCTATAAAGTACATTCTTAGAAACGCGAGCAAGCTGTCTTCCGCAGAAGTTCCTCCAAAGGGTCTTGAGTAGGTGGAAATTGTGTCGAGGAGTGATATGCCACCACGAAGATGCGTGACCCACGCGCGGTTGCAGCCATCAGATATCTGGTTCATATTCTGATCAGAAACAAAGTCAATCGAAAGGGAAATACGAGAACTTACATCATAGAAACACAACATCAACACGGTTGCAACAATACCAACATCGATCTGTTCGTCATCAATAGCTTTCCGAACAGCTTGAATAGCCTTGTTCTTGTAAGACCATGCTTCCCGCTCGAATCTCTTGTCGTTGAGCAAGCGAAGCTGGTTTGCGGAAGCAGCCAGCAATGAGTATCTCAATGAGGGAAATTGGAATGACATGGGCGTGAGATATTCCATGTATGGATTCCGAGCGGAACTTAAGGAGCAGCTAGGGCCAATTGAGTTGACGAAATAGCTGAACAAGTTGCCTTCAATGGACGAGAAAATTGAGAGGCTACTCTTAGGAAAACTTGGGGAGATGATGTCTAACTCCCGCAAGATCTCTTCTTCGGCTTCATCATGGCCTGGGGGCGGTGCTGATTGTTCAAAGCACTCGTTGCTAGATATCGGAAACTCGTTCTCAGACTTCTCACTGGGAGACGATTCCTCGGGATCGAGCAATATATTCTCATCCTCACTAAAGTGTCCCGAGGTCGAGTTCAAGAATATCCACGTCCCAACGTAGGCACTCAGATCAACAGGCTCGTATCGACTTCCGGGGTTAGTCCTGGAAGTTTTCGATTTGGCGGATTTCGACCACGTCCCTTCCAGATATTAGCCAGTATCCCAAGAAAGCTATGTTCCGGCTTCTGAACCTTCACGCCCGAGCGAGATATTTCGCTGGGCAGCATCTTCTTTCCACAGGAGGCGAATCCCATACTCGCAGTCAAGATCCAGCCTCACGCACCGAGTGCAACTGGGTTTCTCCTCTCTGCATTGCAGGTGTTTCTCTGGCTCCAAATCAGCCGGCGTCATCATGGACGGGATGAACGTCTCCTACCTTTGCAGCTCCAGCATCCAGTGCGCCGACGACTCTCGCTGCTACGCCTTGCCATGCCTCGATGCTCCTCCGAATGGGCACCAGGGTCTCATCTCACATGGCCCAGGTGTCGAGATCAATGGCTATGAACTGGCGGACAGCATCAATATGCTGCATCAAGATATCGAGCATGTGCGGAGTCCTGTTGAGTGTGGGGAAAGGAGCCCGGGAGCTGATAAGGCATGCCGGCGGGGCTGACTCGCATGCAAGCTAGGGCCTCAAAGGTGGGGGAGGGTTACTGTCCGCCTATTGGCAGTAAATGTGACGATGGATAGGAGATATATATATATATATATATATATCTATATGTCCAGAAATTATCTCACGGCCGGGAGGGAGCCTGTGCTCGACACATTTGCTGCTCAACGAGAGACGAATATGCCTGCAAATGGGAATGCACTGAGTTGGAAAATCTAGGGCGAGAGGGAGGACTGTACAGTACAAAGGTCTAAATCCTGCTTCTTGGACCCAACCTCTCCGTATCCTTGATGTCGCGCACTTTCCCAACTCTCCACGATATCTC
Source organism: Neobulgaria alba (assembly GCA_003988965.1). Classification (NCBI taxonomy): domain Eukaryota; kingdom Fungi; phylum Ascomycota; class Leotiomycetes; order Helotiales; family Gelatinodiscaceae; genus Neobulgaria; species Neobulgaria alba. Next base: position 65,601 of record QYAM01000125.1, on the reverse strand, counting down.
GTCGCTGCCGTGGTGGCCTTCCTTCCACCTCCATCTCGCGATGCTCTGCCTGCCATCTTCGAGAACGCGCTTCACCCACTGACCAGCCACCGGCAACATCTTGAACGCATGCCCACTATCCCCCGCAACCACCACCAATCCATCCGCACCAGGAACAGCGTCAATGATATAATCCGAGTCCGGTGTGTCGCCACACCAGCAGATGAACTTGTTGACCAGCGCCCTTCCAGAGAACTGCGGCATTGCTTCCTGAATCAACCTTTCGATCAATTCTTCGTCTTCCCTGGGAATTCCTTCGTTGGAAGACGTTGGTATCGATGCCTGAGTTCCGGATATGGAGACATTGTTGGTGTATCCAGCACCATTTGCACAGAGCTTGATCAACGCGGTATCTTCGTCTGGCTCGAAGAAGAATCCCAGGTCTCGGCAATTGACCACTGGGCAGCCTTTCATCGTTGCTGCTTCCTCGGGGCTCAACTGCAAATGGGCTACTGCCCAAGCCTTTGCTGTGACTTGTTGTGCAACTTCCGGCAGCAGTGCACTGATATGAGCACCAAGACACAGGATCGTGTGTTGGGCCTTGTGCAACTGGCCATTGGCGGTTTTGACGCCCACACACAGCTTCTTGCTTTGCACAGCCTCGAGGAGTATTTCAACGGCATATCCAGCTTCGCCGGTAATGAACTTCACACCCAATTCCTGGCACTTTATGGCGGCATGTTCCAGCGCTTTCCCAGCTCTCGCATACCCCGCATGTCGATTCAGATAGCCCGTCCAGCCTTCCATCTTTCCCTCCAACATTGGTGCCCGCTCCCTTATGTTGCTAGCAGCGTCGACAGCCGAAAAAGATCCGGATGGGAAGGAGGGGTGGTCTTTTATTGAGGAGAATGACTTCTCGAGCGTATCTCGAGCGTTCTGGGGAGCATTGGCGGAGGTTGCAAGGAGGTAACCGGTTGGTCTGTAGTAGGCGGACCAGAATGGAGTTTGCCATTCTTTGATGGCATCCTACACCATCGGTCATATCGTTAGCAACATATTCCCTCCTCGGTTGATACAGAGAGGGTGTCGAAGCTGGAACATACCAAAGCCAACCTCGTGTAGAACGGATCCTCATACTCAGCTCTTATGATCTTGTTCAGATCATTTCCAGCCGAGTATGGACTTGGGACCGGTGCCCGGTCGAGGATGGTAATGTTGGAGTAGCCATCTTGAGCTAAATGAAGAGCAGTGGAGAGCCCAAAAACACCAGCACCAACGATTAAGATGTTAGTATCTTTGCCTGAAATTAGCTGGGCCATCTTATAGAAACGGGGACAATAACCTTGGGTAGAAGGAAAGCTATCTTGGTCCCTGAGGAAAGAACTATAAATATAGAAAAGGTGTGCGGCAAGCCGAAAGGGTGGGATTTGGTCGGATGTATTGAAATAAGAACTCTCGAGGTGAAGGAAGGTCGATACGGCATCCTGTGAAAGTCGCCTCAGGTATTTCTCGGCTACCGTACTCCGGGGTAAGGTTTACTAGCAGCTTAGTTTTATTTCGAAGGACGAATTTAAGGTTAGATTTAACCCTTATATTAAAGCATTGATTATTACGTGACCCTTATATTGAGCTTAAGTATGATTGGACAGGATTTTAGGCCAAAGCTCCCGAGATTTACAAGTATTTCCACGATTTCGCTAAAAAGTATCAACTTCATCAATATATTAAAATCGAGCACGTAGTTTCTCACGCTAAATGGAGCGAAGAAACCGTGAAATGGCATGTAGAAGTCCAGGACCTCAGACCGGCGAGATTGTCAAGGATGAATGTGATTCCTTAATCAATCCTAGTGGTATTCTCAATGCATGGAGGTGGCCGGCTATTCCAGGTCTCAAAGACTACAAAAGCAAGCTTTTACATACAGCAAATTGGGACGAATCTGTCAATCTCGCAGGGTAGAACATTGGCCTTATTAGAAATAGTTCCTCTGGTATCCAAGTCCTTCCAGCAATCCAGGGCATAGTCAACAAACTTACAACTATCATCCGCGAGCTTCTTGGATTTCTCCACCTTTCGGTATACATCAACACGTTTGCACCAAAGATGAAATCGCTGAATTTATCGCCAAACTGGAAATTCTAAAAAGCTAATAAGTCGGGATTAAATTCGATGTTCGGTCTATATCTTCAGAACACCCGGATCCAGTACGACTTGAAAGCAAATATGCAACAAGCTATGAAGGCAAAATTCCAAGAATAATCCCTGGAGCAAAAGCTTATTTCTAGTTAGGGAGTTGGATGCCGACGTTTGATAACAGGGATTAATTATCTCGAGATATTACATAAGGAGAATGTAAAGGTGGTTTACGGGGAGATCAATAAAATCACCAAGAAAAGGTGCCTGTGTGATGATGGGAAGGAGTACTCCGTTGATGTGCCCATCTGCGCGACTGGATTTGACACCTCATTCCGCCCCCACTCCCTAACAATTGGCCCTAATAATGTTAATCTCTGTCTTAAGAGCGGAGGAGTTCATGAAGCGAACCATTTGGCAAGAAAATTGCAGAAGTCGGTATTAAAACAACAGTGCTAGAGTCTCCGCGCTGTAGCCAAGGAGCACATTGCATTACATTAAGATGATGCGAGAGACAAGATCCGACGACTGGAACACCAAATATGATGGGAATCGATTTTCATTTATGGGCAATGGATAAATTATCACACTGACGGAAATTAGTTATTTTCGAACTGAATTGGATCCTTCTTGCGATCTTGGCTACTACATCGGAACCAAGGACGATTCTCCGTACAGTAGAGACAAGAGAAGGAATGTACTCACAAAGAGCTGCTCAGTGAAACAGCCTGAGAATCCTGTCCAGTGGGCGCCCGAAAATATGAGTGATAAGCCTGACAAGTCAACAACTGCTTAAATGTAGGTTGGCTGCTGGAAAATATGTGTACATATCTATCGGTGTTGGCATACTATTGTAACCGGATTCGAATAGCCATTATGAACAAATCGCATTCTTGAAATTTCTTACCAGCTGCTCATGTGATAACATTCTCGCCGCAAATGGTCCCTAATGCCAGGGAGAACTTATTGTTCTCTTCTCAGTTATATCTTAAAAAATCACCTTTTGTTTATTTTCTTTCCGGGACCGAATAAGTAGGTAGCTCCTATCGCATGACTCATTAAAGGAAGAATAGTCCTTTCAATAGACTCTTCATTCAACAAACTCTTATAATAAAGATCTTCCCCCCCAGGAGAGAGACTAATGTGGCAATTACTGGAGCATATCAACACTATCAACGCCTTCTGTCAAAAATAATGACGACAGTGAACGAGATAAAAGCTTTTCACCTCGTCGAGCACGCCAAGCATTGGTCGAGTGCAGCAAATCTACACAGCCTGCAATGACCCAACTATGACTTCTTGCAAACTCTTCGGAGACTTCCCATGCCGTGGGGTCCCAAGGATCACGCCAGACCAGCAGACCCGGCTTGTTATCAGGAGCATGCCCTCTCATGGCATGGCACAGTTCCTCGTCGTCAAATGAATCGGCATCCCGACGAAGGATGTTGTCCCGCATTGCTGGGATAGGGAGCAAATCGATCCATGGATGGTGAGGTGTAATGTGTTGCATCTCGGTTGGCTTGAGAGCAGCTGGAAGGGCTGGTACTCTGGCGAGTACAAGGCTCGGTCGTGGTGGGTATGGGCCAATGGATATGTTGAACGGCGACAAGGCTTCGTCGTCCATTTCCTCGTCTGATAGTCCAAGCACATCTATGTTTGCAAACAGAGCCTTAATAAAGTGAAATTGGCATAGGCTGGGAAGTAAGTTAAGCGCTCCTATATGAGATATATAGTTGCGAGTTGCGAGAGCTTCGAAGCGTTGCATAACCGATGCGTTGCCTTCCCATCCAGGCCGGAGTATACTGACGAGATTGAGAATATGTATAGCGCCCTCGCTTATACCAACTCCTTGGAGACCATGAGATGAATGATTCCCAGCTGTCGGATTTGGTAGCCATACTAAGCCACCCGGCGCATGCACAAGATGCCTCCCAACGGCACTGGTCCCCTCGCTGTTGACACCATGGAATTTTCCCCGCTGCTTTGCCCCTATCCCATAATCAACTTTGGCTAAAGTCTTATAATGGTAAATTTTCTTACGGAATATTCGTTGATTACGACGGTTTTGAATTTTCCTTCTCTCTTGACTATTTGATACTCCGAGCCAATCGTCCTTGTCCCTAATCCAAAGGTCCTTGTACAGATTACTATCTTCTTCGCCCATGGCGTAAGCCTCGCGATATTAGAGGTGCAAAAGATCTGATCTGCTGAACAGCAATGGAAATTGTAGATACCGGATGAATGCGTGTTACTGACAAGTGCATAGAGAAACACCTCCACTTCCATGAAGTCTAAACTCCGGCAGTACTCTGGCAGTACTCCGGCTCGGAATTAGCAGCGGGGCTACCAGAATACAGGGATACAGTGATATGTTAGATGAGTGCCTCTTTCTTATTTTTCGATATACTTTTTAGTAGCTTCTACCTACTTAATAGTCGTAGAAATACTAAAATTTATCATGGCTATATACATGTCCCTATAGTTAAACTACTCTAGAGAAAGTAGCACTCTAGTAATTTAGATGCCCTCCGAATTTCCGCGTTCCACTTGAAAGACTAGCAGAAATAAAAGAGGACTATTATTTTATGTCTAAGAATAAGTTAATTAGAGCAATACATATGAGTTACTCTCTAAGAAACAGAGGGAATTCTAACAATCTGATTCTTCCTATAGAAAGGTGGAGGCTTTTTTTTTTAATGAATTTTTAAGGAAATTACCCGAGGCGTGAAATAAGGTTTTAGAAAGAGATAGAACGCCGGACTTTTCAGAGAAGAGACCAAATTCAACATATATAGTTCAAGACATTAAAACTTAAGAACTGTATAAATCGTATGTCAATATATGCCGCCTATTTCTCCGCCGAACAGACTTTATAAAAAAATCACTGTAAGGCGGATGCAAGCGTTATTAACCTATAAATGCACCAACTCTACACCTTATTGTAGTTTCGGTCAAATTCCGTGAAACAAATACTAGATTTCCGCAGTACGAACAACCTGGTGAAATATCCATAACTCCCACTCGTTTCCCCGTAGAAACCCACAAAAAAAAGAAAGATAAAAAGGTGGTCACCCACCCAACTACTAATCTGCCGATCTATAGCTTGAGTTCCGGAGAGCGAACGGGATCCGCTATTTTCTATAGTCTATGGTCGTATGTGGCTGTAAGGGTAGTTGTTAGTGATGATATACTATTGAGAGAAAGTAACCTCATTTTATCTTCACTTGGACTAACTTCTAATCTGAGCTAGATATGGCCATTATGTGCTTAATCTGAGATTTCTTTGGTTCTAAAAGCTCTTGGTGATTGTGGTATCTATCGCTATTAGAGTAATACTTCCTTGAATATTGTTCGTTGAGCTTTAGAATATAATAAAAATTAAACACTAAGCAAACGAACATAAGCAAAAAGTTAAATACTCCATTTCGTTGAGGCCTATCCTATTAAAAACCAAGAGAATGTCATTTTAAAGTTATTCTTAAACCTTAATTACGAAGAGGTAGGCTCGCCACCTAAAGCACCCGAAAAGGTTGCGCGAATCAAGTGACTTTAACGGGGTTAGCAGTAGGATGACGTAATAAAAACTTTAGATTGTGCCCTCGAGTGTATCTTAGACTCCAATTTAATACGGGGCTATCACGCATCGCTGCGAGAGGATGGTGATAGCAGGAGTTAAGGAGCTTTAACGTCGTTGTTCCTTATATCCACGGCGCGCCCGCCTATTTTCATGCAAATGTCATACCCTTGCATTAGCGCCGATCATTGTATCGGGATATGTGGATTCTTTATCTCCTAAACCATCCCCGATACGGTTCCACTGTACAACCAAAGTGTGATCATGGAAACAAAATAAATAGCAGACGAATTTCAAATTTCAAAAGCAACACATGAATCTCTCATTTTCTAAGCTTCGACACCTTTCTAAGACTCTACATTTTCAATCCTTCCAAGCAAAGATGACGAAAACCCTTCCATTTGGCGACCTTGAGGTTCCAGTCCCTGGTTTTGGTGCCATGGGTCTAAGTTTTGGATTGGGTACAAACTTCAATAATGAACAAGCCGAGCCGGTTTTCCAGAAGGCGGTGGATCTTGGCTGCACCTTTTGGGATACTGCAGTAAGCCATATATCTGTGTTTCATTTCAAACGAACAAGCACTAACTGCGTTCTCGCATCCAGGTAGTTTACGCAGCTGGCGCGAACGAGAAGTTGATTGGAGAATACGTCAAAAAGCATAATGTCCGAGATAAACTCTTTGGTACAGCCTCGTGACCTTTCTTAGAGTTATATGATAGAGACGCTGACGAAACTGCTTGTTGTCTAGTTGCGTCGAAATGTGGATTTGCGGTTTTCGGTTCTGGCCCCATGGTCACTAACTCGGCAGCCCATATCAAAGAGTATATTGAGGGCACAATCGAGAGACTTGGCTTTACCCCTGACCTGTATTACCTTCACAGAATTGATCCAAGTGAGCAAACCCCCTTCACAAAGGCTTGACGCATGGTTGTATTCAGGCTAATATAAATCTCTTAGATACTCCCCTCGAAGAATCCATAGGTGCTCTCGATGAGCTTCGTCGAGCTGGCAAGACGAAGTATATTGGACTCTCCGAATGTTCTGCAGCCACTTTGCGTAAAGCCAACTCAAGTATGCATCTTGGAAAGTCTAATTGAAAGTAAATACTAAGGCACTTATAGTTGCAAAAATAGATGCCGTCCAAGCCGAATACTCGGCTTTCGAGACACTGCACGAAACAGATGGGCTGATCGAAACCGCTAAAGAGTTAGGTGTGGCCTATGTTGCCTACAGCCCGCTTGGACATGGCTGGCTCGTGGACGATTTCAAGTACAAAACGCCCGACGACTTTGCCCCCGATGACTTCCGCCGCAGTGGTGAGTAGCGACAGGATAGCCTCAAATAATTGCCCCGCTGACATCCAAACCAGTTCCTAAATTTCAAGGCGAGAATTTCTATAAGAATAAAGCAATTGTGGATCAGATAAAGACTCTGGCGAGCGAGAAGAACTGCACAGTGGCACAAATTGCGCTTGCTTGGGTTGCCTCACAGGGACTGATCCCCATTCCTGGAACTACGAGAGCGGCACGCCTAGAGGAGAATTGGGACTCAAGGAGTGTGGTTTTGACAGATCAGGAAATGGAACAGATGCGAAAGATTGTTGACCAGGCTAAGCCTGTTGGAAATAGATATTCTGCTGCACATCAGTCGTTGGTGGGACATTGAATCGTCCACAAGATCATGGGCGCATTGTGTCGTGGAATCTTTTATTAGTTAAAGACTTACTAGAGTGTCACTACATCAGCTACGGGCTTAACCAGTAGTGTTCAAGTTACAGCCACGGTGCTAGTACTCAATACTACAAAGTATTTAGTAAAACAAAGAAAATGAAGAGATCATTTCGACTTACCAAATCTTAAGTGACGAGGTGTTTAAGGACGCACGCGTCGCCAGCTTCCATAAAAATCATCCACTTTAGTGCTCCTTCGAGTTGTAACCAGCGCCAATGGTATGAGCAGAGATTAGTTTATTACCTCTATCAGGGTTTTCGTTTTAGGTGAAGTAGAAGTCGGTTGAGGTAAGCATTTTCTCGTGCTGAAATGCTGGCAGGACGTGCAGCCATTTATTTGTATACTTTCTAAGCCACCGTAAGGGATACTTCTATATATTCAGCCCTTCTGGATGTTATAGATCAATAAAATATAGGTAAGTGTTGGCGATTTTAGCTCGGGGGAATTGTGGCATCGGTCGACCCAATACAATCATTTGCACGGCTGTCAGGTCCTTGAGTTAACCAAAATTTGAAGGTGAAAGAGGGCGAAAGGCCCGTCAGGCCTTTTTATATGATGGTTCGTTGAACATGAAATTGTGCTGAAGGTTTCGTTGAACCTACAAGAGATAAACTTTATCTGGGTTTGGTTGCATTATTAATGACTGTTCATCGACTGGATAGAATTGCAGTATAAGAGGAAGCGGGTATGAAGACTGATCGATAAAGTATTTATCTCATTGACATTGAAAATATATCTACTCTTTTAGTATACTTCAGTAAGGCTTCCTTTTGCCTTCATAATAGTAATAGAGAAGAGCTATCGCTAATCTTCCCCAAGCATTTGCTCAACTAGAATTGCTTCCTAATAAGTGGAAACATTTTGCAGTCGTCATTGCAGACATCGGAATTTATTTTACGGTTATTATTGGTCTAGTAGCCGCAAGATTTACTATTTACAATGGAGATTTATGAGTTTGGGGATTCTGTAAGTTATGCCTGTGAAAATCTATATTATCATTTTGGGGAATGTCCAAGGTAGTCATGCAGCACAACTTATTCCTGCAGCCACAGGAGCAACTATGGAAACTGCGATGGCGGTTTTGATGGCGCCTCCGCTTGGGGCTACGGTTCTTATGGCTGTTTCTAGTATTACGATGGAAATCGCAGTTGCTGCATTCCAACAACGTTATGTGGTCGTGATCAGGTACGTTTTCCCATTCAGAATAAAAATACTTAACGTCTTCGCAGTTAACAATAAGATTCGGACAGCAAGACCTCGAAATATTCTCGAACTATAGTATAAGATCTTGTGAGTAGAAATATCTACCTAATCAAAAGTTAAAAAACAAAGATTCATGGAATATTAAAGAAGCTTAACTAATAATTATACAGTCTATTAATAAACTACCTCTACCCCCAACGAAACATCTAACCATCCTCCTCCTTCGCATCCATCACATCACATCAAACCTCCATATCGCCACCCAAGCGCCCCATCGAAACGGAACAACATTATCGCCGCCCGTCGTCCTCCCCGCATGTAAAAATCCCAAGTTCCCGATATATATGTAATGCAACAAATACTTGCAGAAACAGCGAAGTGCAACAAAGCTCGACGTCGACTAAATGGATGGCGGTGATTGGCTCGCGAGGGGTGTGGGAAGGGTTGGATGATGGATGGATGAGGTCGCATGGAGGGTCGCATGTGAATGGTGGGGCGAATGATGATGGAGGAGAGTGCTGACTAAGGGGCGTTGGGATGTCAGGTGATTTGTTAAGTTGCAGGGAGGCCAGGGAATGATGTTGCCCTCTTGCCAGTCACGTGCATTGCTACAACCCAGGCGCTCTCTGGGCTGACCTCGTACTAACCGTTATTGTTCTTGCAATATATTTCTGCATTGCTAATGTAGTACTCATAACGCAATGTCTCTGACGATCGACGTCTGTGAGAACCAGGGCTCCTGAGGGCATCGTCGCTTTGGCAACGGGTGAGGAGAGGCTCGTCCTCGGTTGCGACAGAGTTGATAGATTAATAACGGACCTTGGCGTTGATGTGATTATAGTACGCTATCAGCGCCGGCGGAAATTCCGTGGTAAAGATTTTAGAAAAAGATAATAGTCCGGACGGAAGACTATAGTTGAGGAACTCGCTAAGCATTCTTGGGGTAGTGGTTGTAGGTGCAGCTGGATTAGCTATTGCATTGCAAAATGGTATTTGAGTTCCCGTCGATGATAGAAAGGCTGTTAGTCCTTAGGAAATTGCGCTTGGTGCGAAGATTCTGGGATATACTAGTGCTGTCCTCGTTGCTCCATTTCGCTTCTTCCTTGTCTCTAACATGGATAGTGCACGCATCCCCTAGTTCGTAAAGAACTACTGAGACAAGTCCTCCGAAGGCCTTGCTCTCCTCTTGTTCTTGTTTTCACTTATAGGCAATCTCACTTATGGAGTCAGCATCCTAACTCATTCGCTCAAGAGAGATTATGTCTGGACCAATCTACCTTGGCTTATTGGCTTATTGGCAATCTGGGAACGATGGCTGAAGATGCCATCATCTTTGTGCAGTTCAGGATGTATGCGCCGAAGCCAACGATGGAAGCTGTGGAGTGAGCGGCGGCAATCGATTGGCCCGAAGCCATAGGTGTGGATGGAAACGTAGTTGCACATTATCGATACAGGCATGCATATATCTCTCAGGGTTTCTTGGTGTTTCATGTCACATAACTCGGTGTATTTGCTCATAATTCGTTACTACTTGGCTCAGCTGTCGTCGTTAGTCATCTCTAATTTTCTTTGCTCTGACTTGCTCCTCGGATGCCGGCGTTCATACATCGGGTGTGTTGTTCTACCGCTTTCCAAAATATCAAATACCTTGCTTCAAACGTCTCTTCTCCCACTATCGTTAATATTATGTGTTCTTGTACTTTGTCTTATCAGTGCTTATCGTCCAATGATAGTTCACCTAGATTTTATATATTGCTTCCAACCAGTAGTACTCCAGCATCTAGGCGGGATAAGGCTCTGCAGCAAGCGCGTCCATGGTGCCAAGAGAAAGGTGTGGGAGTACAGCAATGCAAGGCTCGTACCAATAAGTGATGGGTGCAACCACGAGCAAGAGCAGTCTCTAGTCAAGAAAAGGGGGACCTTAATAGAGCCTCACGCTAGAGTTGAAACCTGGGAATATGAGGAGTCCCACCCCACAAAGCAAAGAACTTCAACTCTTGATTAGACTTTGTTACTCTCTAGCTCGATAAGTTGTCGTTCCCCTTGTCTCACATCAAATTTTCGCTGACTGGCTGATTCTCCTTCCTGATTGCTACAATCATAACAATGACCGATTCGCTCACCACTGTCCAAAAGGAAAAGATGGAGCAGCACGACGGCGGAGAGCCACACTACTATTCGCCTTGGGTACTCCAGAGATACAGGTCCCACTTTGACAATCAGAAGAAGGCTAAAGCAACAATTGAGAAACCTGCTGTGATCAGCTTCCACCCGGATGGTGAAGACTTCAGCGCTCGAACCACGGTAACACTTCGCAAATTTCATTCACTAGGAATCACGCCTAGCGCACCCAAAGGCTGGCCATTAACTGTTGGCAGTCCTATGGCCTGGACTGCGAGTGACTTTGAAGATGAGTCCAAGTTTTTGTACCATCTCTCTGACGGCGAAAAGAAAGAGATCGACTCCGCGCTCAAATATTTTCGAGGTTGGTCAATACCCATACCCGTATATCTGAAGTTTTGCATGTCTCTTACATTTCGTTCAACCATAGCTCAGACTGTTGCGAGTGCCGATGTCACGCCAGAAACCTTCCCGCTTCCAACTCTCGGGCCATATCTAGTGGCCGCACGCGATCATTTGTATAACGGAGTTGGATTCTTGGTCCTCCGAGGGTTGAACATGGACCTGTATTCGCTGGATGACCAGTCGACTATTCTTGTTGGAGTTTCGAGATACATCGCACCCCAAATAGGCCGTCAGAACCGATTTGGATCGGTTATCAGTATGTTCTCCTAGGCTTTCGCAACAGTGAGCTATCAAAATCTAACGCTTGGTAGAGCATGTAATTGATTTTGGCAGCGCCGAGGCGCAGATCGATTTGGTAAGGTTGAGCTGGCGCAGGTATATCAAAGCTATGTCAGATACTGACAATAATCGCAACAGCCTTTCCATACAGATGTGACTTGCGATGTTGTCGCGTCGCTTACACGCGAGTGCTCCATCAAGGGCGGCCGTAGCACGTTGACGTCTGCTTCAACTTTGTACAACCAGTTAGTCAAAATACGACCGGATCTCATCCATGTACTTGCTCGAAATGACTGGCCATTCGATACGTATATCTTCCAGCCGTTGGTGGTTTCTGGTCAAAGCTAAACATTCTTGACAGGTTTGGGAGAGACCCCGCATACTACCGCCGTGCACTCCTGTACCATCATAATGGCTGCATTATATTTAATTTCTCTCGTCGCGTCTTAGTCGGCCATCCATTCTCACTACGAAGCAAGAACATTCCTGGTCTTACAGAGGCGCAGGCTGAGGCACTGGATGCTGTGGAATTCTTCGCAAAAGCCTTCCAGGTCCAAGTGCCCATGGAGCGTGGTGATATCCGCTTCACGAACAACATGGAATTGTTGCACGGGAGAGAGGCATATAGTGATGATAACGAGAAAGAGAGCAAGCGTCATCTCATTCGCATTTGGCTGCACGATGAGAAGACTCTTCACAGGCTGCCTCAGGAGTTACAGCTTGCGTGGGACAGGGTATTCAATGATGACAGTCGTCCGACACGTTGGCAGGCGGGACATCGAGGTGATGGCTCTATTAGAAAGCGAAGTGAGAGTCCCAGTTCATCCTGTGACTAATTTTGCAATCAGACACTCCATCCTAGGCATATGCCTTTGGAGTTCAGGTGCAAGCTGGCAACAGATTTTTACCAAGTTGTTTGACTTTTGATGGTTTTAGCTACCTGTCTGCTTTATCCACAAACATTTTTGATGAGTAACGAATAGCTTTTCCTTGCATGGCAAAAAATAACGAATTCTTCTTAATGCAAACATGTTCACTTGACAAAGACCATTACAAATAGTCGATTTTGATATTTGGGAGCTATCAATCGCAACTGTGTATGACATCTGTTACCTTGCCAATGATAAATCATCGATACAACTTCAGACTGCAAAATCCTCTTTGTGAGTGAATACTTCCAAACTCGCCCTGTTCAACGTCCCCACGTCTCCTCTCGCACAACACTCTCTCGCTAGTCTACAGTGGCGATCCGATACTGTCAGAGAAATGCGTGTTTTCGCCGCCTGACAGATCTTATTGCAGAGCCTCAACAACCACCTTGGCAATTTGCAGTAGCCTTTCCTCATCGAATCGTCTTCCAAGAATCTGAACTGAGACAGGTGCACCGTCGTATTCCTCAGCATTATCTAGTCAGCCATGTTAGCTGAAACAACTAGAACCATCATTGCGACCTTAAACCCGGTGTCTTACAAGCCTGCCAATTCTCGCGGTCTATGTCATTGAGTGGACGGTAGTCACTGTCGAAGGTGTCCACAGTCTTATCTGCAGTTGTTACTGGAATTACAATTGTGGTATGTCCAGCACGTTGGCCATCAAACCGTATCCTAGTCCTCTGTCAGCATATATTAGACGACCAAGCGAGTGAGGGGAGAACCGTAGTAGAAGAATTTGCCAGGAAGGACACCGGCATGAGGAGCCACTGGCATGATGACAGCATCTACAGGCCTACCTATAATAATGTTAGCAAGCTCTTCCAAAACACAAGGACTCCTTTTCATGCTCTTGGAGTATGCTCGTAACTGCGAAGTACATACCATTTCCGTTACTGTGAGAGGTTGTTTGCCAGTAAGAATGATAACACAAACGGTACCTCTGAAGTCGTGTTATTGTGTTGTAGAAGTCTAGAATGTCCATTGGAGGCATAGGTCCGGTTCCAAAATCGGCAGCAAGCTCAGAGACCAAGGGCTCACCTGACAGCCGAAGCTGCCTCCAAATGAAACTGTCACCACCTCCGTTGATAAAAGCATGCTAATGATCCCGTCAATAAAATTGCTCCAATATCGAAATTATATTTGACCAACATACATGTATGGCCGCTGCTTCAGTGTGATCGGGAGGAGTCCAGGTCATAGTCTGACCAATAATCAGCACGGTCAAGTTAAATGTCCCAAAGGATCTGGCTCACGCTGTGCCCACAGTCGCTCAGAGACTGCTTGACAAGATTCAAGGCTCGAACGATAGGAGGATGTGGGTTCACGACTCCGTCACACTCCAAGATGCCGAAGCAGAGCCTCTCATTCGGCGAAGTGATCTTGGAGCGCTCAGTATCAAACTGATCTTTCCATTCCATTTCCACCACAGATGGATCGTAAACCCACGGACGGCTTGAAACAAGGGAATTTAGCGCCAAATGAGGGCATGAAATTGAGGATCCCATGATTCCTGGAACAGCGGGTATAACACTAGCTTGCTAGTAGTAGAGGAGATCAAAAGATTCGGGTACTTGAGAGGCTATAGCAAGGTCTGGCAGCCGGCCAGAAGACGGTTTGATACTATATATGCCATTGAACGCGGCAGGCATCGAGACTGAGCCTCCTTGGTTAGACATCAGCAATGGGGATCACATACACTGAAGACAGGTTTCCTACCACAGTCTGTCCCAAAACCTAGAGTGGAACCTCGAAGGGCCAACAGAGCACCTTGGCCTAAGCGGATGTTGGAAAATAAATCAGAGTTAACGCATTTGTAAGCCACTCACCTCCGGACGAGCCCCCACTGGAGAGGGTCTGGACATAAGCATTCATTGTGCGGCCAACAATGTTATTGCTAGTCTCTCCATACTGGTATTGCTCAGTATCATCTATGTAGAGATGGCCATGGGCCAGCAATGATCAAGACTCACTGCCAAAGTCTAGACTACATTTGTCTGAGCTAGTTAAGCTGTTTAACTCTTGATTGAAAAATCGACGTACCAATGCTATTGGTATAGCTCCCAAAGCGGAAAGCTCTCGAACAATCTCGCTGTCAACGGTAGTCTCTTTTCCTGTGCCTGTGCGGCCTTCATAGGTCCCAATCCAGCCAACATATCCCATGGTTGTTTCCGCTCCCCGGACATGATACTGGTCTTTAAAAGTCACTGGTAGCCCATGCAAGGGGCCAATTGTCTGCTTATGCTCCTTGAAATACGCATCAAGTTCCTGTGCACGTTTTAAGGCAGGCTCGAAAACGATATCAAGAAGATTATTATTCTAGTGATTCTTGATAAGCTGAGTTTCATGTCAAGCCTGGACATTGAGTATTCTTACTAGCTGATGAGCAAACGCAGTGCGCTTGCAAAAGGCACGAGTAACTTCGACTGCTGTGAGAGCGCCACTCTTCACAGCATTAATGATCGCTACGCTATTCAGTGAGGTGATCTCCAAGGTACGATGATCTAGCAAATCCTCGAGAAACGGAATGAGGCTTCGTTGCAGTCTGGCATCCTCTAAGACAAGCTGAGGCAGACGCCATTCATCTGGAATTTTTGCATTCAATTGCTGCCGTTTTTCGGCGGCCTTTTCCCGCCAATCTTTCGAGTCGGCAGTGTGCATTCTTAATTGCGATGCGCAGCAGCTCCTGTGAAACCTGATTCGAGGTGTCGCTATTAGAGAGAGTGCGAACAGATTCCTCATATGTTGTATGCTTTGGGAGATGCTAGGCCCGGCTCACTGCTGTGCAACTACACTTGAGACTTTTATCCGAGTACGAGCATTTCTTCTTGGCTTCTGGGGGCTCTTGTGCAGCTGTTGACAGAACAACTGCGGTGGTTTCAGACCAACCTATTCTGGTATCGGGGGGCGGACCAATCGTCGCGCCTCTAGTGCCTTGACCGGTTGGCTTGGCCCATCGTGCATACTGTACCACACACTCACCTCCCCCCCCTCCCCCCTATTCCAGCTACTCTGCAGGGAGAGGACTTGGTATTCCCTTCTGATCTTTTCGATAGTGGAATATCTGTCATTTATCAAGATGGGAAAACAATCGAGTATATTAGCCGCGATCCTGTTCTCGGCAATTTCAATTTGGCTGGTGCTAGAGAGCAGCAGCTTCGAGATGGCAGTTCTGAAGATCATCCCCGTACGGGCACAGCCATGGCAGAAGATCGCCGCGCAAAAGAGAGCTGAACTCCACAGCAAGATTCCAGAAGACTAGATTCTGCCCGATTCGGTTCTTGCCGAGGCCAAGAAGAAGCGCAGCATCGTTGGAGACTTCATTGAGGCTCTTTTAGACCCGAAATCTCGAAGTTTGACAGCCCTGGACCCGGCCGACATTGTTGCACGCGTTGCAAATGGTTCAGTGACAGCCGTGGAAGTAACTTCTGCCTTCTGCAAAAGGGCGTCCTTTGCGCATCAATTGGTAAGAACATTACCTGATAGAATTCGCATCTCTGATGAAGATTTAAGAACAACAACCTACTTCAGATAGAATTTGGAGTCGCATTAAGCCGGGCCCAGTACTTGGATCAGTATTGGCAAGCCAACGGGAAGACCATTGGTCCCCTACATGGCCTACCTTTCTCTATGAAAGATGTTTTTCACATCAAGGGCTTCGAGACTTCGATGGCATATGTCGGGTGGATTGGCACGTTCGATGGAGTGAAGGATACGATGAGCGCGAAGAATGTTGACAGCGAGCTGTCTAGAGATTTATGGAGTCTAGGGGCTATTCCCATTGCAAAGGTATTTGATTTGATTCAATAGACCGACATATCGAACAACAATCGGCTTACACCAAGAACAGACGAATCTAATGCAGACTCTATGGGTATGTAACTTTGTTACCGTCACTCAGGAACCAGGAGCTGATTTGGCAAGTTTGGCGAGACAAACAACAACATCGGATATACTAGGAATCCTTTTGCTCAAGATCTATCGTGTGGAGGATCATCTGGAGGTCTTTATTCCTGGACATCGTATGAACTGCAAGCTGATACATGTATTCTAGGTGAAGCGGCATTGCAAGCATTGAGGGGAAGCTCAATAGGATTCGGCACTGACGTTGGTACGTGACCGACGCCTCACCTCATCTCAGGAACGGTGCTGATGCATACATTTCAAGGGGGATCCGTCTCGATGCCTGCCGCTTTCAATGGCCAATTCAGCATTAAGCCATCTCAAGGTCGCATTTCCTTACTGCATGTCGCGAACAGTGTAAGTGAACTGCTTCGCAGTATACCCCTCGCAATTCCAAACAAGGCTAGTTGAGCATAATGAATGACATCCTGGCTTCAGTCTCCTGGCCAAGGTGTCATTGCCACAGTCGTCGGCATAATTGGTCCATCGCAAAGAGCACTGTATCTCATGTTCAAGTCTCTGCTTTCAACCAAACCATGGCTTCATGATCCGGAGGTGTTCAACTTACCATGGAGAGCGGCATTGGAGTGGAATCATGAGACCGTGGCTGCGAATGACCATCTGTCATTTGGTTTCTTTGAAAATGATGGCATGGTGTTTCCTCATCCTCCGATAGTTCGTGCATTGGGTATGGTTTCCAAGGCACTGGAGCGTGCAGGTCATGCAGTAAGGTGCTTTAAAGATTCATTGGTGCCTTGTACTGATTATTTTTAAGGTTATTCCATGGACTCCGCCCTCGCATAGCACTGCGGGGGATCTCCACGTACATTTACGTCACTATTACTGTCCTTTCCTACTGAATGTGCTTTAGTCAGCATTTACAGATGCAGATGATCATCCTGATGTCTTCGAAAATCTTGCCTTATCTGGCGAACCTTTGGTCTCTGAGCTTCGACCTGAGTTTGGAAACGGGCCTCAACCTGCGGTTCCTCTTCTCGAATATTACAACTCGAGTGGCGTGCGGAGTACAACGACTACTGGACCTCCACATGCAACCTTACTAGGACTGGGCGACCTATTGATGCGATCATTCTGCCGGTTGCTCCTCATGCCGCGGTAATACCCGGCAAATTCTATCACTACAGTGAGTTGACTGCTTTCCACGTTGACAACCATGACTATATTCAGATCAATGCTAGCATACACGACTTTCGTCAATGTTCTCGATTATGTGTCGATTGTCATTCCTGTGACTTTCGCAGATAGTAAGATCGATGTCTTCAACCGCACGTACCAAGCCATGAATGATCTTGATAGGAAAAACTGGGAGGCATGTAAGTGATTCATTCCAATACGCTCACATCCCGTGCATGATTCTCGCAACACATGAGTGATTTTGATCGTATTCAGATGACCCAGATAAATACCACGGCGCGCCGGCCTCCATCCAACTAGTGGGTCGTAGACTTGAAGAAGAGAAGCTGTTATCAATAGCGAAGGTAGTAGTGGATGCTCTCACAGCTGTGGGTGCCAAAGCAGGATAATTGGTGAACTATGTATCACGTGATATATCCGTGTAGAGTAGCCGAGCTGCCAATACATCTTATTTTGTGTCCCATTGTTTTACTGCCTATGATCGATGATTTGACGTCTTATGGATGATACAATCCATGTTCTCTAATGTGTATAGGCTGAGCGAATCGAACTTCTTCCTCATTATGCAACTGTGTGGTGGTGAGGCTGCAGTGCAGATTCCCAATGGTAATCGGCTTCGAGTTTCTTTTTGTGCCAGCATCCCATAGTCCCCGGCCCAGAAGGCCTTGTCTGGTCTTGGGGCGTGCTTGACCGGTTGGACATTTTAACACTGCAACCCCATTCGTTGACTTCACGGCCCATGCATATGCATGCCAAGCTTGGCAGGCGACTCGATGAGGCTCTCCAGATACGCGACTCCTGGGTGTCATGGAGTTGTACACCCCTGAATGTTTAAAGATAGAATGTTTTACTAGATAACTTTAGGAAGATTTTCATGCTGCCTTAAATTTATAAGTCACGATTTCCTCATGATTTTAATAGATAATAAAGACAATAAGGGGAAAAGGCCAAGAGTAAGCTTCCTAGTTAGTAGGGCTAAAGTCCTTTGCCTTAAGTATATATTTATATAAAGCTAGACAGATATAAAGAATTATAATTATTTTATATATATAAGCTTGTGCCTTAAATGATTAAGGCATAAGTATCTTAAGTAAAAGCAGCTTACGATCATTGCACGACATGGTCTTAATTTTAAGTACACTATAAGATAAGGCTCCCCAGATACGGACTCCTAGGTATCATGGAGTTGTAGTGCCGATAACTACAGGCTCCCACCTTACTGCACATTGTCCTCAGGCAATGCATTATCCTCATGTATATCAAGATCTGCCGGATGAGTCCAGACTCCGCACTCCATAAACCGGTCTATACCATTACAGTGGTCGAGCGCAGCAATCTTCGTAATCGTGATCTACCCTGAATCACACAGTTATTGATATCACAGTTCCTGGACAGTTCTCGACATTGTTCCAAGATGAAGATGCCAGTAGGGCGGTCAACGACCAGACGCTTTTATTCTCGCAGTCCTTCGTGCTGCCAGAAAATGAATCTCAAAGCGAGCCTCCCTTAATTGATCATGATGTTCAGATTGGACAGAAACCTTACGATACGGATGCCTGCTCTCTGGTCAGAGTTAGCAGTGCAGGTTGCGGCAAGGTCGGTGTTGAGAGCACCACTCCTGGTGATGTAGCCCCTCATAACACGGGCCAGACTAAACGATGGCCCTCAGCTTCTGCTTCATCCAGCATCGAGCCTACACCGTCAACCTCTACAAGAGAGTCTACACTAACATCATCACGCGCGATTCTTACCCCAAACTCTTCGAGTAGGCGATCGTCAGCTGATCAGCAATTCATAAAACAAGACGCTCACTCCCGTATTGCTCTAGCATTCTAGGAGGCTTAAGACAGTCATAATCTGTTCGTAAAGAATGTAATGCACGGACCGTGTAGCCGCGTTTGGGTGGTTCTTCCTCGTGTGAGTTAAAGCTCAAAATTGCGTGCCGAATCCAGGCTTACTGGAACAGACTCGTCAGCGCCGGAAGCAATCCGGTGAAGCAAAGGCAAAAACTTTTAAGCGGAAAGCCCCTGCCTCAGAAGCGGTTTCGGATAGACAGAAACGTCGCGGACCATTCCAAGATCAAGAAATGAGAGAGACTACTGCAATGACACGGTTACTGAAAGCATGCATTCGCTGCTGGCTGCAGAGAATTAGGGTATATCTACTTCTACAACGCCGCTTAACTAGCTAATTGGGCCCGTTTAGTGTGTTCCTAACTTGGAAGACTCTTATGGGTCTTGCTTAACATGTCTGAATGTGAAGCGTCCCACCCTTACAAAACTGCCTTGCCTTCGATACTTCATCGCCGATGCCTCACTGTATCGCGCACAATTAGCTCCTTTCTATCTATTCTCACAACGATGGACGAGCATGGATGTCCAGGACATAACCGACTGGGCAGCTTCAGAAATCAAGACAATTGAAGTGAACCAGGATCTTGGAGGAGCGAGCTACTTACTCGAAGTCAGGGAATTCAATCCAGTCCCTGGAGACATGTTGGAAGAGAAATGGAGCGTTGATGGAGTTAAAAAGTGCCATAAGATTCCACCCTACGCAATAGCTAATATGAAGAAAGCTGCAGATGTTTTTCGAAAATTTGTCGATGGCAGTGTTGGCGCTAACACTGTTGGTATAGTGGGAAGCTCAGATGATCTACTCTGGAATACTTACAGATGCGCATTTAAGCACTCATCAGACGCACAAGTAAGTACTCATTTGAAATATGAGTACCGCGAGTCGACACTGATTAATTGGGCAGACTGCCGAAGAGCGAAAACTTCTTTCGTACACATTACGATTATGGATGGTCAATCGCATGTCAAGCAACTCGGAACGCATATGTGGCGACGAGACGCTGGGCATTCCTCCGATTGATGATCCATCGAGCCCATGGGCAACTGGCATTCCTATTCCCCCTGTTATGTGCGCACAATTCGAAGTTATCATGTATTCACAATTATTGCAACCATTCAGTAAGATTGTGCTTGAACAGCTTCATGCCCTATTGACAGCCAAGAAGAGAAAGAAGTATTGGTTCACGCTCTACCTGACCATCTTCATCCTGCTTCACAGCTGCGCGATGACGACACGAAGAGACGAGGAGTATGCCAGACAGATCTCACTGCCAGTATGTTGAGACAGATGCCTATTATCGTTAGCATTTCTGGTTACTGATTGAAGGCAGAGCAAATATTGTAACTCTGAGAGCATAAAAGATTATTATAAGGGAGCTTAGATCTTGCTTGCCCATTTTCATTACTCAAATGGTGGCAAGAAGCCTTTTGATCTGGCAATTGGTGCATCTGACCTACAAGAGTTGGCGGAGGAAGCAAATCTTAATGCGGAACAAGTCCTTTTCATTCGTGAAAGTGCGATTTTAGCGAAAAAACAACGTAAGTACAGCAGGACATGTATACGGCACATTCTAACAACCTTCCCAGAAGTGATGATGAAAAAAAATCAGAGAGGCAAGGGCATTTGGCCATGGTTACTACTTTGTTTCTCAACTTTTTGATGATGACTGGAGACCAGGATCGACTGCTATGGAAGATTGATATGGTGTTTTCGGTGATATATGTCCATATTGACAGTTTTGTTACTGGTTCAGTTATGAACGAATGGGGTGAGCGGCGTAAGGCTTGAACGGACAGATCTTGTGTTGTCAAATGTCGCGGATCTTTTGTCGGCCAATGTGTCTACAAATCATGAGAATTAGTACTCAAAATCAATTTCTATTACTTCTCTGGCAGTCTATTCTTTTCTGAAGACTGTAAGATCAGCCCAAACCTGAATCAACCGATCTAGGACGCCGCCATACCGAGTTCGGCTGAAATCTTAAAATAGTATGACAAAACTTATGACTATGTAGGATGTTGGAATTATGTGTGTTAAAGTAGTGTCCTAGGGGTAGCTCGTACGCATGCTCCCTCTTGATTGCGTCCTTAGTGGAGCCGACCGAGCTAGGAAATCAAGAAATTACAAGTATTCAATTCCGACAGCAAACGCTTACCATTATTATAAAACCAATAGTAATTATGCTTACTTCTGATTGATCTTCTTAGCGCCTAAGAATCATTCCCCGTTGGACTGTCTTGGGAAGCCCCGAGACAGCACGCTGCTCCTGGACTGAGCGAGATACAAGACTGTCTAGTGCCGACCGATCAGTGAATTTCTCGCCTTGCAATTGGACATCGTATAGCTGAGCTTACACTAAACTCATTCTTGCTCCGCGGCGTCTTGGCAGCAAGTCTCACTGACTACGTGGAATGTGTGACTCCAACCTTGGGCTTGGGACGATTATCAAAGCATGTCGAACTGTTTGCGACAGTAACTCAGGATTCGAGAACACCTTGTTCACAGCCACTTAAAGAACCGTAACAGAAATTCATAAGGCAGAGATAACAGCTAGTCAGTAAACAAACGTTTGCTAAAGCGGGAAAATCTGTTGAAGTGTTCTTTTGCTTTCATTCTGCGGAAATGTCTGGTAGAAGTTTGATCGACTTGCACTACCCAATGATAATGAGCCCTGCATAAAAGCACGACAAAAGTTCCCCGGTTATGGTATATGAAAAGCCTTGTCTCAGAAGCCCCACGAAGGTAAGACCTAAATCAGAACCGATGAAATATATGTTGAGGACAGTATTGGCTCGCTTGTAAGCGAGAAAGCATCTCCCTCTAGGGACGCTCAACCGATCAGCTTGGAAATGTCATCTATTAGTGCTTCCCAACACCCTTTCTTTTTTTTCCTCTTCCTCTGACGGTGAAATTATTGCTCTGGTACCACAGGACTATGCAGCGCATATGTGTATCATGTAACGACTCAACCGATGAAGATGATGTTGACAGCCTTCTAAGTGGTTAGCCAAGAAATTCTTGGCAACGATGGGATATATAAATTCCGAGGCAGTGTTTATGACCGCGCTGGTATCTTTTGAAGAACTTCTTCATAACAGAATACAGCGCCGACCGCCATCGGTTTCACGCACCGGCCCAGACAGTTTGAGCAAGCAAGAGAGGTCACTCGCATAGTTGCTCACCCACGTGATACCACATAGAATAACACAAGAATGCCAGACCATCATTCCAAATACACACCTGGCGAGAAAGAAATGAGATATACAGATCTTGTCGGACTTGGTAGTAAGTAACATCTATGGCTTTATTAACAAAGTTACTCCAGACAACCTGGTTCTAAGGACTAACTGAATAACGTCCAGGCTCGTTCTGCGAACAAATCAACATAACAAACTCAGAGGGTTATACAGGAATTCGTCAATCTTCAGCACTGCGATGTAGTGTCCGAAGTTCATCAAGGGGAGGACAGAGCAGCCTTGAGGAGGGAAAAGGACCGAAGCTTCGCTCCCAGACACGGCAACCGAGAAGGGAGAGGAAAGATACCAAAAGTAATAGATCAGAGGTGTGGAAGTGGACCAGAACAAGGAAGAGTTTCATACTCGAGTGGAGCTTGACATTAAAAGCGTTGGATCTTGGATCGAGACTGAATTGGGCGAGGATTTGGGCGAGATCAGAGAGGAGTGGTCCTAGTTGTGCTGGCTCGATGTCTCGTTGTCCGCAGTCAGGTAACGGCTATCCGGGAGGCATTCGATGGAGATACTCACAGGCTTGACTGTAGGAGTGGGATTGGGAGGGTGTGATCTGCAGGGGGCGATAAAGAGGAGGATGGTTTCGGAATTAAGATCACAAATCTTTCATTTGATACTGTTGGCTAGATGGGGTCACAATTTTGGGTTATCCAACCTTTTTGTACTTTGTCCTTTACCAAATATGAAGCCAGGCTAGGTCGTGGGCTTTGACCTCACGTGCGATCCCGGCCTCATGTGTGTGGACGCGTCTCGAGGTCCGCCGCGTGGAAGCCGAGGATATTAATATACTATCCCCCCCCGGTTTAATCGTACATTCAAGGGTGTTTTGAAACAAATGAGATCTAGTTACTAGGGCTTCTAACCAATTATTCTGTGAGGTTAAAGCCAGTTCTAGCCCTTTAGAAGATTCTAGGCGTTAGCATAGGCCAACTTTTAGTCAGTGCTGGGTGGCTGCCAGGGTTCTGGCCATTCAGAGCTGCTCTCTTAAGGAAAATTGGAGAATGTACGATTAAACCGGGGGAGGGGATAGTATATAGTCCCTAGCTCCTCAGGTATATCGCCCACGTATCTGTAGTGTTCGAAGGAGTTCGCAAAAGCTGCTCGTGTTGCGCAGCTAGGGTGTTTTGGAAAAGGACGATAGAAGGCGCGGAGGCGGCATGGACTCGGCTATAAACCTTCCCCCAGATAAGCTTATCGGATTCGTTATTGGGAACGGCACTCAAAAGAGGCTTGACGTAGTCGAAGTTGAAGTTATTGGAAAGGATGGCGGAGTTGAGCTTCAATAAATTGGTTAAGAGGATTTTGCTACTACTATTAAAACGGGGCAGACAAGCAGCTAGACAAGTTTGCAGCACTAACAGAAGGTCAAACACGAGGTTCGGGAGATCTCTATTACCTTCGTCGATCTGATCCAACTAGTCCGGGGAACACTCGATGCATAGCTTCTTACAAATCGAAGTGAAAGAATTGCGAAATGCATCTAACCTGTTGCTAGTAAAGTTGTTTTTGTCAATATCTGATCTGGATTTATTCGCTATGGTGTCAGGCGATGTCTGCGGAGATGTGATGTTGGGCTGGAGGAAGATGAAAGCGATGGGAGACTGAATTACTAGTCACGTGTTAATCGACAAGCGGGTTCCAAAATCAGCTTCTGGCAGAAACCCTGCGGGGTAGCAGAAACGGACTCCCGGGCAAAATTCGGCAAGGACACTGTAGCCGGGGCATACAGGACCAAAATGGGTTCCATATTATGGTGCGCAGGCTGACTCAGGGCGTACTCGGGATGTTCAGGCTCTGCTCAGGCTCTGCTCAGACTCTGATCAGGTACGCTCACCCTCAGCTCAGATTAAAGTAGCAGTTGCTCACATCCGCAGACTGAAATGGAACCAGCGAAAGGGAAAATTAATCCTGAGTCTATGGGTATTCAACCCGAATAAAAAAAACGCCAACCAAATCAGCCCAACCCAAGCCAAATCAATATTTCCACTCCCCAATAGCTTATCGCCCAAGACCAAAAAACTCCCCAACCCCAATTCTCCAAACGTCCAGTCACGCATATATACGTAGACGCATCAATGATACCACCCGAATGGTAAATTTTCAGATGTTTGACATATTTATCATCATCAATCATAGTTCGACTTCAAAATCCAAGAAATCCGAATCATCTACATAACCAAAATAACTTTCCTTCGAGAAAGGAAGAGGAGTAACTACACATATGAATAAATCAGCCCCGGTTACATTTGAAAAAAGTTTTGTGATGCCACGATACCTCGGAAGCTTTTTTGGTTCGGAAAGGAAGAAACAGAAGAAAACGACAATGACATTAAAAGTTCTCCTTGCCAGAGATTCATTACCACAAGAAAAGAAAAAGAAAGAAAGAAAGACAGCGGGATAAAAAAGGAAGGAAAAAAAATCAGGAAGTAGTACCAAGATCCCTAGCCCTCAAAGCCCTCTCAAAAACCCCCATCGTATGCTCAAACACCGTCCTCCCCAACTCCTCCTTCCGATACCTCTTCAGCATCTTCGTATCCTTCCAAACCTCCCCATCCCAATTCGTCCTGTAGACACCATTTCCGCTCCCATCCACCATAATCGTCCCTCTCGCCACTCCAACATGAAGAGGTTTTTCCGTCCACCCACCAACCCGTCCATTACCTGGATGATCTTCCGCGGGAGGATATCTCGAATTCGTAGCCAGGAAGAGGGTTCGCTCCCCGGCTTCTTCAGGACTCATACATATAAACTTGTTATAGAGAGGGATAATCGTATATCTCGGAATCTGGGCTCCATACCACAAGATTCCCGGAAGGTTCGCCAAGAAATCATCCACGATATTCGTCCCCACCTTCCCGGGAAAACTATGAATGAAGCTGATATTCGGATGCTGTCTCGCTAACTCCTCGAACATGAAATCCGTCATGGTTCCCGCTCCCAAGGAGGCTTTAATGAAATTGTAATGTTGTTTTCGCTCTAGATCATCCAGATCGACTGGACCTTCCCAGCCAGCTACTAAGATGGAAATAACGCGAGGACAAATACTACGTTCAAGTAAAGGAATGAGATTCGTCACTAGACGAGCCCGAGCATAGTACTGCAACGAAAGATCCATCTCAATGCCTTCCGATGTTTCTATCACGTGTCAGTTCGTCCTTTTTCCCAGTTAGATATGAAATACACAAGGGTTAACGAACCATGGCGCCCGCTCAAGCTGAGATACCCCGGACTCATGCATACCAAATCCACGTGATTTTCATACTCCCTGATCTTCTCACACATCCGATCGACTTCACCAACGAGAGAGAATTGTCCTTCGATGAAGATAAATGTTCCCATGGGATTGAGGGCCTTCAATTTGCTGATGAAATGAGCAGCCCGGTCCTTGGATCGGCCGATGATGTAGCATCTGGGCGCGTTTGCATGTCTAGCGAGTTGCTGGAGGGTTGCGAGACCGATTCCAGCTGTAGCTCCTGCAAAGACGGCTACAAGTCCTGGGGGAAGATCCTCCAGGGTCTTGTTGGAGCCGCGAACTTGTTCTAACGTAACCATCGTTTGGTGGATTTGGCTGTGATTGCTTTCTTTGGTATCCATGGACATGGACGCTGAATTGTATGTGTGCTTCCAGGAGAAATGCCCAGCTCGGAGTATTTGAGGATTGGAGGGGAGAGTATCGCCATTATATCAGCTGATTTCGCAGCGCCACCATCAGCCAGTCGCAGCCCCAGATCTCCCATTCAGGCTGCGGGCAAGGATGGAACGAAAGGACTAGCGACCGAGGTCGTAAGAAGTGAAGGACCACTTTGTCATGTGGCGTGAAACATGTTGCTGGTCGGGTGTGCTGAAGACTGCTGAGTTGTCAGCTGTACATCGTTCTGGTATAGACCTCACGTGATTTCTCCGCCTTGTTGGGAAGCGCCTGCGAAGGGACTGCCTCGGTCCCGCTACTTCGGTCGGTAGATCCCCCTGGTGCTCCCACCTGTGTGGGCGAGTAGGAACGCCGTTGGCGAAGGTTGCGGACGTGGGATGGGGAGCCTCCGCTGGGATCGCGGTGCAGGCTGGTTCGACAGGTTCTGGGTCTGGCTTGTGCCTGGAGGCGACCCGGGAGTTCTCAGCCACGGCCTGCATTGGCCGGCGTCACGAATCGCAAGACCGGCTTGTGATATCATGAGCTGGTATCCAGGAGGCCACTCCTCGCAAACCTATACTCGGGGATGGACATCAGAGTCTTTGTCAATGGACTCGGGCCAACTCCAATAACACGAGCGTTGGGGACCGCAGTGCCCAGCATCACAAGCTGCAACAATCCACTTTGGCTTTACTATCATATGAAGACGCACCGGTAGCAGTCGAAACTCAAGCGCTAAACTTGTAGAGCTGAAATCCTCTTGGCTCTGGCCGAACTCTCCCTGTCGGGTAGCGGAGAGCCAATATTAGCACCATCCTACGCAGCAATCAATACCCGGGAGATGGCCAGCGACGAGACGTGGACGTCTTTCGCCGCAGTGCTGGTTCGGCTGGTCCCAAAAGTAATCAGGGGTCCTGCGTTGATCCCGAGAATCACGCTATGCGGGACACCAAGCCTCCAGACTCCAGGTCTCAAGGTACAACGCCCAGATCTGAAGAAGGCTCGCCTGGGACGCTCTGCAAGCATGTGAAAGATACCATCGCGTTATGTCGCCAAGAGCAGATCGTGTTGGAGACAAGGAAAGGACGTCTCTATGTTGAGCGTGACGTAGGTCAACCTCGACGGCAGTGAGTGCAGGAGGGGTCGTCGTCGAACGTGGGACCTCCAGCCCCTGGTGGTCTATCAGCCTTGTGGGGCCGATAGAGTTGCACATGTCAATGGAAATGGCCAAACTACGCCATTCATATTAACTCGAAGATCTGAGCTAGGAAAAGTGGGATGAAGTGGGACCTGGATAACGAGGCAGAGGGGCACATAATGGCATGGCCCCGGATGCCTGTAGAAACAATGACTCGAAAGGAAAAGAAAATTCTCAGAAGACCTAGGAAAATAAACGTGTGCCAGAAGAAAAAAGTCTTGATTACCATGTGAAATTGTCTGTTGTCAGAAGCTCAGGCGAAGAATCTAGCAAAACAAGAATGCTAATTGGAACGACGAGCGACCAATATGACGGCACCGCCCGTTGCATTGGCATGTGTAGTTGTCGTAACGCCCAATCCCGACTTCCAACTCAATCGAGGCTGCCACTATCGTCTGCAATGTCGCTGCTTTCCTCATCCATGTCGACCTCGATATCATCATCATCGTCCATCCAATCATCAGATTGGTACATATCGTCATCATCCATTCCCATACTCATGCCCATGCCAAACAACGTGCCACGCCCGAAGTTCTCGCGATTGTTCCAGCCCAACCCAGCTTGATCGATGTCTTCAACATCATCGCCGGCATCGAGATCGTACAAGGGTAAATCGACACCTCCGGGACAGCGTCTCCATCCATACACAGCCTTGCAAGAGGGAATGTTCCATGTGTCTGTCTTCATGAGATCGCCAGGTACTTCGAGTGGATCGTTAATGCCCCAATATGGGTGTTGCAGCTCGGCAGGTAGAGAATGAAACAATTCGAGGGCGTGGTCTTCTCCACAGCCGATATTCCGCATACTCAGCTCTTCAATATCAAACACGAACAGAAGCTCCTTCAGTCCCCGAATTTCGTTGATAGCATGCTTGAATCCTTGTATCAAATCGTACGAAACACCCTCCATTGACTCAGTATACAGAACGTCCAGAGCCAAGGATCTAAGGCCCGAAAGCTCGCACTCTCTGAAAGTCGAGAAGAAGTAGGGTATTTCCTCCTCCAGAGCCATATCAAGATACAGAGTATCCAACTCGAAGTTTATGCGAATTCGTGGGGGGTGGAAGATGGAACCAAAGCAGACGGGGTATTGATTGATAACTTGTGTGCGCGACTCCTTACAGATCTGCAGAGCATCGGGATTCCGCGAGTATGTCGAGAAACCATCTGCTTCATCGTACGTGACTTCAATCACGCGCGGCTCGAGGGTATGTTTCCAGATCAAGGCTCGGAGCTCAAACGGAAGATTGGGGAAAACAGTGAAGGATCTCGGACGTGGGGGCGCTACCAATAGCTCAAATGTTGCTAATGTTGCCAATGACTGCGATGGCGGGGTATCCGACATTCTTGGGGTTCGTAATTGTGCTCGAGAGGAGGTTCACAGACGCAAATCGACGTGTGGGGGGGCGACTCTCTCGAATGTCGTTGCGGGTCCTGGTAACGCAATTGGACGCGTCGAGCGAGCTAGGAGAAGTGTCAGTGATGGAAGAAAGATGAGGGAGAAATGGCTTTACAGAGTCAGGGTATGCCTTTCGAAGCGTGCCTGCAGTAGGAGCAGCTATTCACAGCAGCCTCGTCGTCATGGTCGTGGAGGTCGTCGTGAGTTGATCAACCGCCTTGGGTTGTGGTGATGGAGTACTGCCAACCAACATGTGATTTACCGCTTTCCTAATATTAACCTACCAACACTTCACCTTCGTTAGAGCATTCAGCACCATTTTCTCTTTCAATACTGTAGCCTGACCCAATACCTTCCTGACATCTATGAGTTGTTTCCCCGCGTGCATTTCTCCTAGTTTTCTAGCTTAACAACGCGTCACTCCAGTAAGAACGTACCAAGGAGTATGAGCCTTGGCATTTGCTTAGCGCCGCAGAGTTAGAACTTTGAACTCCATAGGTAATAGCAATTATGAGTATGGAAGCGTAAAGCGTAGGGTATAGTAGAAGTAGGCCTCATATGGAGGATAAAAAGGGTAAGATTATTTTGCATTCCTAGGTATCTACCTACGCTCATCTTTCACTTCGAATGTCAGACACCCCAATTCCCTACACCTACAGCGTATAATAGAAATCCGGTCTCCTATCCCCCAACGCCTCCGCCTCCTTATTATTCAACCCCTCGACCCACCCATCCCTCTCCCCCTTCCTCCTCTTCGAATTCTCCCTCGCCAACAAGGTCCTCAAGACAATACTCCCTCCCAATAGACAAACAATCATATAAGCCATCACCACCGCATGCCCCGAAACAAACCTCGGCCCATTCCTATAAATATTCGAACTAACAATCCCATTCAAATTGCCCCATCCAATAACAAATCCCAAAACCACCCCTCTCTTATAAACCCCCTCGATATTATTACTCATCCAAGAAATCGTATTCGCAATACAAGGATAAATACCCAACGCCCCCAAAAAGGTACCAGCATATTGAACACCCGCCTGCTCACTCCCCAACAACATCGCAAAACCAGTTATCCCTAACAATGAAACCCCAATATTGCACAACCCCCTCTGCTTCGTCCTGTCCGCAATATACCCAATCGCAACCGTAAGAATCGCCGCGGCAGCATAGGGAGGAACACTAAGTAATTGTGCTCTAGTACTCGAATACCCCAAATCCTTAACAATAGTTGGAAGAAAGAGTGAAAAAGCATATAACGGCATATCACAACCCATATAAATAATCATACCTAACCACATCTTATAATCCTTAACCGCCATCCAAACATACTTCATTCTAAATTCTTCATGTTCAGCACTAGACTGCTGATCCATTTTCAATCTTCGAATAACCCTCGCTCTGTCCTCATCGGAGAGGAAAGTAGCTTCGTCGGGGAAATCATGAACTACCCAGAATGAGGCGAAGCCGAAGAGAACGGTAACGATTCCTTCGAGGATGAATATCCATGCCCAACCGGGTTTACCACCTAGACCGTTCATTTTGGTGATGGCGGCTGCAAGGAGACCACCAAAGGAGCCGGAGACAGCGGCGGCGGAAAAGAAGATGGCGGCGCGGATACCGAATTCGGACCGTTTGTACCAGCATGAGAGATAGTAGTTGATGCCGGGGAAGAGTCCCGCTTCCGCGAGGCCGAGGAACCACTAAGAAGTGTTAATATATCGAGCCAGCAGTGTAGTAAGAGTAAAGTATTTACTCTTGCGGTCATGAGACCGGACCAATTTGTTACGAAGCCCATGAAAGTCATAGAAATACCCCAGATAATCCTAAAACCTGTAAGCACAATTTCAGGATAATGGACGAGTAAACCAACATTATTGTAGGTATGAAAACCGAAGGCCGCAACTTCTTCAAAAGAACATTCGTAAGAGGTTCGAACACAGAGTACGATACGAAAAAGATCGAAAGCGACGCATTATATTTTCCCGTAGACATATTATTCAAGTCCTTCTGAAGCCCATCGATTTTTGCATTTCCGATATTCGTACGATCAAGGAAGGCAAGAAGGTAGAGAATACAAAGCTGAGTTTCCAATTAGCATTTCGACAGAAGAATACAAAAAATCGTAAGTAAGGCTTACCCATGGAATAAGCGTCAAATCAAGTTTCCACAAGAGCTTGCGATCCTAATGCAGTGTAAGCCATTGCTAAGAACAATAAATTCTTTAAAATGTTTACAATTGCGGCCTTCTCTTCCCAACTCAAATGCGCATCGGGATCCGGAATACTCGTATCCTCAACATACTCAATTTTCCTCTGCTCACTACTATTATCGCTGTCATCAAGGGCTCTTTTTTCGACATCCATCTTTGGCGACTCTAGAAACAACAACAACGTTTAAAAGTGTTTTAACCAGAATTTTTCAAAGAGGGGGAATACCTCCATCTAAATACCACCGGCCCTGATAGCGAAACACAATCGTCATGCAAGTCTTTAGCGCCCAACAAGTTCCCAAAAAAGGATAGATCTGACACTACTCGAGAAAGCCCAGTTCCTGTGGAGCCCTCTCCAGGGTTCTCTCTAGTACCCCGCACCACGGCATCGCAACAGCCGCCAATTAAGCTTAAGTACTTTGTCCTCGACACGTGGAGAAGCCCTGTAACCCCCAACTTTCAAGGATGCTGATAAAGCGGGAAGCAGAGAATCGCGGAGAAGGATCCAGTTTTGGTGAATGGGAGTGGTTATAATTGCCCCCCTCCGCTCCACGGGGAAATGGTTTATAATATCTCCTTCGATCCGGACTGTGATGATTGGATTGAATAGCCGTTGGGTTTTCGGACTTAAATGTGAAGGCCTGGCTTGGGGTGCTAGGTTAGCTCGAAATCAAGATTTCCGCTGTCATGTGAAGGGGGTGCTTTGTTTAGATTACTTCATGACTACTTTATCTAACTATGAATTGTAGGCCCTGGGTCGTAAGCTTCAATATGTGAAAGAACTAAAATCTGATCTCACTCTTGTTTGGATTGTTGTGTCGTTCCTCGGCAGTTCGTCATGTACCGTAAGATAAGCGGCTCGGTCAGGCTTAAGCCACTTAAGCCGGGTGGCTTGCAACTTCTTCTATGTGGCTTCGGGAAGATGGTTGGAGGCTTGATTCTTTTAAGCCACATGGAATTTCAATTCTACCAATCTACGAATGCTTATATAAGAGTAAGGTACGCGATAGCTTCTTCTAAAGCGGTTGAGCTCGACAACTCCGGCAGAGCCCTCTCCTACGTTTTCCCGCCTTCAGCCGAATGATTCTTTCTAGCCCCTTCACATACAGACAGTTTCCTCTGGACAGTAATAAATATATACATCTCTCTGTTTTTACGAATGCTAAAGGTGTGATTATAAGGTCCATATTTTCCTCTAGAGCCAACTAAGGAAGTTGGCCTAAATATTGAATCTCATCACTTCATTTGGGATGGCATCAAATGTCATTGGGACGGACTCTCGCTGCTAGTGCTGACTGTCGCATATTACACACTTTCGCGCCCTCCATAATTGACAATCTCCGCGGTCCATCTATAAGCTTCGTCAAATAAGCTTCCAACGATTGATTTCTCCTCAGACTTTGATCTGGGATCCAAGTGACAACAATGTACATGTTTCTAAATAGCTGCGTACTACACATCTTTTCAAGATACGGATTATTCGGACAGATAAAGTATTCCTAGATATCGTGATTGTAGATTACAACCACACACTTCTAGACTGTATACGAATTGTATCGCCGATAAAATCCGAGAAACCTTTAATGTCCCCCTTCCATGTGCCGTCAAACCCCGGCGTGTCCAAGAAGATGAATGAATTACCTACATATTCAAATTGGTAAACTGCAGGCTCCTTGGTACCTAGAAGAGCCTATCAATACATATTAAAAGCAATTTTTAGAGGGCTCGCGCCTCATCTTCAGGGTTATTATAGTCGTGCAGAGGAAGATCGAGTCTAGTCGCTTGCTTAATCAAATTTGTTTTTCTACTACCCCTCGCCCCAAGGACTACGATCTAGATCTCCATGCCAGAGAAATGGATATCTAGACCATTACTGTTTCTTCCAAGTGCACTACGAGGTCAATTCATTAGAGAAGGTTGGGAAGCACTCACGACTGCATGTTGACAATCGCTCTTAATGATGATGTGCGCAAGATAAGTCTCGTATTCAGACCTGGCGTATCTTCGATTGCTAACTTTGCAAATTTCACTCGATGGGAAGATTGGTTAAGAAATGGAAACAAATCTTCAAATTATCCTTTTGACGGTGACCTTGCCTTGAATTTTTCCGCCAGATTGACTACGTCGGTGAGATCAGTTTCAAGCAATCGGACGAAGGAGATGATGGCATCCCGGTCCCCCTCGAAAACCGTTGGGTTCGCAATATAACGATTTGTTCCCTCCAATACAGCTCTGAGGGTGTCAATATCTTGAACGAGATGCTGATGTGCTTCCGGCCCATCTTTGATAGCACTGCATACCTTGACTGTTAGCTTAATAACAGTTTTGACATCTCCGATACCGAATCCGAAGCTCATTATGTGTTCTTAGTGCAGACGATGACTAGGGTAAAGTAGCCGTGTGCTCTTGGTGAAACCCTCGCATTATGTTTTCCAGTGAGGTTCGACAACTTAAAGCTGGTGATCAGGCGATATCATATCATCACGTGAAGTTTAAAACTTCCCATTTTATGGTGAGGTTAGCGCTTGAGGTTTTGAAGGTTATAGGAGCCACTACTTGAAAGGTGGTTTGATTTGGATTGACTTGGGATTAACCGTATCTAGCTTAAGTGTCTCGAGAACCTTGTTCATTGGCCAAACTTCTTTACGGCAGTTCGATTAAACCCTACTTCACGATTTCGTTAGAGAGATCTGATGGTGATTATTACAGCGTAACTGTTGCTTAGAACTATCGTGGTATAAGACTGATACAACGCTCGCTAGACTTCCTATTCAAAGTGAAAGCACTCTCGGTGAAGCATCTTTGCGAGGCGTATATAGGAAGAATAGAATACAACTGCATTACAGATTAATATAACCTATAGATTATATTCCGATGAGTGAGGGCTATCAAAGGTGCAAAGTGTAAAGTATAAGGTATTAAGACACTTACGAAAGCTTAAGTAGTTAAGAAGCTCGTTTTCGGATAAAGGGAGTAGCTCTCAGTCTCATCGCTTATAATTAGAAGAAATTCCAGGATTTCCTAGCGACGTAACAGATCCTTCAGATATGCCATCTGATCTGCGACGCATTGATACACCTTAGGTAGCTAACCAAAGAACATGAACCACCTTACAGAGTAAGGCCCAATAATTTGGCTTCCCATATGAAATAGGCAGCTGGGATAGATATACTTTGAATGAAAAGAAGAAAAGGTTTATCTTGAAGCGCCCATCCAACTTTACATAGGCGGCAGGGCATTTCTAACCGCTTGACATACCGTCTGACAATATTCCTAAAGGAAGGTGAGTGGCGCTTCACGACGAGAGAGAACAACGAAGAGGAATGTAGTCAGGTGATAGGTGTGCCTCTAACAATATCTCGAAGGCTTCTATCTTCCACTCACTCCCACTCAGCAAAACTCGACGTCGGACAGAAACGCATGTCAGAATATCAGCCGCCGATCAATTCCTCCATGAGACTGACTAGATCGCACAGAAACGATCAATAAGGATACAAAAGATTGCCTACCGATTTCCCCCTCCCTAGTTCTGGCGTTCCTTTTTCGGCGCGCTTTTAGAACCATGGCAAAAACGGTGTGTATCATCGGTAAGAAAAGACATCTCGAAACTCTGTTAGATGCACCATATTAATATGAATATAGGTGCTGGACCATCCGGGCTTGTTGCCGCGAAGACCTTGACACACGATCACAAAGGTTTATTCCATGTGACCGTATTCGAACAATCCCATCGGATAGGAGGATTATGGCCTATATCGAGGGTGGATGATGGTATGGTCAATCCAGATATGTGTACGAATCAAAGTAGGCATACCGTCAGCTTCAGTGACTTGGCTTGGCCAGAGACAGCTCCGGCTTTTCCGAAAGCTTGGCAAGTTGGTCAATATCTGCAACGCTATACCGAAACTTATCCTGGATATGATATTCGATTGAACTCGCGCGTTTTAGGAACCGAGTTAAATGGCAACAAATTGAAAGTTCAAGTTCAGCAAAATTCAGAAGATGTGGAAACCCATGACTTCGATCACCTGATTGTGTCAACTGGATTCTTCGGGAAGCCACGGATTCCACAGGAGCTCAATGGTATGAAGGTACCTGTGTGGCATACCTCAAAGATACGCAAAGTTGAGGATCTTCTCACGGACGTTGCGAGTACGGAGCCTCTTCCAGGGAGAAACATAATTGTGCTTGGAAATGCTATGTCTGCCATAGAGACGGCAGCATCACTCGCCTTCCAGTTATCCTCGTCTATCAACACCACCGAGCAAAGTAAAATATCTCAACCAGAGAGCTACACTGTGTGCCATATTTTATCGAAACCAGTCTGGGTTCTACCTCTTTTCTTCCCAAAAGATCCAAAGATTGACAAGCCCGGACTCGAGCAGGATGAACAAGTGGTGAGTGCTTCTAAAATGGCCAACGACAAATGCATTCCACCCGCGAGAATTTGAGTAACTAACGTGAGACAGAAGTTGACAAACCATTCTCCTTCAATACTCCCTATTGACCTCGTCATGAACAATCTTGTACGCCGGCCACCGGGATCTTTGCAAAATATCTCTGGACACATTAGCCCTGAAGCAGCCCAATTCACTCATGCCCTTATGGAGACCTATGCTGGTACCGATCAGAGCGAGTTTGGGCCGAGATTTGCCATAAAAGAGGGCGCAATACGGGACGAGCCAGCAATACTAACTGCCAGCGATCAATACTTAGAATTCGTCAGACAAGGGAAGATCAAGGTAGGAATATTTATTGCCCGAGTCTGTCAGTTCCTGTTGTACTGACTCAAATCTAGGTGGTCAATGGTAATATAGTGCCTACCAGTCAAGACCCATTTTCTATTCATGTTGAAAATTCAGTTGGAGAGACTATGCCTATATCTGATGTTGTAGCTTTCGTTTGCGGGACTGGCTTTGACCCTTCCCCATCCGTTAACTTTCTGCCAAAGGGCCTTCTAGATACCCTTCAATTTGACCCAACAAACGATGCTTTCCCTCTGGCACTCAACCTTCATTCTACAATCAACAAACTCATTCCTTCTCTTGGATTTGTTGGGTTCTACAAAGCCCCATACTGGGGTGTAATAGAGATGCAAGCTCGATTCTTGGCCAAACTCTGGAGCGGTGATGCTAAAGCAGGGGAAGCTTTAGATAACGATACGACAATTGACACATTATTAAAGCTAAGAGACGATCCCCGACGAGCTCAGTTTCCAATGGGAGATTATTCATATTTGATGGAGTCATTCAGCGAAATTCTAGGAATTAAGCGAATCGAGTCAGAAAGCTCAGCAAGCGCTGATTCTCGAACCGGTCCTATTCTTCCCTCCAGATATATCTACGACGGTTCAGATGCAAAACAAAAAGCGGAGTCAGCAACGGCCATAAAAATCGTTGAGCAGATTCTTGAAGACTCCAGCGCCAAAGGTAAATTTGTGGCCAGAGCAGTCTTCAGGGGGATGCAGGGTGTCTGGCATCTTGAACGTAAAATCGTCAGTAAAATCAATAGCTTTCCTTCCGGAACTTTACATGGCACCGCAAGCTTGCTTCCTCGCTTCCCCACTAACAAGGATGCCGACATGGAATATCTTTACTTTGAAGAAGGTGACTTCAAGACCTCATGGGGAGGAACCATGTCTGCGAAACGAAGGTGATTTATATCACCTAGACTCAGTTCGTGTATCACTGACTTGTATAGTTACGTTTATCATTATCGTGAATCCTCTGACAAAATGGATGTTTGGTTCGCGAAGCAAGATTACAAGACATCGGATTACTTTTTCCATCAACTTGAATTCGAGATCCCGGCTGAAAAGGATAAAAACATTGAGAGCCAAGGCTGGAAAGCTAGGTCTTCTCATTTGTGTAAGTGACATTTTTTGGCACTTTCCACAATCGCAAATACCCAACCAGAAAGGATTATGGACCGGCGACTCAAGAATTCCCTGCACAACTTCTTGAACGCGTAGTTACCGAGGGGCTCATGTCCTCAATTGTGTGATATTTACGCTGCAAGAATTGTATTAACATCCTTTAGGTATTGATGATCTTTACAACGTAACCTACGAGTTTAAGTTCAAGGGGGCTACTTTAAAGACCTGGATTTCCAAGTATATCGTCAAGGGACCCCATAAGGACTATACTATTGAGAACTCATACGCTAGACCAGTTTAGAAGTAATTTATATCCTATTGTTATATCATCGTAAATTTCCACGTGCTGCGAATTCCCTACCACATTTGTACTTGTTGTCGAATTTTCCACACATAGTGCATCCACGACTATAAAGGAGTCAGCATCATCCTCGCGTTTACATTGCAATTAGGAGGTTTGCTATTTATATCATGTTAGGTTGCTTCTACGCTGGCGTTTTAAATCAAGGTTTATAGATTTCTGTATCCCGAACTTAACCAGCTAATAATTATATGATTTATGAATTATGCGAATGATGATTCAAGCAAACAGGCTGACTCTCACAACTCAACAACGTCATTACAAATAAGAAAGCTTAGGACCAAACAACCCACGATAATGAAACTTTCCCGAATCCCTCCTTTCCTATTCATCCTTGGCTTTCTGGCCCTATTGTCCGCCGCTACTACTAAACCTACTAAGGCCATTCAGGAGACACCTCGCTGTATCGACGAGAGTGTCACGGCCCCTCCTTTCGGGCAGCGCTATAATGGCTATGTGTATCTTTGTATTCCCAATTATGATGAAGAATATAGGGGAGTAGATGGTGGCGAAGGAGAAGAAAGCAAGTTCACCAGTAATGAGGAAATGCAAAGGGATATTTCTTCGGGAAAGTGTGTTAAGATGAACGTTTGGGGGAAGTGAAAAGGGGTCCTACCAGGGTCGAAGGTTCCTTACGATAGGTGAGGCCTTACTCTCAACTTGCTCGACACTATCTTACTCGGCATTTTCGTCTTATTTCTGGAGCTGAGGTGGTGCAGGTGGAGAAGTCGTTAGGATGAGATGTTACCAGCATACCATGATTCCCTTGCCGATAGACGATTTAGAAACGGCTTCAGACCGTGATTATCGGCTTGTTTATTTAGGTTGGATGTTTTTAAGACAGCGATATGTATTTCTCTAGATATGTTCATAATAACTTAAGAAAATAGTAGTGCCTCTTCTACACAGACAAATATGAAATATGAATCCATCATCCAATGCCATCCTACATAAATGTGATTGATAATTTCTTTAAGCAAGGTAATTTGAATCTTTTACAAATATTCCAGCGGCATTATGTTCAGCAGCCGACCATACGGCGTCCGAAGAGAGCATGCTGATCTCTGTAATATCTGGCTTCAGTATGTGATCTCTAACAATTTCGTTCACCCTGGTCTCTCAATTGAGGAACATTTGAGTTCTAAAAACTTCCTGAACATCGACTGTTTAGAGATGATAAAACCAACTCTCTGGCTGTGCCTGCGAATGATTGATACTTTAGTTCTTAAAAGAAAGCCAACTTGTATAATTAAGAGACTAATCAATCATTTGTTGATGAAATCTAGGACTCCAAATCCCTAGAAAAGGCTAGTACTTATTCTCGTTCATGATTTCGCATTCATAGTGAAATAAGAAAGTCGGCCTTACCCATCTCTAGATATGAAGTAGGCGAGTGACCCCTTATTTTATTTTGGCTCTATCTTCTTACCCTTATTTCGAGTGGCCAATGTTTTCTGTGGTTCAATCTTCAAGCCATGATTCCATTTTTTAGGCACAAGGTTGTCAATTATTCCATCACGACTCGTCGTAAAAGGTGCCCTGTTCTGCTGGCGCCCAGTTTCCCCAAACTATCCTTCAAAGCTACATCTTCTCGAAATCCTCTCAAACATTCAATTTGAAATTAAGTACTGTTTACCAACTAGCTGTTGAATTCACTTTTCCGCTCAATCCATCAAAGCGTTCGAAATTTACTAATATCTACTAGTATAAGAATCCTCGACCCGACTCCATCACCCTTAGGTTATTAGAATGAAGACTTTCAGCACACTTCCAATTCTCGTTGTCAGTATCTGTGGCCTCAATTCTACCCTTGCCCAACTCAAAGACCCTTTCGTAACGCAAACCGTCACCGACCCAAAGGCTAACTTCAATCAATACTACACCTCAAACCCTTCCTTCAATGCTACAATTCAAGTCCGATCAGCCCTCTCAAACCAACACATCGAGACACACACAGATTCCCCCAATGTGACTCAAAATCGTCACTACACTAGAAGTTATACTATGAATACCAACCCGACTACTAAACCTCACCTCGCTCGTCACACCCCAACCGACCTCCCAAAGACAACGCATACTAATGGTGGTTACCATACCCTTCGTCCTCACCCCGGAACCCATTTCGATCTATTAAGCATACTTCCAAGTCCACAGAAGCAACGAATGCTAAGCGATCTCGTTGATGATAGGAGTTAGAGCCAACTGAGCAGCTTGATAAGCGACGAGGCTGTGTCATTAACCCCAACTACCACAAATGATACCAGATTCCTCCTCGTGCATTAAAGAGTGCTAGTGCAAAGTCATTTGCTCTTAGTATCATCGCGCTGTTTTTAAGGTTGCTCACGCTATGGGATTGTAAGACGCAAATTTTGAAGGTATTATTTGGTATCATGCTACAGGTACAGGCTTTTGCTAAGGACATATAAAAGTAAATTAAAGTCTTGGTGAAGACGGTACTTCAGGGCAGTCTATGAACCTCGAGGTTTACGTAAAAGCTCGCATAATAACACATATTAAAATACATTATTTTCAAATCTGATACTTAGTAATTTGTAGTGTAGGTGTTGACCATGGTGTTGCAGCCCATATCCGATCTGATGGTTCTACTGATTAGCAAGCTTTCCAGTTCCTTCTCTCTTACAAACCTCTTACATCCTGAAACCATATGGCTTGATGCTTCAGTCCGGTACCTGGTCAATATACGGATGTAGGCTCTCGCCACCATCGGATATAGAGTAGATCCCATAGTATTTATAGCGAGGTTTGCTCCTTATGAGCTCCTCAATCAAGTCTCATCCATTATATCGTCATTTAGTCCAATTCTAACCAATCAAAGGCCTTCAAGACCAACAGTAGGCAACCTTTTGGTTTTCCTAATTAATTCCCTAGACCTATAACAAGCTTCAAAATACCAGATTAATAATTCGAGCTCATGATATGGTAAAGTAACCTTCACCTTTTGTGAGCAATCTCAGTTCCCTACATTAGAATGATTTCCAAATCATTATTAAGGTGAGCAATCTTGATGCTGTTAATGGAAAATGCAGGATTCATTTTCTCACATAGTTTCCCTAGGACGAGAGGCTCTTAAAGGCTTTAATGGAAAGAACTTGGATATATATGGGATTCGAATCAAACCGTATTTATTCGTGCATATGCATTCTCTTCTTGGGTTAAATTCTTGTGTAATACTTGATATTTCCATATCAAGGAGCATCTTTCTTAAGGGATTCTCCCAGATTAACAAGCCTTATCTCTAGCTCTCGACAAATCGCCCCTTCCTCCAGAATTGATTAGGCAAAACGCAAAAAGAAAAAAAGCTCTAGTACCACCTTCTTTCCTAATACTTTACATTGTATCATAAACGAGAAGAATAACGACGAAGCCAATCGAAAGCAGCCACACCTAAAATAGAAGCAGTCTCACTAGCCTTCTCTTCCACTTTCCTCTTCTTTCCTCCTTCTCCCATACTGGATCCCACTTTCCCTTCTCGATTTTATAAGTGCTCTTTTTTAACAAACGTTTATGTTCATCGCCAAAGACTAAAGGCCACATACGTTGCTCAATTTTATTAATATAAGCCCCAGTCTCCGGTGTGTAAATATCACAAAAATGCTGCTGGACTTTCTTGACTTTCTTCGATCTAGGCTTCTGAGTTTCTATAGTTTCCTCGAATGGGATTGGATAGTATTTATCGATGGGTATCTGGAGTTCTAATAATGGAATTTCAGAAGAAAAGGGCGCTTTTAAGGAGGAACAACTTTCGAAAGGTGGCGCTGCAAGCTCCGCAGGAGAAAGGTGAGGTCGGATGTGATGATTAACTTGAGCGAACTCAAACATGTCAAGCGTAAGACTACGTCGACGTGGAAATTCGACGTGGTTGTTAACGAAGTCGTTTTGCTCGAGACGGTCAGTCTTTGCTGAGAAGGTGCTAGATCCGAGTGATAAATTCGTGGTTGTGAATAACTGGAGTGTTGCTGGTGGTTCATTGGGATGTGGTTGTGTATCTCTTGTTTTGCAAGGTGGTGGTAGTCTGGGGTGAATCCAAAGAGGTTTTGTCTTCCCATCTGGTTCTTCGACGGAATGGAGAGGCAAGAGAGCTCTACTATTTAAATCCCTGCCAGACATCTTGCCAGAAGCAGTACTGAAAGGGTTCCTATTTAGAGGCCGTGGTAGAGAGAGCGTTGAAACGGGAAACTTTTCGAATCAAAGTAGATACTTTAAAGTGTGAGAGAAGGTATGTGGAAGACGAAGCGGGGATAAAAAGAAAGTTTGTTGTTGAAAGCAAGTGACCTTCTTGGCCCTGACTGTGTTTTCCGAGAAGTAGATCTTAAGTAGCTAGCTATCCTTTCAACAGTAAAAGGGGCCGTTTCGAAATAAGCGACCGCAATGACCTAACTTGACAGTGAATTAGATGAATTTTTCGCTTCTTTATTGTTCCCCCTAGTAACAAAGAGTTATATCCATCCGACATATGCACCCGAAATATTTCAATGGGTAGCGCCCTCCCAGAAAAGCATATAGCATTAATTCACTTCACTGTTACAGAAGTCTCTATGGAGGGATGCATAAAATATG
Organism: Neobulgaria alba; assembly: GCA_003988965.1. Classification (NCBI taxonomy): domain Eukaryota; kingdom Fungi; phylum Ascomycota; class Leotiomycetes; order Helotiales; family Gelatinodiscaceae; genus Neobulgaria; species Neobulgaria alba. The sequence goes on along the minus strand of QYAM01000125.1, from coordinate 23,838 downwards.
AGTTAGTTGTGGGTTAGCCGTCACTAAAAAAAATATAGCACTTATCTTTATAGTGGTGGATTAAAGAACGTTAAAACACCACACTTGGTGAATGGAAGAAGGTAAGGAAGGAGGTAAGAACTTGGGTACGGAATGGGCGATAGCACAATGAGTCATACGAGGAGCACTCTATCCACTTCCTAATTGTTCATAATTCGGCACTAAGAACGTAAAGAGCCTTTTCGGCTAGAGTAGGTTATAGAGGTGCTTCTCAATAGTATTGGAGTTCCGTGTGAAGATCTTTTTATGTAGTTGGGCCTTTTTAATTTTAGGTTTTAGAGTCAGTTTTCTTCTCAGTAACTCTTTTAGGCTTCTCCTTTGAGCTTCCCTCTATGAAGTCCTCGCAATCTTTAATAATTTCCTATCTTCACAAATCCCGCTCTCTCTCACATAGGCCTAACAAGGCTCCACCTGCTAAACGTAGCGGAATAACCAACCTGACTTAAGAACTTATCTAGCTCACTGACTCCACGATAGTGTCAAGAGACTTTCCTCTATTGCCTTCTTTAGTCACAAAGCTTCCCTACTACAATTTATTGTGCTGCGATAGTCAAACAACACAAATAACAGAATGCTGTACTACTCCTTGACGAGCAACCACAAATTTTCGTTTCTCCTGTTTAAGAGATGCCATCAATTTGACTAGCTTCTCTCTAAACAATCGCCACTTCGAGCCTCAAGAGTTAGACCAAGGAAAATAGAAAAAGAAATAAACAAATGCTGCTATATTAAATAAAAATACCGTAACATAAAACAACGCTTTCAACATCGGGCCACCACAAACTCTTCGAAGGGGAGTTGACAACTCAAAAGTCCCATAACTTGCAACGACCGACTCTTCATCTTCATCCATTTCATCAGTTAAGGTATTGTCCGAGAGTAATGAAACTGTTTCTCCTCTTCTGAGTTGCGCATAAAGGTCTGGAATTCCGAATAACAATTCGGAGAAATCGCCAATTCTCCCACGGGTGGTTGGGATACCTTGCGTATCCATTTTTATCTTATAAATTTTAGAATGTCGATTGAGAATCGAAAATTTGGGAGTGAGTTATGGAAATATGCTGTAGTGATTTTAGAGAAGAAAGAAAGTGAGAGTAAATTACATGCGTTATATGGGGAGCTTATTTCTTGTTTTCGTGGGTCGCGGGCATTGTTTGGAGAACAAAACACAATTTATTTTTCTTGCCTCTTTAGGTTTAGGACCAAACAATGCGCTATCTAAGATTTGTCTCCAAGCCTGTAGCAAGAATATGATTAGTAGACATCTTTAACCTAATCGCAATCTAATTTTAGACTTGACCCAAACCATTACCGTATTCTAATTTCTTTCTCTAACGTTGTACGCATGAGCAGATTTCAAAATCTATGGGAATTCTAGGAAGAGCAGAAAATTTTTGTTGTATTATACTTTTAGGGTTCCTCAGCCGTTATAGCTTCCGGCGGTGCAATGACATAAATGTTTAAACCCCACACTCGCCCTATACTTGCTAAAGCCTAAATCTGATATCACGATATTAATAACTCGGATCAATGTCTAAGGCAGCTTTGGGGACATCCTTTTGCCACATTCCTGTCCCTTAAAAACTAGACCAACTCAAAGTAATAGCAAACACCAAAACCCCCCACCCTCACTAAAAAAACCCAAAAATCTTACCCGCACCGCTCCTCAATCACTCCAACGTTTCCAAAACCACGGGAAAAAATGCCAAAACCAACCAGTTTCACCTTTACATCCTTCCTCTCTTTTTGAAAGATTAAAGAGTGCTATTTCTGCCCACATCTGTTCGATTTCAAAGTCCCTGTTAGAGCTTGATTTATTGTCTGACTGCGGGGTTTCGGATTGAGCCTGGGCTTGTGAGGAGGCCCGCTTGTGAATCTTGGAACGTGTCATTTTTGGAAAGGTTGGTTTATATTATATTTTTTTCTCGTTAGGCGGGATGTTTCTTTTGTAGACGTTATCGGTGAGATGATGTTAAGATGATGTGTGTGTGGATGGGACTTTCTTTCTTTCTCCTGGGTTTGAAGGAACCTATTTAAATACAAAAAGTAGTGATTGTTTATAGTTTGTTAACGACAGTAGCGATTCTTTGTTTGGAAACAGTAGGGATTGTCTAACTAAGCGTTTGTGGGATGTGTGGGAGGACAAATAGCATTTAGAAGAGCTAGGATCAAAGTGAATCTAAATTCTAGTTTTTAAGGACTCTTTATTATAATATTAGAAAAGGTTTATAAGAATACTTTTAGTTTAAGTGAACAGCAAAAGGTAGAAAAGTCCTTTTACCTTATTTTTCGAACCTAAATACCCCTTAGGCGTCAGGCATAAACTAGTTTATAAAACCTCATATTTTATTGAATACCTAGGGCCAGACCCTTGATTTACTTTTTAAAAAGTCGATGTTTATTTAGTTTGCTTGAAATTTAAGAAATTCGGAATTTTTAAGAGATTATTCCCAGGGAAGAAACTTTATATAGTAGATATATCGTTCCTTCGTTTTCTCCCTTCTATTTTTGTAGTCACTGGGCAAAGTAATAAATCGCATGGTCGGCGGCGACATGTCTAATGCCGCTGCCGATGATAGCATGGCCCCTGAAAAAGAAGCACAACCGCATCCTATAATGCAACGCACAGTACACTACAGAGCTACAGGCTACTGTTGGGTGTAACGTTCAACGTATTGAATGATAGCAATAATTTTATTTCCCTAACAACAGCTCACGCAAAGGGATTTATCACAAAATAATTAATCGCGAGTACAAAAGAATTAATTATAAAAGTTCCAATAATTTACCTTTTAAATACCTAGGCACGCTTAGGCTTCGAGGAGCATTTAAGTCCAACAAAATAAAGCTAGGGGTCATTTCGGTCTTTTGCCAAAATATTTAACATCAATCACTTAAAGGGCTTTAAGAACCCCGAATAAAAAATAAACCCCAATAACTACAATACATATACTAACTAACACCATCCCACCCCACCACCGTCTCTCTAACTCCAAACCCCCTCCTCTCCTATCCTAGAAGAAAACTCTCCCACCCACCTGAAGGCCCGCCCCCAACCCCCCATGACTACCCTCACACATCACTCAGCATCCCCAATGCCACGACCAAAACCTCCAAACCCAACAATTCCTCTCTACCGAACCTTCTCCTTCTCTTTCATCCACCCCGTCCCATCTCGATAAATTAATAAGTGCAATTTCAGCCCACATATCTTCGATTTCATGGCCCAGGGTTATATTGGTGGATGATTCGATGGTTGGCTACGAAGTTTGAGTTTGCGTTTGTGAGGTAGATTAACTGTTGGATAGAGGGGGAAGAGAGGATATAGAGGAAAAGATGGAAGCTAACACTGGGATGGATAATATGGTATAAGAAGGAGAATAAAAATACTTTTTTATTTCGTTAATGTATTCTCATCTTCCTAATATCATCGATCCATCTGCATCCGAATCATAATAAATAAATAAACGAAGAAGGGAAGCAAATATCCCAACCCCACTCCTAGATATAAATCCCCAATTTGCCATTGCCAATTCCCAACCACCCAACAACTCCCCCCTCGAAAAATTCATGTTACCCCTCCCCTCACCTCGCCCTAAACACCAACACTCAAAAGCAACTCCCTCCCCGCCAACTCCTCTACATCCTCAATCTCATCCCCCCCATCATAAACACTCTCATCCCCATCCTCCTCATCCAAGATAATCTCATCCATATTCCCCCTTCCCTCTCCCTTCCTATCAACGTCATCCTCCCCCTCAGAATCAACACCCACCAACTCCCCCAAATCAACAACCGGAACCCACCTCTGAATCCCCATCCTCCTCCTCATTTCCTCCCCTTCATCAACTTCGATTTCCTCAGCCCTCCTATCACTAATAGATGATGGACCGAAAGAACCTAGTTTTAAGCCATCTTTCAATTCCGTAGAATTAGGAGCGGAAATCGAATTCGAATCCAAACCTAAAGGAAAAGGGGGGGAAGTCGAAGAAAGAGGGTGAGAGGTAGAGATAAGAGTGGGAGAAGGAGAAGCATATCGTGAGGCTGAAAGACCTCCCGTAGTGATTAAAGGTGATTTTTTAATTATTTCGATTTCATTGATTCTTTGGATCAATGTATTTGCTATATTCGGTGTGGATGTTAGGTTGGAGGTACTGAGATGAGGGGAATTTGGGGGAACGGTTAGAAAAGTGGAGGGTTGGTGATACTGGATTTCTAGATGGGGGGCTAGGGGTTGAGCTGTGTTTGTTGTAAGAGTGTCGTTTGAGATGATTGGGCTAGGGGGTTTGGGTGAGGTAGATGGTTGGGTTTCGGTGCCGAGAGGTTGATTTTCTTGTTCGATTTTGGGGGTGCTGTCGTATTCAACCTTCAAACCAGGACCCCGAGAAGAACCATCAGAATCAAACGAAACCTCCTCATTCTTTCCAACATCTTCACCCTTCTTCTCCTCAGCACGAGGCTCAACACCAACCACAAGCCCACCATCATTCCCCCCAGCCCCCTTCACCTTATCCGCCCCACTAACCACCCCATTCAACCTCTCCTCACTAATCACCCCCTTCCTCCCTTCCCCCCTAACCTCACCTAACTCCTCAATATCCCCCCCACAATCATCCCTCTCCCACTTAACAAACAAATCTCTCCATGGACTCCGTTTATATTTTAAATGACTCCAAACCGTACTCGCCGCCTCAATTCCCGAGAATTCGAGATGAAGATTCCCTCCATTATCAAAATATGCTTCCATAAGTGAGGCTTTCCTCGGGAGCGTTTGAAGGAGATAACGGACAGGGAGATAGGTTGGAAATGCGGCGATTGAGAGGTGACGGGTTTGGAATGGTTTGCTAGTTAGTTTTGAGGAAGAGGGATAAGTTGGTGTGGTAAGGAGGGTAGTTTCTGCCGCTTGAAGCTTCGGAAGAAGTTTGTCGTTGGAGGTTAAAGGGGTAGAAGGGAAATAGATAGGATAAATAGAAGTATAACCCACATACTCCTCCGCATCCTCCTCCCTCTTAAACGTAATCATCGCCGTCTTCCCACCAGTCAAACTCATCGTATCAACCAAAACGGAACTTAAAATCTCCCCACCCCTAACTCTCGCCAAAACATTTCTTAGTTCGATATTCCGTGGAAGATTAGAGATAATGACGGTTCGGAAATAATTCTTATCAGTACCTTTTTTAGGGATGAATTGGAGATCATATTGGAATAATAAAACGAATTTTGTTTCCGACGACCAGATGGGACAGCATTCGAGGTGGGATTCTAGGGCTCGGTTGCGTTCTGAGGGGGATGACCAAAGGGCACTGTTGAAGTCTTGGGGATTTGTGAATTGAGAGGCGAATGTGTCTCGATACAGGGGTCTTTGGAATTGAGTGTGTGCTCGTGGCTGTTGGGAAGATTGTTCAAGTTCGAATTTTTCCGCATCGTATTCTTTGCCTTGGAAAGAGCCGGTGGTTGTGAAACCTACCTTGAGGACCGAAGGGGTGGGGATTGCAGAGAGGGTTGTGAGGTTTTTATCACTATCGGCGAGTTGTTCTTCGATTGTTCGAGGGTCGTCGAACACTTCGATTTTGTCTTCTTGAGGACCATTTGCCTCTGGAGATGGGATAGAGGAGATAGCGGCTGGGAATGATGAATCGATATCCTGAGAGGGTAGAAGGGAAGTCGGAAAGTCCTCAAGGTAATCCTCGAGGGAATGGAGACCGATGTCGATGTTCTTGTTCTTCAATGGGGTGGTTGGTGGTGTATTTGGTGCGCCTAATGCTAGTTCATTGTCGAGACTACTGTGAGGAACATGCAAGGAAGTGCCTTGAGACGGTGACCCCCAAACGCTTGATATTGCATCAACCTTTTGGAAATCGGAGACCTTACCCTCCTGCCCGCTTCCAGGTGTAAAAGTGCCAGTGGTGTTAGCAGTTTGTTGAGCAACTCGATAATGAACATCTTCAGATGAAGCTCCCCAAACACTAGATGGCGCACGAACACGTTCAGTGCTTGTAAACCCCTTAGTCTGAGTAACATCATTCCGACCTCCCACCTCAAGCCGACCAGGTCTTAAGTTCTCACCCCCCCCACCAAGATTCCCACAACCAGCATTAAAATCCTCTACGGTCTCTCTTCCTCTCTCCTCATCAGGAAGTCGAAATCTAGCTCTTAACCCCCTATTATCTCTCCCTAACTCTCCTCCACTACTACTTCCCGCAAAGGTAACCTTCTTCACAACATCATCCTCAACTTGTCTAAACGCAGGTTGATTATTTGTCGTAGCAGAATAACTACCAGTTTGAGTAAGAGAAGAAACAACGAGACCCAAACTCTCTAAGATTGCAGATTTATCTTTCTTGGAAGCTGCGAGTTCGTTCTCGAGAACAGCGATACGGATACGATATTGGATGATGAGTTCATCTTGATGGGATATATTGGTTTGGAGTTCGGCGATGAGGGTATTGAGTTGGGTGAGGTGAGTGGTGTAATTGGGTGTTGATGGTGACTGTGTTGAAGCTTGAGAGTCGTGTTGGGAATGAGTTTGGGTGGGTGGGAAAGGTGAGAGGGGGTGGGTAGGGATAGAGTTAGTAGTTTGAGATTCTGACGAAGAGGTTTGGTCCCGAAATCTCATGGATGGGTGGGTTGTATATCGGCTGGTTGAGTGGGGAAGGGTGATGTTGGGCAGGGATGGGGAGGGAGAACGGAGACTTGGAAAGTTGGAGGACGACATTTTGGTAATGTAAGATGAGTGGCTGTGTTAAGAGGTTCAGTAGGGATAGGATGGAAGGAGATGGGTACTGTGTGAACTGAGATATCAGTATTTGGTACTATTTTAGTGGCTTGGAGTGCTTACGAATTGGTGATATGGATAGTGTGCCCTTGAGTTGTGGTAAGTTGGCTGTGGCTAGAAGTAAGCTTATGAAGCTGAAGAAAGTTAGATATAGAATCGTGCTACTCTGTGGAGACGAATTCCGGGTTGAGGAGAAAACTTGAAGTTAGATTGAAGTAAGACGTGCTGTATGGTGTTGGTGAAATCTAAGTTTGATATTTGAGGACAGCTGGATGCTTGGGAGGATCTTACTGAAGCTGAAGAAGGTAAGTTCAAAGGCAAGGCTCTGATATTAAAACGGATTGTTGCTAATGAACTTCAATATCCTCAAAAATACTGTCCTTACAACTCTGAAAAGATATACTGCAAGCTCAGGAATGTAATATGAGGAGCAAAGCAGTTCTAGATTCAGAGAAGAAACAAACTGCAAGCAATAGAGAGAGGTTCGGAGAAATTATGTTGAAGAAGGATGAAACCAAGAAAGAAGGTGGATTAAATAGATATGTTGGTGGTGTCGGTAAGGAGGGGGTCGAAGCATTGATAAATTAATAACTAGCACTTCGAAGGTGAAATACTAAATCAATAATATGGTATTTTACATGTTTCGAAGATGGTAGTATAAGTGAGCAACAATTTTTAAGAGGTAATCCGCAAGAGATGATCCGACTTTCGAAAATTGAGAACTCGGAGATGAATCCACTAGTTGAAGTCTTTGTAAAAGATGAGAATATCCAAAGACCTCACATCACATAACACAGCTTTAAAGCAAGCTGTAGGCGTTAAATGAGCCTTCAATACACAATAGCTTAGTCCATCTCTTACACTAATAACCAACACTTAGAGAGATATGAATTCTCTTTTTACAATGGCTTGCTTGAAGCTGACAGCAATAAGAATATGCGGCTCAGATACTCATTCCAAATTCCATAAAAATAAGAAATAGAATCAAGCAAACACCAAATTGGGCTTTCCGTCACTCCCCTCAAGCTGCCACGCACCATCCATCAAATATAAACCGCGGTACAAGAAAATAAATTTCTGAATATTAAAAATAAATATTCACTTCGCTATCACCTTTTTGTCCGCGGATCTGCCCTATTGAACTTGTTTCCCTATCTATATCCCCTCCCATGCAACCAATCCAGTCCGTAGCATATCGACCAAAATATGGGATATTGCATGCACGTCCTTCAACGCCTACCTATTACCATCAAAACGCCATTAAGCATTCCCCATATATAATTCCCCACACTCAGCAATTTTTTCATCCACTACTTCTTCGACCCAAACCAACTCTTGCTTAACCTGTTCCCTTTTAGAGGTGCTGCGGCAGCGGCAGCTTCTTTATGATGTCCTCCCACATTACTCATTCGGGGATTAGCAACCCCTCCACTGAACCCCCCCGTAATGCCCTGCATTTGATGTGGCCCCCATGCAACCGGAGGACGCATTTCGAATTCTCTTTCCTTTCGGCGGAGGTAACGACGGCGGAGTAAGCAGGCTAAGATCCAGCCTCCAACGATAACAACGAAAAGCACTACCAGCATTACTACCCATTTCCAGTGCCCGGACAGCCTGCCTTAGATTAGAATACTTCCAAGAAAAATAATAGGTCATTCATACCATGTCTGACCAGCACTGAGCCCTTTACTTGCACCCGAAGATGCGCCTGATGTGCTTGTCGATGTAGAAGCTGAAGATGTGGTGGTTGTTGAAACCGTTGCGCAGAAATTATCAAACCAAGTTTTGATAGCCTGGAGATCTGTGGTAGAGGTACAGCTTCCCGAAACGGTGGTGCCGCATACCGAACTAACACCTGCCGTGCCATCATTATTGAAAGCCGCGAGTCGAGAGTCGGTACAGAAGCAATTATCATCTACGGCTGCTAGGTTTGGTGGTGAACATGCCCCTTGGACATCGAAGAGAGGACCGCAAAGAGAGGCACAAAGTGGGAGCACGCTGGTGAAAGGAACGATGACTCCATCTGCTGCTTGGGTTGTCATTTTGGCAGGTTTCGAGGAGGTGGTCGATGGGAAGTGGAGGGGCGAGCAATTCAAAAGAAGCCCTTCTGGTGGAGTTTTCCGAGGAGGTTATTATGAAACAATTGTGAAGGCCGCGAGGTCGTCGAACTACGGCGGATCCAGCGTGAATGCCGTAGATTTGTTGTATTATCTCGAAAAGATCGTGAGGGTGATTCGACTCGCAGAACTCGAGATTCAACCAAGGTTTTCTGCGCCGTCGCTTGCTGGCACGGATGGCTGCCTCTGGTGATGGTACTGTCCAAATCGCGGATCGTCCAAGATGTTCCTTCTTTCGCCGTCTTCCCTCTGCGATTGCTGGCTGCCCGTTTGCAGTGGTGTTTTCGGCCTAGGATCAGTTCCGGGGCTATTAGTGCCACACTTCGTGGTGTTTCAATTGATCAGAGATGGCCTGTCGCGGTTGGGAGTTCCGAATATTATGACGGGGATGCCCACTCTAGGGGAGTACTTCGGTCGGCGGATATGAGGCCTAGGTCAACCAATGCGTCTGCTGGAAATGGCTGTGGGGGGGAACGAGTGTTGGTGGAGATGGTGATGGCAAATGAGTGTGGGCGAGATGCTGTGGAGGGGGCACGGGAATGTTCGCGTTGATGGGCGAAATCAATGGCGTGTTGGCATTGCGATGGTGAGGAGAGGCGTCCCTGAAAAACGCCCCCCGCACGCAAATTGCCCTAGGGCCGCGTAGCCAATCAACAACCCTTCTTCACGTTTTAGCGGCCCCGATGAGGTCAGCACTGCTAATCCGCCCCTATCCGGAGCGTATACGGACGGCCAGCTGCTACTCCGTTCGCTTGCATACACGCCCATCGCTTAGAGCGGATATTGTTGCCTTCTAGATGATACACGGCAATCTGCGAGAAGTATCTAACCTCGCGGTTTCGAGTGGAATAGCTTAGAGCCACCCTAGCGCTAGCTCAGCCAGCGATGTTCCGTAGTACGCTGCAAAGTCAAGGGATGCTGTCTATTACAATCTTGGATTGTGCGTTCAAGATAATGCCAAGCTTCAAGGCCAACATGGTGCTGCTTTAATCACTCCCAAAAAACCACAAATACACGCCTCCACCATTTGACCCCAAGAAATAGAGCTAATCCATAGGCAACTGAAGCATAAAAATACAATCCAAATGGACACCCATAGCAACCTCAAGACTCCATTGCAGTCTCCGGAGCTTCGGTCCCCTCCCCCTCGATTGTTTTCCCTTGTTTTTCCAAAGCAGCATTCAAGTCCTTGAGTGCAGCCTGTGTTGATACGTCTTCAGTCCCCAACAACCCCTTCCGTCGTTCATAGACATCCTCAAATAAGATCTCTGCTTCTGCATATCTGCTCTGTGCCGCTGAGATTGCGGCAAGCAGATGTGCACTTTTCAAAGTATTGAGGTCATTATTTCCTAACGTCTTCCTCCGGCTTTCTACAACCTCGCGTGCGATGCTCTCAGCATCCCCAAGCATATGTTCATAATAAAGCTCTCGCCCTAACTCATGAAGAGTTTCTTCTCTCTCGGAAGTAGACTCTTGGCTCTCATCAAAATAAGACACCTCCTCCATGTGAATTGCATCGGCCTCGGCGGTTTTCCCTAATCCCGACAGAACCTCTATCAACACTCGCCGACTATACATTGTGTAGCCACCGCCTGGACCCTTACACTTCATCCACAACTCGTAGTTATTTCGTAAGAGCTTTTCTGCTTCCAGAAGCTTTCCCCTCTTTCTATAGACAAGGCCAAGTTGATCGACTGCTCTCTTATCACCATACCATTCTGGTCCTTGACTACCGGAAGCTTGATAACCACCCACAACAGTCTCCAACAAGACCTCGGATTCTTCCAGGTGATCAAATCTCCATAATACCGTAGCGAGCTCCAAACTTCCATCCAAGAGAGTATGGCTTGTTATGCCTTTTTCCTTTGCCATAGCCAACACTTTGTCTAGGACCCCCGAAGCTTCTTCCGCTTTATCTTCCTCAATAAGGAACATCGCCCAGGATACTCGACCTATCCATATATCCTCACTTTCTTCTCCAAATATCGCCTCAGCGGTATGAAACGCCTTTTTGTACGTCTCGTAAGCCTCATCTATCTTATCTTGCTTTTTCTGAATGTATGCCAACTCTTTCATATAAATGATAGTTTTTGGATGCTTGTCCCCTAATTCTGGATGTTTGCAAGCAGCATCAAGGCATTGAATAGCAAAATCTTCAGCCTTTTCGTAGCCGTGAAGCAGCGATGAACCTTCCGCACAATCATAAAGACTCTCTATCGTATCAATATGCGATAAGCCCAAGACAGACTTTCTAATCTTGAGAACATCTTCCGCAATCTCCTGTGCTTCTTCGTATCGTTTAAGGCCTACTAGAATGCTCCAACGAATATAGTGGCACCACAGTATATGTGCATTCTCCGGATCAGCCTTATGGATTTTGGTCATGAGAGCCAGAGCCTCTTCATTATATTTTAAAGCAAGCTCATACTCGTCATGGTTGCTAAGAATCACTGCGTGGTTATTGAGACTTTCGGCAGTAAGTGTGTGGTCACCAAGAACCTTCCGACGTCCTTCTAAAGCTTCCTTGGAGAGCACCTCATCATCCATCATGAAAGCGAGATTGTTCAGTGTTTCCAAATAGTCTTTATGAACACCATACTCGTCTCCCAACAATTCCTTAAGGCTATCTAGGACACGCCGGGACCTTAACACAGCGCTTTCGACATTTTCAGCCTCGAATTCAGCCCAAGCAATCTTATCCATCGCTATCAATGAGCTAAGGTCCTTGAAAACATCCGCTGTGAGGGATTGACGTATTTCGAGTTCTTCCAGTCTACCTTGACGCACAGCCTCCCACATCCCAATCTTCCCATCATATCGGGCTTTCTTCGCAAACAACGAGGCCCTGAGCTCTTCCGAGGGTCTATCTCTCAATTTGTAATCCTTCACCGCTTGAAAATGCGGTATAAGCTCCCGACATTCCTTCCACGTCTCAAATTCACCAGTAGGAAATCTCTTCTCTAGTCGCTCCACAGCTTTTGATTTCCATCGTTCGGTCTCGTTCTGAATCTCAACTTGATTTCTAGCCAGAATCCCAACAAGTCTATGCATATCATAACTAGTCTTCCCTCTCTCAACAATAATCAAACAATATCCGGCCAACTTCCCAATCGCACCTTGAAATTGTAAATCATTCCCATCAGACAAAAGCCAGGAAGGTACACTATGTCTATCGAAAAACGACATCAGGTATAGAAGTTCAATTGCTTTCTTCCCTTTTGGCCCTTCCTGTTGAGCAATCTGATTAAAAGAAATAAGCCATGTACCTCTAACGGAACTCGGTACAAACTTTTCACGACGTTCCTCCACCCCCTCCTCATCCAATAACACCGCTTGATTCTGCTGATCATTGAAATATTCTAAATAATTCGCCACTGTAAGCTGAGGATTCATTCCCAAGTAACCCGAAGCTTGACTAATAGCTAAAGGTAGACGATCAAGAGAATCGACAAGTTCGGCACAAGCCTCTTGTTGTATACCTTTCAGGTCCGTTGGAAGTTTGACTTGAAGTAAATCATATGCTTCTTTTGCCGACATATTAGGAACACTAACAATCCTATCATTCTGTCCAACAATCCTCAAAGCCGCCCCTAAAACCCTCGTAGTAACAAGAACATTCCCCCTCCCCCTCTCTGGAAGATACTCGTATAATAACTTCCTCGTCACTGATTTCGCATTACTTAAATTCCTCTTATGTCCCATCAAGCTCTCCCGATTCCCGTCTCTCTCAGGATACAAAACCCCCACATCATCGAAATTATCCAGAATCATAAGCCACGGATTATTCGGTCGATTTTGATTAAGCCATTTTGTAACTAGAGACAACGTATCGACTTTCGGATTGTCACTTCCTTTCAATTTGAGATTTACAGCGATTTCCTTGAATGCTTTTTCGAATTTCTCGATTGTCCCTGCAAAAACCCAGAATACCCAACTTTGAGGATTTTTTTCTTGGAATTCATAGGCGTATTGGATTGCAATTTGTGATTTCCTGTATAAAGATATTAAGTACCGTACCTAGTCATCCCAACTTGAAGAAAAGAAAGGAGAGAAACTTACCCCACACCACCCGGCCCATGCAAGGCCACCCAATCAGTCGTCCCATACAACCCCTCAATCTCCCCAAGAATATCTCTCCTCCCAATAAAATTCGGATCCTTATTATACGGTAAAAGGCTACGAGGAATTTGTTGAGCTTAAAACATCAGGATAAATTAGTTACAAAATGTTCTATGTGTGAGGTACTTCCTACAAGCTAGTCCACTCATATTCTATATTTCAATCCATCTTCATCAAACTTACCTTCCAATTTGGCCTGCAAATTTCCGGCCGCTTCACTACATCTCTCAAGTATAATACGTTGAACAGTTTCCCAATTTCCATCTTCGGGGTTGGAGAATTTATTGAGATTGAAATGATCGAGGGCTAATTGATGACAAGGCCAACTCCTCAACGTTGCTGATTTCTCATCCACGATAACTGCCTAAATTTCCCCATCAACACAAATCACAAAAAGAACAAAGAAAGTAGAGAGGGAAGTCCAAACCTTTTCCATATCCCCTACAAACATCTTAGCAACAATTGATTGTTTAGTCTCATAAAAACAATCTACCGAAACACCCTCCTTATTAGCCAACTCCGCAAAATGATTTACCATATCCAAAATATTTTCGTTTTCAGGTTGTAAAGAATTGATCAGACCGTGATCGACATGTGTACCCGAATCACGAATTCTTTGGAGGATTTCGGGAAATCCGATGAATTTTGTTCCGCCGTGAGGGGTGCCGAGGAGGATTACGGATGTTACGGATGAGAAGAGATCTTTGGGTGCATTGGGGTGGACCATTGCCTATGATTATAATTCTTAATAAAGAAATGAATAGGGATGTGGGGGAGAGAAGAGCACCTTTTCGATTATAAGTCCACCTAAACTATGGCCAATGAAAATTAACGGACGATTAGGACAATCCTAAAATTTTCAGCCTCGATTTCTTCCATTTCATCTCTCATAATTTCATACCTTCCTAGCAAACCCCAATTTCCCAATAAGTTCTTTCGCCAATGGATCAAGACGTGAAGCAACGGCTTCTTCACCCCACCATCTCGTATCATGATTAAAAACCATAATCCGAGCATTGGGTAGACCTTTCGGAAGCATCTCAGGATCACTAAGCCAATTAATATAATCTGCTTTGTTGCGTACAGATCTCTTCACTACGGGCTCGTCTGTGTCTCTTTTGGCGGTCCATGTTGTTGCTGGATCGGCGCCAAGACCATGGACGGCGAGAATGCTAGAGGTTATTAGTAATTGTGCGGGCGTTGGGGAGAGGAGGGCACACTCTATGGTACAGTTTCTGGTAGAAGCTGGATCGTTTGGGATGGGATAGAGAGTCTTGATTCCTAGTAGCTTTGCTGGGACTGCTCTTTGTTTTTTCACTGTCTCTGTTTTTGGGCCGGAAAAATAACCGACTAGGAAGAAATGAGTAAACCAATTAGAAGATGAGTGGATAATAAGAGCCTACGAAGATAGAATACCGATGTGGTAAGTAAAACAGCAGTCGCAACACAGCTTACAATCCACGGGAGCCAATTCGTAATTTCCATAGGTCAGAAAGTTCCCCAAAATATATAATAAAACACCAAGTACCACAAACACTTTAAACCTCATTCAAAGGTACCCTCCTAGATACAATACACCAATAACCTAACTAAATAAAACGCGAAGAGAGTGAGAAAGCAGGAATACAACTAAAGCAGATGCAAGATTGAAAGAATTTCGTGCACAATAATCGGAGGTATGGATCAAGCAATTGAATTTCTTCCGCTACTCGAAGGATAAAAGTGCATAAGACCCTCGAACACAGCATTTTTGTACCCGGGTAAGGGCTCATGGATTCTGTTTCTTGGCGCATATCTGCAGTCAGCTCGCGTAGAAACAATAGAAACAATCCTAGAGCCTGGTCCTTTTTGGAACTACTGTGGAGTCAGATCCACAATTACCAACCACAAGGAACAATCCCTTGGGGAGGTGAAGTTTTTAGTCAGTGCTGACTATGGGGGTTTTAAGATTTGGAGAGCCGCTTCAAGTTCAGAATCTGCCTCACCCTATCACAGAAATCCCGTGTCGTCGGAAGATAACTCTACACTGCCCCTTAAGGCTGAGTGCCAAGATCTTTGACAACACACACTCTATTATCTTATCGCCTATGAAGAATGTTACACTGTAGCGGTTGATACCCTTTTTCCTACAGTCGCACTTCTAAGTACCATTTCCAAAGTTAAGCAAACCAACAGCAAAGAGAATCTCACTTAAAGATCTTACCATCAGCAACACCAAGACGAGAATTTCCTTCAAATTCGCGCTGTAAAACCCAGGATGGCAAAAGTTTCGGGAAAAGGTTCTTTCCCATTTTCCGAAGATCACGATATCAAAACCAAGTCGAAGTCTCCTAGTGACGGAAAATCATTGATCGGTTATCCTCATTTACTACTTCAAAACACTCGGGAACTCTACTCCTTCCTGTTAGAGGACCTCTACATACCAACTTTAGAGAAACTAGCGCCGCGACTCTGGTGGATGTCCAAGCAATCTAGCGCACACATCTCATCGTTACACCATCAAGCCATCAAATTCCGTCAGATCGTTATAGCAGAAGACCCCGAGCTCCATCTTATATGGCATTATGACAGGATATTCATAAAACCAATCCCAAAGTACCTTCTCTCTCATGCATTCTGGAGGGATTACCTCTTAAATACACCGTCAGGACTGAAAGAATCGTCTCAAGAAGAAGTCGAATTAATCAAGATGGCTGCTCTCGGATATCTTCGCACTTATTACTATCTCATAAAACACGAGTCAGACTTTGATATCGCACTAGAAAAACATCTCATACCTCAAGGCACAACCTGGGAAGAATTCTCAGCATTCAAAACAGATCTAAAATCCATCCAAGACATCCACGTCTCTCCCCGCTACCACTACGGAGAAATACGACTATCACGCTTAAATTTCTACATCAAGATTTTGCTAGGAAGAAGTCATTTCTGTAAAGTACATGGACAATATAAATCCTATTTCGCCACATTCTACGGTCCGCTGCTTTTTGTCTTCGGGATGGCTTCGCTTCTTTTGGGTGCGTTGCAGGTAGAATTGGCTGTCGAACCACTCGTTCCTTCTAATCAACTACCACGAATTTGGGATTTATGTCGTGGTCTGGCACTTTTCTTTACGGGGTTTATTTTCTTTATTATGTTACTCTTGTTGACACTTCTGGTGAAGAAAATATCTACGGAGTGGTATTATGCTTTTCGTGATCGGAGTAAGAAAAAGAGGGGTGGTTTGCTAGAAAGAAAGATTATGGATGAGAGTGTCTGATTCTTCGATGGGATGGGAGAGCGACGTAGCATATTTATGACCTGAATTAATCGATTCTATCGCTGAGTGGAATTCTTTCCATGTCTTTAACTCCTGGACAAATCGAGACTGCATTACAATAGTAGACACCCAGGACCATCAGGCCAGCATGGCACCCTGAGAGCGAAAACCAACTCCAACAATAACTAGTAAAATAAGCCAATAACTGTTCTTCCTCAAGAGCCCCTTCTTCCAACCTTCTACCACACCCAAGAGATAAAATTAAATCCCCTATAAACGTGCCCAGAGTCATAGCCTCGCTTAAATCCACCACCTTCACACATCCAAAGTCAAGTCCTCATCCATCATCGAAGAGACTAGAAACCAGCCTGCTGACCCTGAGCTGGACGAGGTCTAGGTCTAGGTTTTGGTTTCCCCAGTTCAGGCAGATTATTTTCACCATCCTTCGTAAAAAGTCAACTTCCAATCCACATCAAACAATCTCAACATCAACCTACATAGTTCCAAGCTGGAGCAGAAGGTCGTCCATTCCCTCGACCATCATTACCATCGTCATAATCGCGATCACGATCATAATTTCCCGGCCGAGTATTCCGATCATCGTCATCTCCTGCCTCACTACTATTGCTACAACCCATCTTGGCTGTCGAACCGGAATCCTTAAAACTTAACCGATGTATTGAATTCCGAGGCGGGGTAATTTAGAGGGGTAAATAAATACTTTGGCAGAGTGTCCTGGAAATTTTCCAATACCAGAGACGCTTGGTGAGTATTTGGGGTTTTATACAGGGTATCTCAACTAGCCCCCAATGAGGCTGAAAATCGAAATCCCGATATTGGTGCTGGTAAAGCGGCATTGTTGAGCCAGAGTGAAAACGGAGGTACAGACGATATATGTTGGCAAGGTCTTTCCGGCTAATAGGAAAGCTGCTTTGGCCTGTCTATAGCGCCTAGCGCGACGATCGCAATCCTTGGAATATATTGGTCTGGACGGAAGAGGTCACCGAGTGGCAGGGGTGGGTTACTTGTGTAGATTGTGATCTCATCGGGTGAGTTCGATTTTGGGAGTAATTTATTGGTGATGGCTTACGGGTGCTTGCCGTATCAGATGCGTAGTCTTTTTGTTTCTGTTGTTTCGCTATTATTTGTGGAGATCCCTAAGGTGTGAGAAATCTTCAGTGTTACAAGTTATGAGGTGGTGAGGTTTGGTTTAAAAAGATTACTCAAACCCTTAAAATATCGGAGTACAGCCTTTAGATAACAATAACCAGCTTTAAACGTCTCGGCTAGTCTTTACAGATTTACCAACACAGAGTTCCCAGCTTTTTGCGATAAATACCGATTGTCCTAATATTTAGGATCTAAAATTAGAAATCTACTATCTGCTCTTATTAGGAGGCAAGAAATTCTATTACCCTCTACCTTTTACTCCATAATATATTGTTAGATAAGCCATCATCCGTTTAACGAGTAACCTGAAACAGGTCTGCACCAATAGGTTTCATGAGGGAGTTTAACACGCTGACCACCCTTTCAACCTGATAGCTCAAATTAAGAAAGAAATATTATCATCCTAGTAAGAGAACGAGAAATTGCGGCTGAAAACACGGAGCGATCGACAAAAAGAGTAAGAGAGGGAAAAGGGTGTGTGAATGTTCTTCTTGCTAGCTAACCACCCACTGTGAGAAACAGTACGATTTTAGATTATGGGCTTGCTTGTGATTAGGGAATGGGTTGCGGCTACGGCGGCCCCACAGCTTGACGTCGGTAGTCTTGGCGCGGAAGAGGGGTTAGAGGAGAGTTTATATGAAAAGAAAATAAGTCCAAACACCCGGTAATTTAAACTTGCTAAATAGAGGCGCGACTGCTATTTAAAAAGAAACATATCCCCAGCATCTTCTATAAGTATAGCTAGGTACGAGGTAGTTTGCTCCCTAGTAGCTCAGCGAGTTGGAATAAGAGATATAACACGAAAATCGTATACTTAAGCTGACCTAGTTAGCGTTTATAACAGTCTCATTTTGCCATTCCCTATATCCAGAGCCTCTGCGCAATGGAGGATCAAATAGACTTTGCTGACTAATTCCGCCATTCCACGACTCTCACGCAAAGTCACGTCATCTTCCCACAAAATACCTCACAATGAACAACATCTCATTCCCTCTCCATCCTCAACCATGACGGGGAACGACGAAGAAACCCAGAGGCCACTCCTCACACACCAAGATGACCCCGAATATGGCACCTCAAACGGTCGAAATAACTCCTCCGCATCCACAACCCATGGTTCATTCACGCGGAACCTTGGGGCCATCGAGGCATTCGCCATTATCATCTCGATCGTCATAGGAAGTGGGATTTTCACCTCTCCAGGGTCAATCGATGCGAATGTTCCCTCGCCGGGCTCTGCTCTCGTTATTTGGCTTGTTGGGGGAGTTTTGGCTTGGACTGGCGCGAGTACCCTGGCGGAGTTGGGGACTGCAATCCCTGGAGAAGGTTCGTTTGAAGTGGACATCCAAGTCTTGTTTTTTTCCAAAAATTTTGAATATTGCTTAATAAGGTAAGATCAAATACTGAATATTATATCCAGGAGGCGTTCAACCCTATCTTAAACATATTTTCGGTGATGTTTTTGGTTTCCTCGCAGCATGGACTTGGATTATTGCTGTGATGCCAGCTACCCTTGCAATTTTGAGTATTGTATTTATCGAAAGCATTTATACTGCAAAAGGTATTACCGATCAGGCGGGCAGTCTGGAACATAAACTTTTATCTGTTCTTGTGATGGTTTTGGTTAATGCTGCAAATTCAATTAGCACTAAAGCAAGCACAAGACTCAACAATTTTTTCGTAACCATCAAATTTATCAGTATCTTGGGAGTCGTGGTTGCAGGTCTTACAGTTGTCATCCTTGGGAGTTTGAATCCGGACAGAGATATCGGTGGGAAAGATTGGGCCACCAAGCCTTGGTTTAAGTACAGGGACACTGTGAATCCGGATGGGACTACGATCCGATGGGGAGACTTGAGCTCCTGGGAAATTTTGGGACATTATTCCGCAGCTCTATATGGAGCGCTGTGGGCCTATTCTGGTTGGGATAAGGTAAGTTGACAATGTATCACTAGATCCATCTAGAGAAGTTCACCCAGGCAGGCAATTTACATCTCAGCCGAACTTTCATCACCAGCTCGCCAACTCCCACTTGCAATCAATACTTCTATCCCGGTTATCATAGCATGTTTTATCGCTGCAAATGCAGCCTACTATATACTACTTCCATGGAAGCTTATTGCCATCACAGATAGCGTGGCGGTAGTATGTATTCCCTCTTCTCCCAAAATTGTGGCCTGCTTACACGTCCAAAGACAGCGATATCCAAACTTCTAGGTCCAGCCTTTGCAGTTATAGCAGCATTCCTAGTGTGCCTCGTTGTAGCAGGTTCACTGCTTGGAAACTCCTTCGTTGCCGGCCGGATGACTGTAGCAGCATCCAACATGAACTGGCTACCCCGTCCATTCTCGATCCTCGGAAATGTGGGACTCTCATCCCACCAATCTTCTACTGACCCTGCATCACCACCAAAATCGGATGCACCACTCAACGCCCTCCTTCTTTCCACCGTCCTCTCAACACTATACATCTTATTCGGAAACTTCCGTGCCCTTCTCACATTCAACGGTCTCGGCGAATATTCATTCTTTTTCCTCACCGTTGTTGGCGCTATCGTCCTAAGAATTCGGGAGCCGGAATTGCAGAGGCCATATAAGCCATTTATTCTGATTCCTATCACATTTGCGCTCGTGAGTGGATTCGTTGTTGTTAGAGGTGCGGCATTTGCGCCGGTGCAGGCGGGTACTTTGATTGCTGTTTGGTTTGCTGGTGCGGCTTTTTATTGGGAGAGGTTAAGAAGGGCGCCGCCGAGGGAGAGACAGGATTAGAGTGGCTTGCTATATGTGAAAATACTTCTGCTGTGTTCATATGTCACGTGGAGGTTTTCCTTCTTGCTTTGCAGGTCTTCTCAAGGCTGTATTTAAATACTGGGAATTTTTTACCAGAAGTATCTGGGAACCTTCATTCAGAGTATGAAATGGAAAGGCAACCCGTTCTCACACATGAAAGTCACGTGGTGCCATCCAGCCCCGAGCATTGAAGCTCAATCAAAGCTCCCCTAAGAGAGGGACTCTATATCGCTATTTCTACCGCAAATATCTCAAGTGGGCTAGATGCCCACTTCTCCCATTGATATATCTATGTCTCTCCTATCCCTTTGGACTCTCGGGGGGGTCTTCCAGGCCGTAGACAAGAAATAAATTATATTTAGGATATTTCAAGGAGTACTGCCAGCAAGACTCTGAGATGAACCTTCTGTCTGGGTATCGTCTTGTAGCTCTTAGCATCTTGTGATATCAGACGATGAATACCTATCCAGAGTTATCTCGCTACTGAAAGGAGAGAAGATGTAAACGCGTTTAGCTCAGAATCAAGGTACTTTGTCGATTCTTTCCTCCTTGGGTTTTTTGATATTCCTGCTTTTTGTCAACACTCTTTGCCAATATTTCGAAACATTACAACAGAAGATACGGCTCCATGTCCTCTCCCTCTCAGAACTAATATCAGCATTACTCCCTCTTCTAGTATCACTCTCTTAGCCCTCTCATAGCCGCGGTTCCCATGACATAAGAGCTTCCCCAATCTCTCCCCGGAGTCCACACCTTTGCAGCAGGGACAGATACCTGATGGGTTGGAGCGAACCGGGGGGACGAGTTCAGATCATTCTAACCGTTCGCCTATACGGCACTCCGCGATTAAGATGGCTTTCGGTCTCAGTAGAGCGACATCAGCGGGATACCGGGCGAACGATGAAGCCAAACGGCGGCGAGAACACCCAGTGGAGGATAAGCATACAAACGGCATCTGCCTTGCCTTCACCTTGTCTCAGCCAGGAATTCGCGTCTTCGGTTTGCCCCCGAGTCGCCTGCCGTTGCTGTTGCTGTTGTCGGCAACCCTGCATCTTTGCCCCTTTCGGAAGACACTGTCGCTTAGCGACTGGTCGTACGCGAAAGGCGAGTTGAACAAAGAGAAACTGGTTCGCGACCTCCCTTCCCTGTGCAAATTCGCGCTTCATGGCACGGTGCATCGGACGTAAACACCTCCAGCGCACACCACCGCCCTCAACACTTACCCTTCACCTTGTCAAACACTTCTAACCACATTTCCACCTCCTCATTCTCGACCGAACCCAACTTCAATCCTCCATCCCACAACCCAAACTCCTGAACAACGACACGTATCTTGGTCACACAGAACAATTCTGCTGTGCAATACCGGTCAGTCAAACGATGCCAGCCTTGCCCCTAACTGCAGGTCTAATTGGAGAATCAGGTTGGGACTGTTGGTAAAGCGCAGCGTATTGCTTGTGTAACTCAGTAGGTCTCCCCAACAGTATGCCCAATATCCCAGGACCTCGTCAGACTAATACAGACGTGTAGGAGACAAAACGTCTACACCGCCAAGTCCTCAAAATGAACAAGGGCAACACAGTGTCCCAAATAAGTGCGGCCATCCTCTGGGGATCGGGTGTCCTCGCCCTCTATACTCTCTCAACCCTCGTCTACCGTCTTGTCTTTCACCCTCTTGCTCGTTCCCTGGTCCAAAGCTCGCTGCCACTACCCAATGGTACGAGTTCTACTGGAACGTCATCCAGCCTGGTCAATTTACGTTTCATATTGAAGATTTGCACAAGAAATATGGTAAGAAGTGTCTGAGAAGCTACGGCCGAACACCTGTCTAATGTTTCTATAGGCCCAATTGTCCGTATAAACCCATGGGAACTCCACATTCGCGACACCGAGTTCTATTCCACAATCTACAGCCGCTCTCGCCGCGACAAAACAGCCCAGCACGTCACCGTTTTCGATGCACCAGGATCCCTGGCCTCAACTACCGACCACGACCGCCACAAACTGCGACGAGCTGCTCTCAACCAATTCTTTAGCGTAGCGAATGTCCGAAAATTTATTCCTTTTCTGCAGGAATGTACAGATAGCTTAATAGCACACCTAAAGAATGAATACAGCGGTACTGAGCGGCCGGCGGATCTGTCGGATATGTTTGAACTCTACTCGGGGGATACAGTTGGAAAATTCTGCTTCTCTTGGCATGAGAAATTTCTCCATGCTCCAAACTTCAGATCTCCACTAATCAAGGCTTTCGATAGTCTCTTGCTTTTAACTCATGTTGCGTTCCATTTTCCATATGTTCAGAAGGTTCTCAAAATCGTTCCAATGTCCTACTTACCACGAGACGCTCTGGCAATTTTGCGGTTTCAACTTATGGTTAAGGAGCAGATTCGAGATATGATTGCTGGTAGACACGTGGTTCCAGAGGACAATAAATGGAAGTCTGCTATGCAAGGATTGTTGGAGTCAGAGCTGCCACCACATGAGAAGAGTGAGCTGAGACTTCAAGAAGAAGGAACGGTCCTTTATGGTGCTGGACAATCAGCTGGCAGAGTTCTCTCTTTCGCTTTATTTCATCTCTTCACCTCCCATTCGGCCCTGATGCAGACTGTGCATAAGGAAATTATCTCCATCTGGCCAGATCCATCACAACCTCCACCACTCGACCAAACTGAGAAACTCCCCTATTTGACAGCAATTTTATATGAAGGTAGGTTCGACTCCCAAAGTCCCACAAACATTACTAACAACACCCAGCCCTTCGATTGGTCTACGGCGAAACAGCTCGCTCCCCCCGAGTCGCCCATGAACCCCTGCAATATAAACGCTTC
The DNA here is from genome assembly GCA_003988965.1 of Neobulgaria alba. Lineage (NCBI taxonomy): Eukaryota > Fungi > Ascomycota > Leotiomycetes > Helotiales > Gelatinodiscaceae > Neobulgaria > Neobulgaria alba. The sequence continues at coordinate 739 of QYAM01000125.1, read as the reverse complement.
ACCATTCCCGCCTTCACACCAATCAGCATGACAACCTACTCTGCCCATCATGACGAGAACATCTTCCCTGATTCCCATAATTTCGTTCCCGAACGCTGGCTCAACGACGACAATACCATCAACAAGAAGCTAATTCCCTACATGGTCACATTTAGTAAAGGCTCAAGACAATGTATTGGAGTTAATTTGGGTTGGGCTCAAATGTATATCATGCTTGCTACGTTGATTAGACGATGCGAATTTGAGGTTTATGAGACGGAGTGGGAGGATGTTGGGTTCGTTAGGGATTACACTGTCCCGTATGGAAGAGAGGGATCGGTTGGTTTGAGGGTTTTAATTAAGGACGTTATTTGAGGGGATGGTGATTTGATGACTTGGTGGACGTCTATTGTTTTTTTTAGGAGAGTGATGATGTTGCTGTGTGGCTAGCTAGCTTGATGGGTGATAAAGTGTAGGGGTTAAGGGATTTGATAGTAGAAATGAAATAAGATGAAATGAAATGAAAGCATAGAAATCTTTTCACAATATGGGATGGAGATTTTTATAACGGCAAATTACTGGCATGCCACCCAAACTAATCAATATTACCGGAATGCCACCCATACTAATATTAATTACTCGTATGCCACCCTGCTAATTAAGCCCCTCACCGCCACTTCTCTGACACTAGCCATGCTTGCCCTTATCCTCCACAATAGATTTATTATAATAATTCCTACTATACCTCATCTTCTTTTAT
>QYAM01000124.1:0-64433 GCA_003988965.1 Neobulgaria alba | reverse complement strand
ATACTTTAATAAGCTTAAGATCTTTATATAAGGCCTTTTAAAAGTCGTAAACGCGATTAAAACGCGTCTTTAACTCTAGTCGTCGTTTTATAAATCGATATACTTAAAGCTTTTTAATATATTGTTTCTTTTAAGATTTAAATATATAATTTATTATATCTTCTATACTAGTTAGCTAAGGCGTAAATCCTTTAATATCTATATTAAGTATATACTAAAGAATCACTTCCTTTTCTAAGTCGGTTAATTTATAACTTATTAATCGACGTTTATAAAGAGAAGTATAGCCGTTTATTCTAAGCCAAAGTGTAGATTTAAGAACTTTATATATTTTCGTAGTAGACCAACGACTTAGTTTTTTAGACGTTTAAATAGCTTTAATAACTAAAATGATTTATACTTCTTAGGTTTAAATTTCTATTTATAATTATTAAAAAAACGCGTGTTAAAGTTAAAGGGTAGGTAGTTAAAGAAAAGTACGTAAGGTCTTAATATACGTAGGGTCTTAATAAACCACGTTATTTAAACCTACTTTTTAAATAAAAAAAATTCTATCTATCTTACTTATCTTATAAACTAGAAACCTCTTAAAAAAAAACTTAAAACTAACTTAAACCTAAACCTAAATCTTTAAAGCCTTCTCTCTTAACTTATATATTAAATATTAGTTTAATCTATACTATACTAAAATATATAATTAAATAGTTTCGCTAGAGTAGACCTAACGAAAAGTATATTATATAACTTCTAAAAATTTCACTTTAATTCTATTTTATGCTATAGGTAGTAAAATACGTATACTTAATAAGGTACGCTTTTTTAAAAATCGTACTTTTAGTTTATTAAGGTAGTTAATACGTTTTACCCCTTTTACTAGCTAATATTTACTTTACTAGCTAATTAAGTCGGATCGTATATCGATTCCTAACTATATTAATAGATATATTAACTAAGGAAGTTATCTCTAAAGTAGTAAAAGAGGTTTATTAAGATTACTATGTCATAGAATTCTGGTAGGATTGAGCTCTGTGCGTGAACCTGACAAAGTATGCAGCAAGCTCTTAATATGGCACAAAGTGAGTGCGATGATGCTGCTTGCATTCGCCTTCCAAACACCAATTCATGAAGTATGTCAACCACTTCCTCTCTTCTATCCCGCTCCCTTTCCCTCTACGCCTTCATCATTACCTCTTCATCCCATTCTGTTATCCTTTCTAGGTTCGCATCTGGCACTTGTAAGACGCTATCCTTCAACAGACAGATGGGAGAGGGGAAGGAGTCGCAGACTCGACAACGGAGGACAGATTATCGGGAGTAGGCGGGAGGTTGGGAACGGACGATCGAGTTCGGGGTCGCTTCGAGGAAGAAGAAGAATCTTCTGAGAGCAGAGGTCTCTTGGCAGACATGTCTAGCAGGTTATATAAGGCGAATTAAATAGATATGATGAAGGGAGATGAAAGCATAGACGTTGGCTTAAGCGAACAGGTCGGGTGACTTATGGATGCCTTTAGTTGCCTTAGAAATCCAGCTAGCCAAAATAGTACTAGTGAGCTTGAAAATTATAGGTCAATTTAAAAATATAGAGAGTTTCGACTGAAGCCGATTTCGCATCTCACTGTAAGAGGTTTCAAAATCACATACAAATTTAAGAATTTTAGGGAAGAAAATTGCGAAAAATAGCATCAAAATCTCTGCATAATTCAACGTCTTGTACAATATAAGACACACCTAATTTAGCATATAATATACTAATATAGAGCAATCATTTCCTAAGTTTTCTAGCAAATTAAAAGCGTTGTGGGACTGATGCACTTAAATAAGTTCGATTTCTAGAGTCGATTTTTGTTAAGGGAACTTAAATTTAGGTGCGAAAATCAAAATTTGGGGTGAAATCGCTTACAAAATGTGAAACCTCTCACTTGCTTTCCCCTCTCACTCGCTTTCACCGACTATTACCTTATAAGCGAGCTGCGCATATACACAGTGTAGAAACAGCTAGTTAAGCTACAGCTCTGTGACAACCACAGTAATATCCCTGCTTCCACCACCGCCATTCTTTTTCTTTTACTACCACTTGTCGCAGCCATTACTGCTAGCCCTACCATAGAATACATTATGTGCACTTACGTCAACCAAGCTGTTTTTGGGTTCCTTTGGTCTATTGGATTCGACCAACTCAATCCAGCGCTGTCATTTATTAGACTATCTTGCATCGATGCTAATCAAAATAAATAACTTTGGATAACTTACCGTGGTGGCGAACTTGGACAGACATTGCCGGGGCCACCAGGTGGCGTAAATGTTATTGTCGAGGCCCCGATTAGAGCACCCGAACAAGTACAGATGCCATCCCCATCTTCAGGACTAGTATTATCACACTTGAAGGGATGCGCAGGCTCTAATGTAGTTGAAGCAAGTTGAGTGGAAGCAGAAGATGAAGCTGTTGAGGATTTACTAAGAGTGCTTCCTGTCTGTACGTTCGCTGATGATGTTGGTGATAAAGATGCTAAATGCAATGTCGAGTTCGATGCTAATGCTAATATCGTTGTGGACTCTGACTCAAAACCAGGAGACGCGGATAAAACGCCAGATACAACGGTAGAATATTGGTCAGACAAGCCTGTAGAGCATGCAGCTTCCCGTTTGTCTCTTGGTGATATGGGTTTGTTTCCACTGCATGATGGAGGGACGTAGCTTTCGTTGTTCCAAATGGCTATCGGTCCACCATTTCTTGACCAGGCTAAGCTCTTGATGTGATCTATAAGCTCTTTTACTTGGATTTTGGGATTTATGGATAAAAAGTAAGCGGCAAGCCCTGCAACGGCCGGTGCGGCAAAAGAAGTGCCTTTCTCTCTTTTCCAGCTGTGGCCTACGTTAGAAGCGCATGTAATACCGTGATAATCATCAAGTGAACCTGGTGCTGAAACATCTAGAAGGCCACCTCCCTGTGAGAAATATGATCGACTACCGTCTATATTCACGGAGCCTACAACAATCATGTTGGAAAGTTTTGGTTTGAAAAGGGCAGCATATGTGTCTATTACATCGAAATATCCTTGTTTAGTCTGTCCTTACAGTTAGCGAAATAGGGACGATATCAAATGTAGGCAGAAATCCTTACTCTCTTATTTCCAGATGCGGCCACGATCAACACATCATTGAGGTCCCTAAGTGCTTTATACCAAGCATTTGCCATGGATGCAGATAGCGGTCCACCACACGAAATGTTGACAACGGCTTTACCCTGCTTCTTCCGGTCCATTACATCTTTATAAATCAGTGCAAATGATTTTAAAAGATCTGAACCCGTAAGTGTCCCCAAATTCCCTTTATAGGGGGGCTTAACCACGACAATATCCGCATATTTCGCAACGCCAAAGGTAGGACCTGCAACCTTAGAAAGGACACATGACCCATGTCCCTCTTCGTCAGTCTTTGTCGCATTTATAGGCAGCCAGGTTACATCCCCTTCCATTCCAAAGTATTCTGGATTGGCCGTATTTGCTCCAGAATCAAAGACGTAGACAGAAATACCTCGTCCACCTGCCCGGTTGAATACGTAGTCCTGGGTTTGTAAAACATCTATCCCTTTCGGTTGTGAGATAAACCCCAATTCAACCGGTGCCGAATACTGGTAAAGTATTGAACGTTTGGTGGGTCCTAGGCCAGAGATTGTATTGCTCTGCGTCAGTGCAGTCTGATTCGACGCATTGGTGGAAGTGGCGCCGCCATCAAAGAGTGTCACGTCGTAATCTAGTTCAATTGATGATACCTTTATAATTTGGTTATTCTGTATTTTCTATTTATCGAATTGATTTAAACTAACCGTAGGATTCTCTTCCAAGTACGTGACCATAGATGAATTCATTACAGCCATAAAGACACTGTCATTGCCGCCCAATCGTATTTGAGTCACGTTTCCAGCTCCTAAATTGGAAGATAAGACATTGGCAAGATCAGTAATCTGACCTTGAGATACACCATCTGTAGGATAAATCAAATATCGACTGGATGGCCCAGTAGGAGTGGCTACTGGTGCCACAGACGTGGTAGTAATACCGATAGTACTACAAGCGGTGATTGTGTTATAACAGGTAGTAGAATAGCAACTGGTGCGCGCGCTTCCTAGGGTGTTTGTGCTGCTACAAGCAATCAAACAATCGCTAACTGTTTGTGAGGAGCATGATGTGGATGAGGTTGTTGAAGAGGTTGTTGATGAAGCTGTTATTGAGAGCGACGATTGTGAGACTTGAGGCTGGGAGGGTTTCGATTGCAATTGTGAAGGATTATTTTCTGGGGGAGATGAATCTTTCAAATCATCAACAGGTGGTGTGGTGCAGTCCCCAGAAAGAATGATGTCAAATATCTTGACACAAGGTAGATGGAATTTAGGTAGCTTAGGGAAGTCAGGAAATTGAAATTCGACGTTAGGTATTTCCGGTAGGTTCCATAGCAGAATTCCTCCGTTGTCACCACCACAATTAGGGCATCCAACAATAACTGGCACTATGGTTGGCTTACCATTTTTTTCTGTCGTTAACCATGTGTTACCCCGCCAAGCGGTGTTCGTCATTGCTTCTGTAGAGAAATCAGACAGCGCAGATGTGAGAGTTGAGGTCACAAGGTTTGAATTGATAGAGTCTGTTGAGAGAGGCGTAGGTGCATATAGAACAGAAGTAGTGCCATCCCCAAGAATGACACTAGCGCCCGAGGATAAATTATATGAGGTAATAGAAGAGAAGCTGCCATTGGGAACAACAGAAATTCTTTTGGTGGTGGGAGTACTTGGATAACTAGAGGGTACAACGAGAATCGAACTAATGTTCGGTGGTATAGATGCGAGCGAGACGTTTGATAATGTAGCATTAAAGGATAAGGAAGCCGTTGTGTTTGGATAGCGAACAGCTACACTGGTGATTGAGGGTGCGGGAGAAAATGTATGTAAGAGAGAAAATTTCGTGATGGATTGACACTGGATAGCACGTCCTAAGAATAACAGGACGAGAATTTCAGGTGCCATCTCTATGGACCAAACATATGATAACGAGTGAATCATGCTGCAACGTTATTTAAGAATCTAAATGAAGCCAGAGTCGTTGATGTAACAAGAATTGAAACTTGGCCTTGAAAACTAGCTCCTATGAGTTACAAATGGCCGCCCTGTGAGGTTGCACGCCTCGATGTCAGCAAAATCCTCAGGCATCAGGTACTAGTCCACCTTTCACGTATGACATCCCACAGAGCACAGAGCAGGAGTGTAATGCAGCTAGCCATTATAGTAGTACATTGGCAAAATCTGGCGTAACATAATTATTTGAGCGTTTAGGTGTGAAACTGATTTCGCTGTTCACTGTAAATGGCATATTACAGTAAACTTCGAAACCGGCTTCGCCAAAACACTTTCTCGCAAAAATTCTGCCCTACTTTTCTAACTGTTTTAAGTAAGGTATATTGCAGGGGTAATATTCCGATCTCATAGGGTGCCAAGAGCGCACGTGCCTCATTCCGCGAATAAATATATATCCCTTTTATTTCATTCCATTCTATCCCATCCCATCCCACCTTAAAATAAACAACCCCCTCCCTCCCTCCTTCCCTCACTCCTTCCCTTCCCCCCCACCCCCTCAAAAAATATAAAAGCACACACTTACACACATACACACATACACACGTAAAATCCATATCTTCAATCTTCAATCTTCAAAACCCTTCCTAAAAACAAATATATGTATTGTTACACTAAATAGATATTAGCATAAGATTAGATTTGATTTCAATCCTATTCTTTAATCTTACTGCCCATGTACCAACTCGAGACAATACCTCACTTCATCCCATCCCATCCCATCCCAACCCAACCCAACCAATAAATTTATCACAAGAATTCTTACATCACTCCATTTCATCTTACGTCGCTTCTCATCATATCACAATCAACCAATAAAATCATCAAGAACTGTTCATCAATCCAATTCAACTCAACTCAGCTACCTCATCACCTAACTAACTACCCCACCTTCATTTCCTTTCCTTTCCTCCCCCTTCCGCCTTATCAGCCAGCAAGCCAGTAAATCACACCTATCAAAGCCAAAGCCAAAGCCAAGCTAAACACATCATCGTCCCCCTCCCCTCACATCTCCATTTAATGAATTAAAAATTAAACTACTAGGAATCGAATTTTACTATTCGTTTATGCGCAAATTGTATGTGCGTTATCATCATGTGTATCATATCGTATCGTAAGGACCGTCATGTAATGTAAAAGAAATATGCATGTGTACTAAAAATTTCGCGAGAAACGCCATGTATACGCCGTCGCTAGAGAGCATGAAAGAAGAAATTAAAAATTATCGAGGGTCCAAAAATTGGAGGGTATGATTAGCTTATAGGAAATAAGCCACGAAGAGACCGAGGACTGCGACACCCATACCAGCAGTGTTGACTGCTGCTCCGCCCGTGAATCCTGGAGGTGCGGGTTTGGTGGATGTTGGACCGACTGGGACCTTGGTTGCACTGGTTTCGGTTGTTACGGCTGAAGTGACGAAGCTTGATGATCCACCGGGACCGGCAGTGGTTGTACCATTGGTGTAACCGGAGCTTCCTCCTGTCGGAAGAATATAGGTGATGGTTGTGGTGGGAGCAGCTGTGGTTGAGTTGCTAGGAACTGTGGTGGTTACCGGGACGGAAGTGGAAGTGGTACCTGGGCAATATGTCGTGGTACTGGTCAAGGTTTCAGTGATGGTCGTACCATTAGCTGTGTAACAAGTTGTGGTGGTGAATGTCTGAGTCACGGTAGTTGTGGGTTGCACGGGATTGATGTAGGTTTTGGTAGTTGTAGGCTCAGGAGTAGTTGTGGGTTGCACGGGATTGATGTAGGTCTTGGTAGTTGTAGGCTCAGGGGTAGATGTGGTCGAAGGAGTAGGTGTTGGCGTTGAGGTAGATGTAGTTGAGGATTCGACCAATGGCGTGCAGTTGGGAAGAGTGAAAGTTGGGGAATTGCCGGAGCCTCCTTCAACGATGCAGCTGGGAAAGGTTAGATGAGACTTTGGGGGCGGGAAATTATTAAGCTTACTTCTTTGCGCAAGCGGCATCACCAGAGGTTGTCGATGTTTGCCAGCATGTCGCGCCACCTACGCCGTATGGGAAATACCCGGCAAGATTGTCGTTACAGTTGCCCGGTTGCCCAACGCCATTCGTGCAACGAATAATGATGTTCGTGCTGAGCGAGTCGCCGGCGCAGTAATCACCATCGGGGTTTCCAGTACAGGTGAAGGAACCCGTGGTCGAGTTGCTACCAGATAGCATTAGTCTACTTGGTCTTGTCACGTTGGGAAGAGGGGACGGACTATGTGACCTGGGCGCTGGCGACAGCAGCGGCAGCGAGGAGGAGAGCAGAGTACATCATGTTGGCTGTGTATTCAAGATCGGATTTCCAAAGTGGGAGTGGGGATAGTTTGGGGGGGGGAGGGGTTGAGAGAGCGAGCGACAGTGGTGATCGGTTAGCTGAGCTTAACGACAGTATTGTTCGAAACGACGGTAGTGCGACTCGAAAGAGGCGAGGTGATGAGGATGACTCGGGATGGGAGGAGAGGGACATGTGAGGGCGGGGTGGGCGCTTTATATGCAGAGGGAAAGAGCTGCGGTGCTCACGGCTAGAGGAGGGTGGCTGCAGGCAGAAGGCAGGAACCAGAGCACCAGGCGAGGGTCGACTCGCCAAGGCAGGGACGAGGGAGGCAAAGGGAAATGGAGCCGCAACACGAAGAGAGCGACCGACGAGCAAAATTTGCGCCGGAAGCATGACACCAACCGCTCCCGGCGAATGCCTTAGAACACCGGGCGAAGGAGACAATGGAAATGCGGTTGCTATTTTGGGCCATGACTTCATGGCTGGCGGTCTGTCCGAGACTCTGTCCGAGACCTGCCGCTCTCAACTTGCCTCCAGGTCCAGGACAGAACAGCCAGAGGCCCGCCCGCAATGAAGAGGCAAAGGGAAGTGAGCAGGCGAAGATGTCTCCATCGCAGGATACTCCCACCGCTGGGCGGCCATGCAGTGTGATTATTGAGCGCGTTCCAGAACGAGCGCACCCATCACCCCGTTGAAAGCCATCCCACTTAGGAAGCTCTCGTCGGTCGGGCAGGGGACGGGGCGGCCAGCAGACGATGAGCCTGACCTGGCACGAGGTTGCGAGGGGAGACCTGACCTCGAGGAGGGAGGAGACGTCGGACTGACCCCCGCATCACTGGAGGCTTGTGGCTTGGCGATCTCACCCGCCACCCACAGCCACATCCATCTCGCCGGTCGTCCAGGCCCATGGAGCGGGAGCGGGGTCGAGCTGCTTCCTCCTTCGAGATGTTTTCCCAACTCCAACGCTCCGTCTCTCGTCTCGCACCTGCAGTCAACCTTTTCTGCTGATCCGCCTGCCTACACCCTTCCCTCCACCTTCATCCCATCTTTCTTCTCGAAAAACCGGCCGTCGACCTTTCCACCTGAGTCAACGGCCATTCAGCGCTCACCACATCAACCGACGACCAAGCCACACTTCTCGTATTCTCTCTCCCTGCCAACTCGGTCGCTCTCGACCAAGCAGAACACCCCGTCAACATGTACCAATCGACCGTCAACTTCACCTTGGATACGATCTGTCCATGGTGTGTTCCCCCCCGTCCATCTTGGTCATGTATGGCAGATGACCAAAAATCCAGAGAACGCAATACGAACATACATTGGCTAACCGGAGTATAGGTCCTATTTGGCGAAACGCAGGTGGGCATGACTGTGACCGTGATAAGGCAAATTGTTAACACGATGCTGTTGGCCAGACTGGATGAAGGTATGGTGGTTGCTCTTTTTCCTGGACATTAACTCATATAGCCATGTTCTTAGAGCATTACATGTCTATACATCGTAGCTGTCATGTGATGTCATCATTTCCTATCCTTTCTCGTTTACGTCTAAATATGTAGAGATGATGATTACTAACTTGTCTAGCACTCAGAAGAGTACGAGCGACCGATCCGTCATCCAAAGCCACCTTTGTGTTGAAATTCCGACCCTACCAACTCCACCCTGAAGCCACCGCTGAAGGAGAGGACAAATATGAATGGTACAAGAAATCCAAGTTCGCCTTCTCTTTTCCCTGTCCAAATCTTTCCTTTCCTTTCTCGTCAGACCTAACATAGATCAGATATGGCGACTCGGAAGAAAAAATGAAAATGTACATGACCTTGATGACTGCTTACGGAGCATCTGCAGGCATCAATTACAAATTCGGTGGCACCGTTGCTAATACTTTGAATGCTCATCGCGTGATTCTATTCTTTCAAGAAAATAAGGATCCGGAAGTTGCGGATAAGTTGGTGAATAGTTTGTATAAACAGTATTTTGAGGAGGAGAAACATCCTAGCAAGCCGGAGACGCTGTTGCAGGCTTGTAAGGATGCTGGGTTGAGCGATGCTGAGGCGAAGGCGATCATCGAGGATGAATATGAAGGGTTGCAGGATGTTAAGGTATGTGGATTTTCACTTCTAGTAGCTGGTCACAATTTCTCTTCGCAAATCAGTCGGAAGTAGTCGAGAGGTTTCTCTTATATTCTAGATTCGTTTTATTCTCCCCTAGAAATGACGTTTAAACCCCTTGCTGAACCTCTTTAACAGTTGGCAATCCGAGAACAACAAGGTAACAACGTCGACAGCGTTCCTTATATCGTCTTTGAAGGAAGAAAAAGAGATATCACTATCAAAGGTGTCAGTGAAGTAGAAGATTATGTCAAGGCACTTCAGCAGATTGTTAAAGAGAGTTCTTAATACAATCTATATTTTATAGCTTTTAACTATAAAATAATGGGCTTAACTTGCTATTATAAGTTTAATTAATTATAATAAATACTTAACTAAGGAAAGAGCCATTTTACAGTTTCTTTCAGGTAGTATTTATTAGTACTTAGAGTATAGATTTCTAAGTAGATTAATGCTTATTTCTTTTTCTTATTATAGTTTAAACATTTAAAACTTAGATTTATTATTATATAAAAGAAATCTCGCTCTAACTCTTTTTTCACTTTTTAATATATATATATATATTTTAAAGAGAAGGTTAGAGGGGTAGTGTTTCATAGGTAGAAGGAGGAGGTAAGATATATGAAACTCGCTAGTAAATATTTATTTCCTTAAGGAGTTAGTTTAAGAATTCTAGGGGAGGTGAGTAGGTTATAAGGGGTATAGATAGAGATAAAGAACGTTTAATAAAAGAGAGGTAGAGGTGAAAGTGAAGATAGAATAGAAAGGCTAATATTAACTAATGATAATAATTATCTTTATGTTTATGTTTACCTTATAACAAGGTAGGGAAGTAAAGTAAGGGTGATGATGGTTATATCGAATAAATGATAGAGGGAGTGATAATAGGATAGGGAGAGAAGGAGGAAGGTTGAAATTTTAAATTTCGAAAGTCTTAGTTTGGTTTATAAATGGATAGATGAGTTTTCTATTAGTTTGGAATTGGAATAGTATTTAATAGGAAAAATCTACTAGGATTGATTGGGCTTGAGATTTTTATTTATGGAATGGGAGTTGGAGGGAGAGGGAGATTAGGGAAGGAATAGATAAGGGTGATAATATAGGAGGGAAGGGGGAGAGGGGAAGAGTGAGGGTGGGGATTATATGAAGGAATTGAAGAGGGGTGGATAAGGATAAAAAGAGATAGAGATAGGTATAGAGGAGAAAGGGAAGAAAGGTAAGGAAGGTAAGTAAGTAGTAGGATAAGTAGAGGTTATTTACTAATACAATAGGGATATATTAAGAGGTATTAATATTTAATTAGATAAAATAAATATTTTAAGGAACTTTACTTTAAACATAGCTTATTTAATTAGAGTAAATTTTTTTTAAGTGATTAAGTTTAGGAAGTATTATTATAAAATGGGTGGATATAATGATTTTATTTGTTTTAAATGTTATTTAATTTCGTTTATAAGTTGTGAAGTCTATAGACTAGACTTTGGTATGGTTTGTTTATTTTCCTTATATATTAGATGTAGGTTAATAAGACTATGTAGATAGGGCTAGTTAGAACTTAAGGGTTTAATTTGACTTACGCACGGCTTCTTTCTTATTTCGCGAAAGCGTTCGTTAGGCAAGGAAGCAGTAGAGAGAATATAGTAAGAGCTCGTAACTTATAAGAGAGATAGAGAGTACTTTTATGTCACGAAAATATCCTTCGAATCAGTTGGACTCCAAGTAGAAACACCCGCTAGATATCACTGCCTCATCTAAAATGCTCTAATGCGCCCCCGAAAAAAACCATAATCACAATCTAACCCTCCATATAAACGCCCCAACCCCCTCCTCCCTAATGCTGATCTCATAATACAAATATTCACCTTCCCAAGCTAAACATGCATCTTCGGACCTCCCTCCAACTTTCCATTCACCCCATTCATCTCACTCATACTACTCAACCCCACCCCCTTCCTCTCCCCCAAAGCCTTACTCCACCTCCCCGTATGCGGACCACTCGCTCCCTCCCCATCCAGTCCCAAAACCTCCATCAACTCCGGAATCTCCGCATGATCCCTGGTATTCCTCATTCGATGACACCACGTAATCTGCTTCTCCTCTCCTCCAACACCTCCCACCTCCCCAAGTTGTCTCCTATCATCAAACTCCCTAGTAACAGGCGTATCAACCTCCACCGGTTCAAACATGAATTCCCCCCCAACCTGATGATAATCCCCACCTTGAAATAGCATGCCTCCCTTGAGATTTTTCAAGCTCTGAAGAAAACTCGCCGCCATTATACTGAGGAGTTCTTTTCGTTGATATTCGGGTCGTTGTCCCATGTTGAGGGTTCGAAACATTCCTAATTCGTCGTAGAGCTTTTTAGAAGGGTCGGCGTAGATGGGGAAGGGACAGCCCGTCGTTTCACGATACATGGGGATTAGAGAGGGGGATCCGTGACCGATTATTACGATTGTGGTTGGGATGGGGAGTTGGAGGAGGGTGGAGGGCGAGATGGAGGCGGTTAGGGATCGGATGTATTCTTGGCAGTTCTGGGGGAGGGAGAATTAATATTTCCTGGGGGGTGACGAATGGAGGGGTAAAGTTACTTACACCGCAGAAGAAATGTCGGATGAATATCACCATGACTCTCCTGGCGATATTTGGACCTGTATATAGAGATCGGAATGGGACTGATTTGCCATCTTCACCTAATACCACACAACTTTCGATTTGTTTGAGAGTGGCGGGCGTGGGGATGTCGTTGTTGGTGTCGACGTTACCATCGAAATCTGGAGTTCGCTCCATACTGCCTGTTCGTTTCGAGTGCGAGCTGTTGGTTGATGCTGTGGATGACCGGTTCATTGTCCACCTTTTTGTGCTGACGTGGGATGTGGTATTTGGATTTGGGACGTAGGGTGAATCGGTGGTGATTGAGATGGCCATGGTGGGGGAAAGGGTCTGCAGAATTTATAGCCCGGGCTGTGAGTCTGGCAGGTCAAAGATCATTCCCAACAAGAGCTAATTGATCCAATAATCCAAGGTGGTTCTCGACAGGTAGCGTGGCACAATAATCTCGTTGCTAAAAAGGCTTCTTGATAGTGGTGAATCCTCTTGTTAATGTGGTGAATGGTATCTGGGGGGGGTTCTGGTGCTATGGTCGAACAGAGGCCGAAATATATTTATCGGTGAATGGTCTCGACGGGCAGAAGAGCAGGACTCCTCTGCGGCGCACGCGTGGCCCATCTTCGCTGCCAGGAAAGGCATGGTGACGGCGGATCTCCATACAATTTGCGTGTCTACACCAGTTTCAGCACGTCCCTGGCTGTAGAGCCCCGGTGCCAGGTGGCGTTGTAGAAACCAGTTGATTGGCGCAGAGAGGAGAGGAGGATTTAAGGTTAAATCCTCAAGGCGAGGGCTGTTGGAGAGTGCAACAGCTGAGGAGGAAGGGCGTCGGCGGGTTACAAGTGTAGCGTGTCGTGGGATGTGTGGAATCGAGGTATAATTATAACCATCTCATTTGCACCGTTTTCCCCAAGTGTGGAGGATCCCGAGTTTTTTCCCGTCGTAGGCCCGGAAGTCTTGATGACGATGTTTTGCACGCTTGGCCAGCCGCCGATCAGCGCCTCTAAGCTGGAGCTTGTTTGCTTCAGAAAAAGAAGCAATTACATAAACGCATGAATACCAGTCGAACCAAATACCACCTAGTGCCCCGAAGGACAAGTGGTTGCTCTTATTCGCAACTATCTGGAAAGTACCCTCTGCACACCCGCATTCTACTGCTTCCTCGCCCAAACCATTCGTGCTACGGAACTATTTCTGGACCCCTTTCTCAGCCCGTAGCGGGTCTGCAAACGAATCGTGCCATCCGCTTCGGATGTATCACCAAGTCTTCATGTCGCCCCATGGTAGCCCTCGTGGCGGTGGGACGTGGGAATGCGATAGGGTCGCTCGGGTGCCACACGTCGTGGCCAAATGGGGTGGGGGACGTGTTTGCGATGCCAGAGTTGGCAAAAGTGCTGCCCACACTCCGTTCGAGGAATATTCGACGGTTGGCTGGCTGTATTCGGCCTCGCGAGAATTGCCATTGGATATCGTTTGGTGCTACATCCGTCGAAGGCCTCAGCCGCTTTGATTGCGACCGGCGCTGTGGGATGTCGAGCTATTATATGCTGTGCTCCAGCTCTGATAAGACCCGAGCCATCTGTATGGGACCGTCGGACTCGCGCAACGCTTGCGAAAGATCTGGGAAGCGATGGACGTACTCGAGGGATAGCGAGACAAGCGTTGAGTATCAGCTTTTGTCTATCTTGCATCTTGCTTCGCGGGTCAACGGGGAGCCGCATGTTGTTCACGCCAAAAAATATTTTGATAAGACGGGCCCCAACGGACAAACTGATGGCTGGGAAGTCCAGAGGTGCAGCACACGTCTGGCCATAAGGATGGCACAAGGTTACAAAGCTATTTCGGCCTCCGCAACGTGGCCAAGGCATGCAATCGGGCACACCAGCAATCCCCAAAATCACAGGGCTGAAGTACGAAATATCCAAGTCGTGATGGCGCAAACAAGCCAATTGGAAGGACCCGGTGACTTTTGCACGCGTAGGGCATCAAAATGAGAATAACCCGTCAGACCCGGATCTTCGTTGGGATGACGGATCGACTACTTCGGAATTCTCCAAGAATTGCTCTATCAATATCTGCAAGCCAGGATTGATTGCTGGATATCAATAGTCCTGGTGAGGCGAATCATTTTCTTCCAAAAATGCCGCTCACGCCTCTTCGATAGACTTGGGCAGCGCCAACGGGAAACGCCTGCAGTGCTGGCGATAAAGCTTGAGCCTGCAGCGACTTTCAACTGTGCTTTCACGGCCCCATCAGGTATTTCGCCCAACGAAGAAACCCGGGTTTTCGAGTTCATGCCATCGGAAGTGGCCGTGAGTATGTTGGCCTTCGACTGTTGACCCTATTTCACGTGGACGCTGGCTGTACTAACTGGTCTGGATTGGACGCAAGACATCACCAAAGCCACCCGACACCATAGGAAATCGATACGTCCCATGCCGTCCCCTCCATTCTCGGATCAGCAAACCTGCATTATCAGTTAGGCGCATCTGCGAGATAAAGAATTTTCCTCGCCTCAGGGGTCGCCCTCAGCGTTACTCTGGACCTATCGGAAAGTTGGATGTGCCTTCCTTGCTGCCGGCACATTGTATAAGATATGGAGTCTTAGACACACCGGGATTGCTGAGAGACAACGGACATCGATTTCTCCAATCTCCATTTTTTTCTTTCAGAATCTGATAAGACGAATGCCGGGCCCATATCCTGACCCAAAACTCTCGAGTGTTCGCCATTTCTTCGACAACTTTCGTCTGACCTCATGACGATTTCTTACTAACTGGAAGACCTCAGGGGAACCTCACCACCCTCAATTAAGCTCTTTGCAGGTTTCAGCCAGTTTTCAGCTATGAAGCATTGGCTCCACGTCGCCTTGCAGGCACTGTAAGTTCGCAGACTATTTCGTCGAGGAGAAAGCTAAAATGACCCAGAACTATAGACGGCAAAAGTAATACGAATAATGCCAATGCGAATCCCAAACCCAAAGATATAGAACAGCTTACAGAAAAGCCTCATGTTGGCATTCAAATCGAGGAGCCCCAACTACGGATTTTTGAGGAATTCACTCCCGTCAAGGAATCTCCCTCCAACACCGTTGTTGAGATTCAACCCGAAGAATTCAACAATGCCGCCGTAACAGATTGTCTTGCACCGGAGCAGTTGGATCATCGGCACACGAACCATTCGAGGATACTATACGATAAATTCACAATGAATTCAGACACGTTGGTAGACAAGAATTCCTTATCAACCCCTCTTAAAAGATCGAAGAGCGATTCCAGGTACCATCGAAACAACCGGCCAAAGATACCCGAACACGCGCATACCAAACGGCACAACACAACAATCAAATACAGGTCTCCTAGCATTTCACAAATAAAAGAATCTCCTTTCGATCTAATATTTTCTGCCACACCAATTCATTCAAAAGTCCACTTCTTTTCGAACAAAAGATCCAGCTCGCACGGGAGGCAAAAAGCACCCAGGCTTCCTCTAACCAATACTAATCACCACGATTTCTCCCAGGAATCTAATTACAACCCAGGAATAAATCCTCACACCACACCAACACAAGCCCAATCACCCTCGACGCCCAATACCAAATCAAAATCATCAACCTCAACCATCTTCCAAAATACCGCAAAATCACCCCCCATTGCGATCATCGTCACGCGACCATCACTAGAAATTCCACCACCCACCTCACCACCAACCCCTCCACTCCCCTCCACCTCCTCAATTCGCACCTCGTTCAAAGACCTCCTCGCCCACCGCTCAGAAGCCATGGCCGAATCCCTCTCAAAGAAATCTCTAACCCCAACTCTCACCATCCCCTCCACGAGTTTCCTCATGCCCCCCACAACCCCCCAAACCAAAATCCAAAATCTCCGCTCCGCTCAGGATTTCCCGGAAATGAGACGTTTCCTACTAACATTCCTGAATAACAAGGGAGATCGGTTCTCGCCGAAATTGAGATGTAGGTTGATGCAATTATATTGCATATCAGATTTAGATCTCGATCCTGAAATGGTTGAGAAACTGAGGATTGAGAGGGATGAGGGAGTTGATCTTAGCGAGAGGAATGAATTGAAGGAGGATCTGAAGGCTCTCGCCGAGGCTTTTAGGAAGAGTTTGCCGGTTCTTGGGGGGGTGGAGGTAGGTGAGGAAGTTGAAGCTGTGTTACCACCTACGATGGTGGGGACGAGGAGACATAGTAGGCGTTCTCCGGGGTATTTAAATAGAGAGGCGGTGGTTAGGAAGGGGGGGAATGGGTCGTCGTCCCCAGTTTTGAAATCGGAGAGGGGGGTTTGGGAGTATCAAACGAAGACGAAGGGGTATTCATCGAGAGGAAATTCTCCGGTGAGGACAGGAAAGGGAATGAGAAATGAGGGAAATGTGGTGAGGACTGAGACGGTGCCGAAGAAAGATAAGCATTTGTCGAAAGCTTCCTCAACCCCGAATTTGAAGAAGGCACCTGCGAGGCCCCCACCCCCTGTTCCTGTTCCTGGGAGGGAGGTTGCTGGGAGTATGGCTTTGGAGAAGGTTGGGAATCCAGGGTTCGTTGAGGATTGTGAGAGAGTTGAGGGGAGAAGGGGGGGTAAGTGGGGATGGGGAGGTAGGGATTAAGAGCACGGAGTAAGAAGGACCAAAAAGAAGATGGACTAATTGAACAGGTCAAGATAGGATAGGAGGATAACAGACTCCGAGGATGACTTGGGAAATAGGTAGATTGTGAATGGTATCGGAGTAATGCTTGGAAATGTGGGGCCTTCCCTTAGGCTTGGGCTGGACTTTTTGGATGATCATTGGATGATACCATTTTGTTTTCTTGCATAATAGCAAGAGATAGCAAGGGGAGGATAGTTATAAATAATACTTAGATATATATCTTAGGTCGATTTTCTATTGTAATCTTTTATTTCTAATTGTAGTGAGCTTGAGTTTGGGGGGTTAGGCCAGAGAAACGTCTATCCCACTTGGGAGCCAGAGGTAAGCGTGGTGCAGCTGCCTGTAAAGTTGATCGTAAAAGCCAAAATGAAGGTATAAATTTCCTAAACGGGTGGTTCGACCCAGAGCTTGGTAGCACTGACCCCACTATGACTCTTTGTGAAACTAAATTCGAAACTGGGCGTGAATATTTTAGAAAACCCCCTTTTTCTCTATCGTTGGAATAATAAAGCAAAGTGTCTTGGGAGGGAATTTCACTTTGTGCTTTTCAAACTACGCGTATATCATGACTTATGCCTCTAGTTTCTGACCATAAACGATGTAACTGAGAATCGTAAGCATTACTCGGTCAGAGAGAAATAGAGTGAAGACACCACTTACACATCTTGGTGAGTGCACAGCTTCGAGTTCCGTACCGCTGCTCTCGCCCGTGCTACAAAAACATTTATTTCCGCATCACTCCACTACGAAAAGTTAGCGGACGAGGAGGATACTCTCGAGGTTTCGACAAAAGATTAGCTTACCCCCAAAGTATTCTTCAACATTCGTTGGCAGAAATCCTGCATCCCTAACCCTAACCTCACTTGATTCCACACTCCCAAAGTTTTCTGTTTGGGATCCTTATGCCATGCTCCAGCTGGTATATGAAATACCTTCTCTGTTACATTTACAAAACCCGCTTCTTCCAACCAAGTCTTTAATCTGGTTGCAGGCTCAAATGTCATCCCAGTCTTTGCACCGACATCTCTAAAAAGCTCAACGTATTGTCTATTCGGATCATCCTCTGGCAATACAACATGATCGCTAAGAACACGGATGTCAGGTTCGGCACATTCTATCCAACCACCGGGTGAAAGTCCTTCGAAGCATTTGCGGATTAGATTTGGCCAGTTTAAAACGCTACCGAGAAGTTCTCGAAGGTGAACAAAGTCATAGGAGGAGCTTAAATCCCAATTTTGGAGGTTGAAGTCATCAACTTCAAAAAGTGCATTGGGCGCTGTCCACCATGGTTGTATTGGTGAGAGATCGATACCTTTTACATGCGAGGCGGGGTATCGATCTGCAACATCCCTTGAAATTCTGAGATAGAAACGATGGAGCTACGGGGGGGGGAAACCTACATGACCCAATCCCGGTTCCAGTTCCAAGATCTATGATTTTCTATTATAGGTAAGAAATACGAAACTTGCAAACTAGTCTGGGAGAAGCTTACATGTGGGCTTTTTACCGGAGCAAGGAAAAACTTGTCTTCTAGCACCAGAGTCCAGAAATGATGGCTGTAGTGTTCATATGGTCAGTGTTCCTCGATTACGGCACATAAATATCTCTTGTACAGTACCTGAAATCTTGTTGTTCTTGTGCCTGCTCATCATTGGGCCCCCAGTATTCTGTTGAGCCTGTTGAATTTAGCTTTTGATAAACCAGGAGTAATATAACTCAACTGACCATATGCGTGGTATGTCCGTCCATTCTCCTCCCGGTATTTGAGTATGCTCGATGTAAGACTGGCAGTCTCACTCTCAAGTTCGGGTTCTTCATATGCCGAGTCACCTTCAAAATGCGGGGACTCTACGACCGCTTCATGTAACTATCTTCTAGTCAGCCCATTCCCCCAGTTCTCCGCACCAGGAACTTCGAAGCCGGTTGAGCTCTCTTTCTGCAAGGATAACGGTGGTTCGCCAAGGCGATAATAACCTACTTCAGCGGGGCTTGGAGGATCATCCGCAGGGTGGGGACTTTCGTGTTTATCGTCAGTCATTTCGGGCGGGTCTACAATCACGGATTTTAAAGAGCTAAGGGTAATTTTCTGGAGGGAGTTAACTTATCAAATAGTCATTAAAGCCATGAGCTCGGCCAATGGAATTCTAATCCCAAACTCTCGCCCTTGCACTCCACTAATCACCCGGCTAGTTTAGCCCCGGCGCCACCCATACATACATACATACTCTGCTGCTCACGATGATTGGAGTTCGGCCTCGGAACGTTCATCCCATCCCGGGGGCCGCGGCAAGCATCCGGAGAGCATACCTACGAGAGCTTCCTCATACGTCCAGCTTACTAGCCCGTTACTTGCAAAAACGCTACTTTTATAGCAAAAGACTTTGGGAAACAATCAAACCTAGAGTAGACCCTGTACCTGCAAAAAAATCAGACGTAATCACCAATTTAATCCAATTGGTTAAAAGTTGTTTCACGGGCAATTCCCAGCTTCCACTGCACGAGCGGAAACTTTTATTCCATTTATCCCTCAGCCCGTGCCTGCAATCCCCCATTTTAAGACTTCCAACACCAAAATGGGACTCGAGTGGCTTCTCTGCATGGAAGTGGGGTTACTTTTGATTCTAGTTGGAAATAGGATACCGCAAGATATTCCTTCTCTTCCTCCTTCGTGCGGGACTAGACTCTAAGCACACAACCCCACGTCCCAATCGTTCTCTTGAGTTTTCAAGATTGCTTGCTTCTAATAAAACTCCCATCTCATTCAACAGGTATCTATCGGTACGGCCAATATAAAGCTGTCACGATGGACCCCGCGTTAATGATCAGGCAACAAAATGCTGCTGTCAAGGCGGCTCTCCGAGAGCTTACCGCGGCAACAGAGAAATTTTCAAATGTGTGTGAGGAGAATGCGGAACTTGCAGGAGTCTCAGAAGCGGGCAAGTTTGCCCAATCTCATCTCGAGTTGATGAATAGCATGCAGAAAATGAGGGTAGCTGTTTATGGCCCAATGAATATGGTTACTGCTCATTTTGAAGAGGTGAGTATAAAGCTTTGTATCAAAAAATTATTAACTAATAGAGATAGTTCTTCCGATCTGGATGTTTCCGCACTCTTTTGGAGATGGGAGTTTTCGATGCTATTCCAGTTGAGGGGAGCATGTCGGCGACAGCGTTGGCAGAAAAGCTCCAGGTTGAAGAGGCACTTCTGGGTCAGACCCCAGAACTTGTTTTTTCATAGCGAGACTAATACGTCTAGTGCGACTCATGCGCATGGTTGTCCCAAGCTTTTTCGCAGAACCTAGTCCAGAAGTATATTGCCATACTCCAACCTCGCTAGTCTATCTCTTTCCACCACTGCAAGGTGGCTTTAAAATGATGTGAGCAATGATTCGTTTGACCAACCATTTTCTAATTCGAGACTAGGTTTGATGAGTTTGGAGTATCGAGTATGAAGTTATCTGAGTTTTTCAAAGAGAATGGTTACAAAAACCCAACTTCTCTGACAAACAACCCTTTTACGTATGGCCATAACGCCAAGGGAATGACCATGTTTGAAATTCTATCGCAAGATCCACAAAGATTCAAGAATTTCAACGACGCAATGCAGGCTCAAACCTCACAGCATCTACAAGCATTTGATATTTTCCCCTTTAGCGAGGCTTACGCTAAGATCGAAACCACGGAAGAAACGATATTGCTCGTCGATATAGGTGGTGGAAAGGGACAGGCGGTTACTGCTATCCGAACACTCTGCCCAGAAGCTAAAGGCAAAATGATTCTACAAGATCAAGCTGGGGTGATTGCAAGTATCACGGAACCTCTTCCTGGAATTGAAAATATGGGTTATGATTTTTTCAAACCACAACCCGTGAAAGGTAAAACCCTCCAGAAGCTTCTATTATCAGCATGTTATCTCCTAGAGAACCAACTAACATTGAAAGGGGCAATTTATTACTATATCCGAAGATGTTTACATGATTGGCCGGACGCTGAATGCATTATGATTCTCAAAAATATTGCAGCCGCCATGGATCCCATTAGCTCAAGACTTCTAGTCTCAGAGATCATACTCCCGCCAGGGGCAACAGATATTGAGACTTCGTGGATGGATATCACCATGCTAATGTTTGGTGGAATGGAAAGGTCTGAGAGGCAGTGGAAAGAACTTTTAGACAAATCGGGACTTAGGTTAGAAAAGATTTATGGAGCTGAAGGCACAAACTTTAGTGTGCTTGAAGCTGTGCTCAAGTAATCGGCCTGAAGGATATCTTGGATTATAATATGAGTATTCCTCATAAACGAGGAATATTTCTCGCTTAAAAAGCTCCGATCTTTCAGGTGGATGGATGGTGATCCCCCGCTCGATAACGTTGCATTGCAGTCAAGATCACATGGGAGGTCACTTGTCTGTTGGTTCATATCAGGGGAACCCTAGAACCTGCTGGACCCAGCAGTGTTCTTGCTTTCAAATTCATTGGCACTTAGCATTCAATATACACAGCATACTTTCTGATCCTAATCTCAGGACGATCAACATCTTATCTCCACTTGCCTCAAATAAAGCATTTCCAGCTCAGTTCCTTAGGACTTTGATGGCAAAATTTCTATTTGTATCGATACTAGATAGCCACCACGAACCTAATGCTTTCCTTTGGTCAAAGGCTTCTCAGTGTACAACCAATAATGTTAGAATAACTTTTTAACCCTACCACCACCCTCTTATAGAGATTCTACGTATCTCTACCGGCTGTCTCCGAAATTGGAAGTTCCCGAAAACAAGAACATCCCTCCATTCCATCTTATGATATGGCTTATCGAAGCCACAAAGTACCAAGGTCAGGGATAACTTCCTCTCTGCCCTCCATATATGAAGTTATATTTTATGGGAAATAGGCTGAAATTTCACTCGAGACGCCTCACGCGAGCTCAAGAAATGGACCCTTTTAATCCTTCCCAAGTAAACCTTCTTCGTTCAGTCACACACGAGATGAACCCAGATCCGGTAGACTCCGGACGACCCGATCGGTAGAATATTTTTGCAACCTCGGCGGGATCCTGAATCCCAAATAAAACGCTCCCCACGGGGCCCTTTAATCAACTCGGCACCAGGCATTGATCCATGGCTGAATGCACTCATCCGGCTCTCGTTACATTTATACTTTAATTTCTCCGCAAAATGGGGTGAAGGAGATGTTCCCTATTTGATATCTGCCCCTGGACGGAGTCGCCTGCGGCGACATACGGAGTAATGGCCGTCAACTCACTGGTAGAAACAAAGCCGTGCTTCCGTAGGACGGAGTATTCTTGCAGCTGCTAGGGCCGCTTCCCTCCGAGCCAGATTATCATATATCGCTTCCAAGTCTAAGGTTCCTCTCCCGGCTTTAGAGTTTAGGAGCCCGATCAGATGATTATAAGCCGGCTCAACTAGATGACTTGTTCATATTGGCTAGGTCATCACCTCTTGTGAATATACCAAATGTGGTATGATTGCTATTTATATTCCAGGTTTATTCCAAGGAGGGAACTTCTCGGATATTCAAAACCTGTCAGCTGCCGGTTACCTCTATTTCCTCTCTTAAGCGTGATGGAGGGGGTGATTTCTTGTAGCCTCACTATCTAAACTAATGCATGTTTTTTTCGGAAACGGTGGCAAGTCGGCCGTGAGCCTTCTCAATGAACCGGCTAGCTTCCCGAATCCTTTTGGTTAATATATCACCGTTGTTGCGCGGTTCCTTGCTCGCTCGGGTTACACATGATTTACCAGACTCCAGGAGAGCAGGACCCAAACCAAAAGGCGGAAGTTTAGGCTTTGTTGCCGAACGTGCCTCTGATGGTTACTACGGTCATATGATCCTCACGTTTCGCGGAGGCCAAATTTCGATATAAAAACACGGATTATATAACATAGCAATGTGCTTAGTATCTCCCAATGATTGCCATCATATTGACTTCCTCCATCCGGCCACTTCTCGAGTCGGCTTTGAATCCAGAGATTTTATTTCTCGCTCCATCTCATCTGGAGAGTATCTTTGGGCAGCTTTGATCCCTATTCCCCATCCGTTTCGGTGGAGGAGGTTGCAATCGGGCGGCGGTTAAATCGCTTCCCCACGTTTCGCGAAGGGGAGTGGATGCGGGAAAACTCTTGGCTCCAGACCCCATCCACATCCCACCACACAAACGTCAGGATTATATTTGAATCAAGATTCGGTTGGGAGATCCGGGGAAGGGCGTTCAGAGTCACCCCAGGGTACGTAACGCTCCCCGCCAGCTCACTCGCCTTGTCAGGCACAAGATAATTTTCCTCTCTCCTCCAGCAGTGTAGGAGTACTGCGTACTAGTTTCGAAACCCCATGCCGCATCGTGATACCCATGCTTCAGCGGAAGAGCTTATCCATCCACCCCGCCTTTGTATCTTTGCTCCGACAGGCCCCTCTATTTGTGGTGGTCATGCCAACATCCCCTTTTCTGTCGGGCATGAAGTATTTTGTTCGGAGACGGACTGACCTTGTACAGCTCCCCCAAGCTGGAGAGCTATGACACCGCAATGCCGTCGGCCCTTGGAGGCTGATTGTTAAATGAGTAGATTGAACATGAATAGGGGGTTTTTGGCTACCGAGACGGACTTTACCAGATGAAAGCTAACATTTAATTGAGGATCCTACGAGAGTCTGCTGGCCAAGAAACCAGAGTGAGTATAAATATCAGCTTCAGTCCCCCCTCAGAGGCCTATCATTTTGAAAGCTGCTCCAAAGACAAGTCCTTCAAGCATTCATCATGGTTTCTAAGCTTCTTGCCCTCGCCTCCTTCCTCTCTGCCGCATATGGGCAGCAGATTGGGACATTACAAACCGAAACTCATCCTTCTCTCACCTGGCAGACTTGCACCGCTCCTGGAGCCTGCACCACCACCACAGGTTCCGTCACTCTTGATGCCAACTGGCGGTGGACACACTCAACGAGTGGCTCGACAAATTGCTACACAGGAAATACATGGGACGCGACATTATGTCCAAATGACGCTACCTGCGCGACCAACTGTGCTCTTGATGGAGCTTCTTATTCCAGCACTTATGGTGTCACAACATCGGGAAATGCATTGACACTTAACCTTGTCACTCAAAGCTCGCAGAAGAATGTAGGGAGTAGGCTGTATCTCATGGCGGATGACACCCATTACCAAATTTTTAATTTGCTTAACAAGGAGTTCACTTTCGATGTGGATGTCTCCAAGTTGCCATGCGGACTGAACGGTGTAGGTAGAATCAATGGATATTATAAATTGTGTACTAACTCATCTGTCAGGCCCTTTACATGTCTGGGATGTCAGCCGATGGAGGTGTGGCGGCTTACCCCAATAACAAAGCTGGTGCTAAATATGGCACTGGATATTGCGACTCCCAATGTCCAAGAGATCTTAAGTTTATCAATGGTCAAGTAAGTATTCATCCAATCATCCGAACTTGTTTTCACTTACTAACTCGATTTCTTTTAGGGAAATGTTGATGGATGGGTTTCCTCGACGAACAATGTCAACACTGGAGTTGGTAATCATGGTGCTTGCTGCGCCGAGATGGATATTTGGGAAGCTAATTCTATCTCTTCCGCTGTTACTCCTCACTCCTGCGACACGGTCACCCAGACCATGTGCACTGGTGACACTTGCGGTGGCACTTATTCAAGTGATCGATATGGTGGTACCTGCGATCCTGATGGTGGGTACAGCTCCGAAACTTTCAAAACATACTTGCTAATCCTTTTTCAGGATGTGATTTCAACTCCTACCGCCAGGGCAATACTACCTTCTACGGTCCTGGACTGACAGTGAACACAAACTCTCCATTCACGGTTGTCACTCAATTCATCGGAAATCCAATCACTGAGATCAAGCGATTCTACGTCCAAAATGGAGTTGTGATTCCAAATTCACAATCCACGGTCAGCGGCGTCACAGGAAATTCTATCACTGAGACGTTCTGTAAAGCTCAAAAGACAGCCTTTGGGGATACCAATACCTTTGATCAACATGGAGGATTCACCTCGATGTCATCAGCTATGACCTCAGGCATGGTGTTGGTCATGAGCTTGTGGGATGACTACTATGCCAATATGCTATGGCTTGACTCCGATTACCCCTTGACCAAGGATGCATCCACTCCTGGTGTTGCTCGAGGTACTTGTGCCACAACAAGTGGTGTCCCCGCTACTGTCGAGAATTCACAGGCTACAGTTATCTATTCAAATATCAAAGTTGGAGCAATCAATTCCACTTTCAGTGCGGGAGGTGGTTCAACTACTACAGGAACTGCTTCCTTCACTACCAGCACCAGAACGTCAACAAGCAGTGGATCATCGACGACAGGCACTGCAGGCCACTGGGCTCAATGCGGTGGAATCGGATGGACAGGTGCTACAGCTTGCGTTAGCGGATATACTTGCACTGTTCTGAACCCATATTACTCACAGTGCTTGTAGGCAACTGAGGAATGTTGTTTCCAATCTGATGAAGTATATCCTGCGGACGGGAAAATGGAAAAATGAAAATGATGGGGGGAGATCATGCCGATCCGAACACCAGGGTGCTGGTTAGATTGCCAATTCTTTTCTTCTGCGCATAATCGCTGTGCAACAATTTCATGTACCTAGTTTTCAAACTTGTATAGCTGTACATACATCAAATGAACACTCGTTAACTGAAGCCCCTGAAATTACTAAAAGCCATACTTACTAACTCACATCATTATTATTTCATTTGGCTATACGATCTGACCCAGTTAGGACTAGCTTAGTCACATGACATAGCTACTGCTGCATACCAGCTATAGTAATATATCAACTATCGAACTAAGAATATAACAATCAGGCTGCGTCCTATATGAACGCGGAGTGATTTGTGTCCTTGGTTCCCCGCTTCCCAATTCCATCGGTACGTTTACCGGTGGTGAATTGGGGACCCAAGAACGCTGGTCACTCCGCGTCGTGTAGGACGCAGCCTGATGATTGTGTTCTTGGTTCGATGATGTAGTATATTATATCCATGGTGTTGTTGCACCTTGGGGGTGCAATGAACCTAATCATGTGACTAAGATAGTCCTAATTGGGTTGGATCATGTGACATGGTTTCCGACTAACAATCATTGATGTTCCCCCACGATCACTTCGAACTAGGTGTCTAGACCTCCATTAAAAAAGCCCAAGCTGTTATTAAGAATCCATGAATTATTAATCAACTAACGAAACTCCCAGCACCCATGCAGACTTTAGAATTTATGATCGAAATTGCTTCATTTTTTGGGCCAATTATTAAATTAATTTCGATTCCCTTCAAAACGGCAGACTTGTACTTCAGATATTCGGAGAGGAATAATACCTTCTGTGACTGGGAGATCAGGTGCTTTTCCTAGGTTCGATATGAATCTCAAGCAGAAGCAGAACAGAAGAAATTATGAAGAAGGGATCCAAGTTGAAAGATCAACAAATCGCTGAAATGTACTGTCGCAACGCAACGAATTCGAATCCCAGCTGCAAATTACGACGGTGAAAAATCAACCAATTTGGAATCAGTTTAGAGGAAGATGAAGATGCCACGAATGTAAAGGCTGTTGCAGATCTGTAGTGTTCTGGCGTTCTAATTGTGGTTGCGTATTTAGGGTCTTTACTTCTTGAAGTAGTCCTGCACACTTATCCTCAAGCTGACCCTTCTCGGGACGGGTGTTTTGAAGTTTAATATTTAGTTGTACATGAAGTTTGTCTTTCTCTTTGGCCTCTTCGGCCAATAGATTCGTGGTATCTTCATCTTCCTCTAAACTGATTCCAAATTGGTTGATTTTTCACCGTCGTAATTTGCAGCTGGGATTCGAATTCGTTGCGTTGCGACAAAGCTAACCCTCGTTCGTTTTTGATCTGGGTTAGTTCCAACAGTAGATTATCTGGCATGTTACCAGTCTCTGTTGAGTCCTTCACTTCCTGCATATGCTTCATTACGTCCCGCGTACATTTGTGAGCGACGCCTGAAGTTCATCATTTGAACTCTGGAGGTCGTAAATGCGACAGTACATTTCAGCGATTTGTTGATCTTTCAACTTGGATCCCTTCTCCATAATTTCCTCTTTCTCTTTTGCTTCCGTCACTGCTTGCTTTAATTCATCCCTCAACCGGGACGTTTCCTTTTCCATAGAACGCAACAATTTCCGATTCTCATTTTCCAGCCTATCTCTCAGCTCTCAGCCCCCCCTTTTTTTTTAGATAGTCATCGTAAATTATAGTTGCTTCCTAAATAGCGACTTTCCATTCATCAACCTTCCTTACTGCTTGATTCTGATCCTAGTCTTGATAAAGACTCAGCTGTCCGAGTGGAGATAAAGCTCTTCTTTGTCTATTGCCTCAAGTTCATCTAGTAGAGAGCGTATTTGGTAGAAGTTGACTTTGGAAATATCCCGATTTCATAGCTTGTTATATTGGTTGAGCCCAAAACATTTCATGCTGAAAGAAGGGGAGTAAGCGGTAATAGCTTGTTTGCTTAGTTTAAGGATTCCTTTATCGTCAACAACTTGCCTGTCTTTTACAGAGTTTTTTATAAGTGTGTTTAAGATTTTAATTATATTTAGGCGATGAAATTTAAATTAACCTTAACTTAACTTAAAAAGCTTTATTTATAGTTTTTGTTAAATATAGGTTATATGTGTATATAACCTCAGCTTCCTCCTGCAAAGTAGACCTAGCAATATAAGTTGACTTCTCTCCATTCTTGAACCTCATTCTTCCTTCAGTCAAATAGTGCTTTCGAATATTTTTGTATTTTGAAGTTATGAACTTGTTTATGCCTCTCTCATCACTCGCGCCAGCAAAGCTGAAGCACTTCCACCCCCCAAATCCGGCATTTAAACCAAAAGAAACCCAAACGCCTCCAATGCCAATCCTATCCCATATTTACACCAACAGTTCCATATCACCAACGCCAACTCAAATGCCACCATCGAGGAAGTACTCTCCGACCAATGGCCAGGTAAGAACGAGACCCATGAACGGGAAATAACTATTGATGAATCGTTAGAAGATTGTCTAGCACAGTAGAAAATGGGAAGAACATACAACATAGCCCCATCGCCTAAGCGTCTGAATTGCTTGCCCCAATCTGCCTTTGCTGCCCTTGTTGTGGTTGGATACCGTTCAAATGGATGTGGCTCTGCTGCTCGAACAGCATGGCGGATTCGTGCTGCTACGCTGAATGCGCGCTGTTGTGCAACGGCTCGAAGAATGGGAGACATTTCGAAAGCTGTGGAGCGATAATTGGGCAGAATTAAAACGGAATCAAGAGAAGAATTGATGTGCGGCGATCTCAAAATTTGATGTTTCTTCGGAAGAGAAGAGTTTGTCTTTTGTGAGGGGAGTAGGATAGGATTTTCGACGTGGGAGAACCGGAGTGGAGTTTGATATTAATGGAGGATCTTGGATGATGATGCGATTGAAGGAAATGCAGGGCATCGCAGGATATATACTGAGCCTCCTCATCAGCAGCCGCGCTGGCTTTCGGCAAGAGGCCCTTCCCATCTTGCACTTGGAAGTCATGATCCCGCTTGGGCGAGGGGAGAATGAGGTGCTTTCCGATGCACTCGTACGAAGCTTATGCTGTTGTGTGAGCAAATCATTCGATCTGGACGGCGGGAGACCAATAGGTTGTGAGGGAAATCCAAAGTCGCAGGCAGAGTTCCAGGGGTGGAGAATGCAACAGCTGATGGGGCGGGAGAAGCTATGGGGGGGGGAGGTGGAGTGGTTCGATGGATGATGTGTTTTCAGGCGAGAACTTGGGGTGCGGAGGCAGCCGATGGGGCCGAATGGGATTTTGAAGGGCGTTTGCGGATGAGCATCGAAGGGATTGCGATTTCTTTCAACGCTGAAATATTCTCGGAAGCGGAATGTTCAGGAGTTTCACGATTATAGTTCGTTTATTCGTTTATTTGTTCATTCGTTCATTCGTTATTCGTTCATTCGTTCATTCGTTATTTGTTCATTCGTTCATTCGTTATTTGTTCATTCGTTTATTCGTTTATTTGTTCATTCACTTCATGCATTTCATTCACTTCCTGCATGTCATTCACTTCGTGCATTTCATTCACTTCATTCACTTCTTTCACTACCGGACTGGACGGAAGTGCAAGAATAGAGGTCTGGGCCTTGGCTACTGCTCCCTCGCACAGTCTTTGTCAGCAGCACCCCGCCAAGGATATTTGTCCCGGAGAGATGCACGTGAAAACCCTCCTAGGGATGATTCTGGCCGGAAGAGGGATTAAATACTCTTTTATCAAATTTAGGGTCAGATTGTAAGGGCTGGACAAAGTTTCGAGCTTTGAAAGTTTGAATGACGTCATTTGGTTTCCGTCTTTGGTTAATAACGTTTCGTTCACGAGAAGAATATTTAAGAGAACGCGTTTGCCCCTCTACGATCTTTCTCTTTCTCTTTTAATGAAAACTTCCCCTATGAACAAACCATATCTAAGAGAACACGTTTGCCCCTCTAAGATCTTTCTCTTTCTCTTTCAATGAAAACTTCCCCGCATGAACGAACCAACTGAATAATGGCGGACTCAGAGTCTCTATATTCGAGTGATACCAAGGTTAGGAGGAGGAAGAAGCTTCTACGTACAAAGTACTTACCCGTTATTTTATAGGAAACCCTGGAAATCACAGAAACAACTGCATTAATTCCTAGACAACAAATACAATCACTGTCATGGCTGCAGAAGCAGTTCGGCAGGTGGAAGGAGGAGCTTCAAACGGAATGGCGGGAGTTAGCAAACACCTCCCCTTTGTTATAACCCCTACGCTTTCCTTCCTTTCTTTCCCCTCAACCTAAAAAATACCTTCCGTTCCCTCTCGTTTCTATTTTCTTTTCTCTTTTCCCTTTAGAGCCGCAACTGCCATCACTGCCACTACCACTGCTATCACTACCACTACCACTACCACTACCACTGCTACCACTACCACTACCACTGCTATCACTGCCACTACCACTGCTATCACTGCCACTACCACTGCTATCACTGTCACTACCACTATCATAATGAGTTCTCCAGCCGAAAACATGGCTCCCTCGCAGTGGAGAATGACACTTGCAAGCCTCGTTATTAGAGTGCTAGGACCCTTTTATGAAAATTTACTTATCTGGGGTTCGAAAATCTTCAGGTTATTATCTATTAATCCTTTTAATTACTATTACTAATCCTTAACTTTTATAGCAGGCGGAAGCAGACAAAGAATCCCGACATAGAGCAAGTTTTGGCACCGAGTGACAGCGAGAGAGAAACACCGAGCATAGAGCCTGTTTTGGAATCGAGAGTCAGCAGGAGAGAACCACCAAGCTTGGAGATTTTTTTGGGATCGAGAGTCAGCGGGAGAGAAATACCGGGCATAGAGATTAAAGTCAGCGGGGTGGAGGGGATGAATTTGCTGACGAAGTTGTGGGAGGACCTGAAGGAGGAAAGGGAGAAAGATAGGAAGTTGATGATGATATTGGAGGGAAGGTATATCGAAGAAGCTAAAGAAAGAGAGGGAGGAGAGGAGGGAGGAGAGAAGGGAGGAGAAAGAGAGTAGTTGGAAGGAGAAGGAGAAAGAGGGAGGGGAGAGGGAGGAGGATTCGAAGACGAGTTGCCAATAGTGTTAGGGATGATAGAAGGGGAATATTTTACCATACAAATTGTCGCGAGAGCCACGACTTGCTGTAGCGCTTGACAACCTTATGATCGACAGGTACGAAAGCTACAGATGCAGAAGAGACTAGAAGGGGGTTAATGTCTAGAAAGATTTCGCAAATCAAGTAATATATCATTAGAGGTCACCTTGATAATGGAATGGAAATATCCCCTATATTTATTGCCTACTCTCCCTTCATATCTTCAAATACTATCCTCATCTATATCGTCAAACTCCCATTCAAAGGCAAGTCCCTACTGCTAGAGCCCACCCAAACCCCATACTTTCCCTTTTGCAACTTCCATTTTTGGGCAACCGTATCCCATTCGCTTAAATCCCTCCTCGTTAAATTAAAACTAACCTCCGACTTTCCACCTTCCTTGATATCCACCTTTTCAAACCCTCTTAGTTGTCTCACCGGTCCATTCGGTATCCCTATATACAATTGAGCTACTTCCATCCCCTGAACATCCCCAGTATTGGATACCTCAGCAGTGACCGTTGCAACGATATCCCAAAGATCAACTTGTCCACCTTCGAGAATTTTACCAGCTGGGTATACTGCAGTTGAGACGTTTGATGCTTTACTGATTTGAAGGTTTGAAAATGAAAATGTAGTATATGAAAGTCCGAAGCCAAATTCATATCTGGGTATAATATTACGTTGATCAAATGCTCGGTAATCAATGTATACTCCTTCAGAGAAGTTTGATTGTGGGAAATATGTATGTTCCGTGTCGGGGAGAGATGGTTTATCAAGGCCATCAAAGTCGGATTCGTTTTTGGGGACCGTGTAGGGGAGCTTTCCGGAGGGGTTGGAATCTCCATATAAGAGGGAGACGATTGCACGCCCAGAGTCTTGGCCAGGGAGATGGCCGAATATCAGGGCTTTGACGTTTGGGTGGTCGATGAATCGGTCGACTATCCTGACACCTGCATTGTGAATCACAACGATTGTATTCTCGCATTGGTTGGCAATCTGTGACTTGTTAGTTTGACAAATACTTTAAAGGGAAAGAATGCTAACATTATTGACTAAAGTATCAGAGAAATCATCACGAAGGTCAGGGCGATCAGCTCCTTCAGAAGACCAGGAATTGATAAATACGATACACGCCCCCGTTGCTGCTTCGACTCCTGAGTTAGCATCGGTGTTTACGAAGTCCCACATCAAGAACGTTCCATCTTCATAAGCTCTCTGTTGCAAAGCATCGAATGGAGCACTAATGTAAGATGGTGTATTTGTGCCACTGCCACCTGCGTTGATGACTGTTCCTCGCATGTGAGTTGATTGAAGAGGAAGAGAAGCAGCTGTTCCAAAATCCGCCTTGGTCATTTTGGTATTCCATCCGACCTCCCAACCGTCATCGGCTGCATTGTTTGATCTAGCTGCTACTGCATCGTAACCGAAGACCGAGAGGAGTTTGGGGGATTTAAGAGGGAGTATATTATCAGTATTCTTGACTAGAACATGGCCTTCGATTGCACCTTGCAACAGGATACTTTTCGAGGATTTATTGCGAGCATCGACAATAGAGTGGGGTCTCTGCAGTGAAGGGGGAACTCCGACGCCAACAGGAGGGTAATCTTTGTCTTGACCCAATTGATACCAGGTGGCGATGATTCTGGTAGCCATGTCGTCTAGTCTTGAGATCGGGACTGAGCCATTATTTACCGCAGCGATGAGATTGTCACCCCAGAATCCTTGACTATCTGATCGAAGGATTAGTGCTGTATTTCAAAAATTTGTCTCAACGAAGGCTTACCTGGCATTGCCATATCCATACCAGCAAGAGCGGTGGCTATCCCGGAATGTTGGGCGTTCCAATCCGAAACAACAAATCCATTGAAACCCAGTTCAGTCTTCAGCAATCCATTGAGGGCTTTGCTGTTAGAACAAGCATAGGAATTATTTAGCCTTTGATACGAGCACATTATATTTCCCGATCCCGCATGGATAGCATCTATATTATGTGAGTATATAGACGGAAGTTTGAAAA
This sequence comes from Neobulgaria alba, assembly GCA_003988965.1. Classification (NCBI taxonomy): domain Eukaryota; kingdom Fungi; phylum Ascomycota; class Leotiomycetes; order Helotiales; family Gelatinodiscaceae; genus Neobulgaria; species Neobulgaria alba. Next base: position 31,964 of record QYAM01000124.1, on the reverse strand, counting down.
GGGGAAAAATTACCTTGAAAAGGCCACAAATAAATTTCATGCAGAGTCTTATCATCAATATTCGAGGATACAGCTTCGACCTTTTCACCAGCCGAATTCGTCCTAGGAACCCGATTCGTTTCTTGTTCGTTCCCAATGAAATGCTACGTCGCGTCAAATACTGCGCTCGAATATTAGGAGGGTGGCTACCTTGGTACTAGTGATTACACCAGTTTCCTGAATACCCTGAACAGTTTCATATCCTAAAGAGCCACAGAGATATGGATCGTTTGAGAAACCTGGATAGAAGTTTAGAATTTGGCCAAGGAGTTTTAACAAAGAAAATTTAATCACCTTCCCAATTTCTTCCACCTTCTGCAATGCGACCAACAGGCCCAACAACTTAGGTTATCAGCATATTGCAAACCTTTTGGATTATTTCGCGTTACCTGGACCAAGAGCAATATTTGCCCCCTTCGTGCGAAATTCGCCACCCATGGCGACACCCCGCTGACGAGCAAGATCTTTATTCCAGCTAAAATGCATTGTTAGCAATCCCGGACCTCAGCTATCTCGGGATAATGTGAGTACCTTGCCCCGACATGAAGTCCGCTTGGATAGGAATTAACAAAATCAACGCCTCTCACACCATTTCCAGCATCCATTAAGCACATGCCAGGAAAGCCAAGGCGAGGGATTGCGGGAAGGCTTCCATGGCATAAGTTATCGGGGTTATATCTCCCAAATGTGATGCTTGACTATTAAATTGGCATTAGTTCCAGTTGCGACATCGTCGGCAGACATTGTACCTTTTCTTCCAAAGTCATCTTGGCTACCATGGCTGCGGCCTTCACGTACGATGAATTCCATGCTCCCGTTCCATTTCCGATTGCTGAAGCAAACAAGTTAGCTTTGATTATTTCGCCTGGAGAATGTTATTGCTCACGACTGGGATAAACAGGAGGGGATTGGCCGTAGAAGACGGAATCATCTCTGATGATATTAGGTTTGGAGGTATCATGGATGCCGGTTAAGCCGAGAATGGCTAAGCCAATGCTACGAAATGAAGATGTGATTGATATCTGGGGCAAGCTGCTCATCGGTTTGGAGATCGCGTTTTGGTACTCGCTCCCTACTTTGATGTGTTGCATCGGATATTGCGTATTCCCTGCCATACTTGCTGGCAGACTCGGAGCCGCAACTCGAGGAGCGGTGAGTTCTTAGGCGTGTTCAATATCGATCTGATTATGAGCAATGTTAGGTTCTTGGCTCGATCTAAAAGATGAGATGTAAACGAGAGGCAGGCTCTAATGATCAAAATTGCGGTGAGGGTTCACTTTGAAGTTAATGTCGTGAGGTTGGAGCTGTCTTGATGAAACCGGTTCGCCCCTGTTTCGTCAAGCTGTAATGTGGGGATTGTGGGGAAGCTTGACCTCTCAAAAGCTTTTCTTTCAAAGCCTGGTAGATGTGTGGGCCACATGCTTGTTGACAATCTTTGTTCATACCTTACTCGTACCTCGTAAATCTATCAACAGTATCGTTTTCTTGAGTGGATTCTTGGACGACTCATTCTCTGGTTTGAAAATATAACTTTTAAACCTTAGGGATGATGGTGTTGAATAAGAAGTAGATAAATACTTCTTCCTAGCACATGGCAGGAAGAAAAGAAGGGCTCCTGCTCTTATAACTTTGCTCTTGACAACAAGAGATAAATATAGCTCTTATATAAAAAAAACTTGAAATAAGGGGAAGACCCACTTATTTATTCCAGAACAGCCTTTCCCGTACCAGGAAGTATTTTCCAGGGAACCTATTTTAAACTCTTCTATTATTTTCTTATGTGATGTAAATTTTACTCTTCTTCTATTTTCTTTCGTTGATTAAGGGCCACGGTTTCTCTCTTGTATGGTCGAAAGCTGTTTTAGTCTATAGACTTGGAACCCTTCCCCCTAGGTCGAATACAATTTCACAATTCACATCACTTCTCGAACTTTTTCTTGGCAAAGCTTCTTCTTCTTAGAAAAGATAAGGGAAATGGACAAGAGTGGGTGAAAGGTTTAACTATCTGCGTAGTCCATGATAAGTTCCAGAAAAAAAGGGTTCTAACTATGGGTTTTCATCGCATTGTAATAACATTCTTGGGCTCCTACGCGTTACATTTGTGGTAGCGAAGCCATTCTTCCTATCAAAATAAATACTTTATTGGGACTTTGTAGAAGACTTAGTGAGGCTCAGATCGCTTATATAATCAACCAGGGATTTCGACACCGTAGAAGTCAACACCCCATTTCCAAATCCTCTCCCAACGACGCAACGGGAACAATTCTGTTGATGCAGCAGAGAAAATAGCCCAAAAGGGCGCGGGCCTTACGATAAGTCAAGATGGCTAGTCCTGATGAAATGAGATACCCCGACTCCCCCCAAAAAGCTTCACCTAAGGCCTGCAGCTACTGCTCGAGTCTCCCGACCTCGGAATCAATTTCCCACCTCTCCTCTTCGACTCTCGCCGCCTGGGTCCATAAAACACCACCGAATAATGGGGGGATGGGGTGTTTTAGGGGATAATTGGTCTTCGGCTCTCGAGGGAGCTTTAGCCCCACCATCAACTTTGCTGTCCTAACAAACTCTACTAAGGTTTCATTAGCACAAGCCCCTAGGAGGAATCATAGTTCATTGACGACGACCTAGATTTCTTGAGATACATTGGCAGTTGATATACGTTGGGGTTGTTAGGCACTCCCTTTCACGGCTCTCCATGATGGAAACAAAGTTAAAGACAGTGGCAATGCTAGGAGTTTTTGCTGGATCTGCTCTGGGACTCAACAATGGATTAGCAAGAACTCCGCAGATGGGCTGGGTGAGCTAGCTTCCAGTGGCTAGAGAGGTGGGCAAGATAAGCTAATTTATTTTGTAGAACAACTGGAATGCCCTAGGCTGCGATGTCTCCGAGTCCCTCCTTTTCGACACTTCGAAAAAGCTTGTAAGTTCTGGTCTCCGAGATGTTGGTTACAACTACGTTATTTTGGATGATTGTTGGTCCGATGGTCGGGGCGAAGATGGGTTTCTCAAGGTAGACTTGCAGAAATTTCCAAGCGGCATGTCCGCAGTGGCAGATCATATACATAACCAAGGCCTCCTTTTTGGAATGTACTCAAGTGCTGGAGAAATGACCTGTGCTCGATATGGTGTGAATATTATTGAGACGATTTGATATAGAATGGCGCTGATTCATGATAGCCGGATCGCTGGACTGGGAAGAGTTTGATGCGAAGAGCTTTGCTAGTTGGGGGGCTGATTACCTCAAATATGACAATTGCTACCATATGGGACGATTTGGAACACCGAAGATTTCATTTGACCGGTACAAAGTGATGTCGGATGCGCTCAACTCTACCGGACGGCCCATATTATATGGTCTTTGTTCTTGGGGTGAAGACTACGTTCATACAGTATTTTCCCATCTGCGATCTGCGGCTGGGGAGTCTAGACTGATGGTATCTAGTGGGGAATGTCAATTGCAAATTCATGGAGGATTTCTGGAGATATATATGATTCCTTTACAAGGCCAGACGATCTTTGCGCATGTACCGATGCGTCGAATCCTCACTGCGTAGCACCTGGAACCCACTGCTCCGTGCTTAACATTATCAATAAAGTTGCCCCATATGTTGATCGAGGTCAGCCAGGTGGCTGGAATGATCTGGACATGTTGGAAGTTGGGAATGGCGGAATGACGGATGAAGAGGTATACACCCTTCCTATTCTAATGTCTAGATCGCTTGTTAATATAATCCATAGTACAAAGCCCATTTCGCATTTTGGGCTGCAATAAAATCGCCTCTTTTGATGGGAAACGATCTGCGAACTCTATCTGCCTCAGATCTCACTATTCTCAATAATCCAGCTATAATCGCAATCAACCAAGATCCGGAAGCACGCTCGGCTTCTCGCATTCTCCGTAACTTCGATGTAAGAAAAGATAAATATGGGGTCGGCGAGATCCAAGTTTGGAGCGGACCCTTGTATGGTGGGGATCAACTTGTCATCATCCTAAATGCAGCTGCTGATGATCGCAAAATTACCACCAGCTTGGAGGAGATCTTCCTTCACGAAGGGCCAGAAGGATCTGCTCCTCAAGTGAAGGAACGCTGGGAAGTCTATGACCTATGGGCTAACAGAATGGACAACGACTTGGCACAAAAGATCTTAGATGCTCCTCAAGCTGAAGCGCAGAGATTACTCAAAGCGGCGAACTGGTACAATGCAACTGAACTGTCATATAAAGATGGGCTGAAAAGGGGAGATACACGCCTGTTGGGGAAGAAAATTGGTACTATCGAGCCTCACGGCACTTTTACTGTGGACCTCAAACGCCATTCTGCTGCCGTAGTCAGGCTGAGGAGTGTCGGCTCCGGAGGGAAGAGGAAAATTCATGCAAAGGAAGAGTTGTAAATAACTATAGTCTTATATATAAGTGATCCTTATACCTACCTTTTCATGATCGAGGAGAACCATTAAGAAGACACAGGAGGTAAACCAATGCTAGAGTACAGCGTTAAAGGGGGGGAGACGAGATCACGACGCCGCATTTGGTGTTAAAGACAGTGTCGGTTAGTTAGGCGACCTTGATTTTACTGGATACCTAGTGGAGGGAAAAGTAAATCTAGTTACGTTGAAAGCAGTCGGGGATACCTGGTGTTAAATAAAACGCTAGTATATTTTCCAAAAAAAAAATAAAAAATAAAAATAGAATGCTTGCTGCATTTTCTACTTGTTCTAGGAAATTTATATTGGCATAGCTATACTTTTGTCCTAAAAGGTCGCAATTTATGATAAAGACATGAGCTTCTTCCTTTTCCGCGGGCTAGCCAACGGAATTTCGTTGAGCTATCATCTGGAATATTATTGCTAATATTGCGGAGGAGTTCCGTGAAATTTAAGATGACAACTTTAAAATGTTATTATGTGGTAGAAGGCTAATGTTGAGAGTTTAACTTACTAGCTAGACCCCAACCTTATCTTGAACCCACCACCATAAAGAAGGAATAATCCAACATCATGTGTTATCCCCTCGCATGTAGTAAAAAACCTTACAATTCCACAATGCATTTTCATCCATGGGTATATGTCTATCCTCCTCCTCCTTCCACTCTTATTCTGGTGAAAAGGGCGATGGGTTAAAAACAAGGCGAGATTTATTCCACTTGTTATCGCAGAGGAATCGGCCTTGTAATTTTATGGTGTAATTCTTAGGTTGAAAAGCAGTATCTTTGAGAACCGCTTCGTTTACCATGTTGCGATAGTGTTCTGGGATTAAGAAGTTGAAATTTGGAATGCGTTTATGAAGTGTGATTTCCATATTCATAGTGTGCGTAATAATATTGGAGGGATTGGGATTATCCAGAATCTTTTCAAGGACTTTTGGATCGGAGGCTTTCCATGTAAAAAATGCGGCGATCCAGAGATTAGCGTTAATGCCGGCGAACAACTGTCATTGGAGTTAGAGTAGTGGTTTTATAGCTTTGCGTTCCTTGAGAATAATTAAGTAGTAGATCTAGGGATAAGGATTCAGTGATAACATCTGCCACTTCCGGACTGTAGAAAGGATCTTTAGCTGTGGGAAATAAACCGTACCTTTCCTGTGTAATTCTCTTCGAACTTGATTGATTGTATGGCCTCCCTAACCCATGACCACTCATTTTCGCAGAGCGCGGCGAGGAGGGTATCCTGCATTTTAGCGTTTGTTCTTGTCTTCGGTGGTCGATAATCATCATACACGCAGGTTTTGGTTATTCGAATTATATCCTTTAGTTTGGACGAAATTATTATATTAAGATACTATTAACTTTAATATCGTGCTAAAAGCGATAGCAGGCGCCTGGTGTGGAGTGTAGCCTAGGGTTCCCTGTAAGAATTCCACCCTACTAAAAATGCTATATTCCTTGATTTTGACGGGTATATTAATATATTATATTTAGACTGGCCGCTCCTTGGACCGCAGTCCGAAAACGGTCCGGTATATAAGAGTTATTTAAAAAGGAACTAGCTAGTAGAACTACTAGTCTTTTTAAATATATATACTAGACCGTTTTCGGACTGCAGTCTAAGGATCGGCCAGTCTAGTTAGGATTATAAGTAAGTATAAATAAATAAAAATAGAGAAATAAGAAGTTGCTTTTTATTTTTAATTTACGTTAGGAGGAATAGAGAAAAGAGTTATTATATCTATTTAAATGTATTATAACACTTAATAACCCGGGTATCTATAAACCTATATTCCTACCAACTTCCCCTCCTATCCCATCTCCCATCAAATCCTCTTTCCAAACACCTAGACCTAAACGTTCAAGCTTTAACCTCCCCATCCTTCCCCCTCTCCTCCGCGACCTCCCTCCCCACCGCCTCGATCTCCCTAACCGGCCCTACAAACCACTTCCTCGCACTCACAACCCAAACCGTATTACTTAAAATAGCAATAATCCCCACTGCCACAACTGTATAGTTAATCGTCTGACTCGTCACCGGATTCGCCGTCGGAAGACAAAAAATAATCGAAATAAACCCAATCCAAGCAACCGCCACTCCCGCTACGAGCTTGGATAATACGGGGCCGAGATTGAAGGGGCCTTTCATGGGGGTGAAGGAAGAAGGGTAGAGGAGACCGATGAGGATGGGGATGCCGTAGGAGATGTACAGGCCGATTGTTGCGATGGAGGTGGCGGCTGCGAAGGCGACGGAGGAGCCGAGGGAGGGGAGGGAGAGGATGAATGATAAAAGGGCGGCGAGCCAGACGGTACGGACTGGAGAGCGGAACTTGGAATCGACTTTGTGGAAGAAATGGGGCTGGAATTACACGATTTGGATTAGTATTTATTTTTTTCCTAGGAATGAAATCTGGGGGAATGGACGTAGGGAAAAGGTTATGATAGAACTTACAATTCCACCATCTCTAGAGAAAGCAAACATCATCCTCGAATTACTCGTCATACTAAATAATCCACAATGCCAAATACAAATCATAATCAAAGACATCAATACAACAGCTCCATCATCCCCAAAAATATCAACTAAGATTTGAACCACAGGTTGTGCGAATCGTTCTGAAGTAACTGTTCCGGCGAAATCTTGGATGGAAAAGAGGAAGGAGAGGATAATGAAGAATCCAAATAGAGCAGAGAAGCCGACGGAAGAGATTACACCGATGGGAGCGGACCAGGAGGCTTTACGGGTTTCTTCGCTAAGATGGGCGGAGGCGTCGAAACCTAGAATTTGTTAGGGAGGTGTTTGGGAGATGATGAGAGGGGAGAAGTACCTGTTAATGTGTATTGACTCATTAGAGCACCGCATGCTGCTACATAAGCCGGACTGGCTCTAACGCTCCATCCTGGATCTCCAGTTCCATCATAGAATGTTGCGAAGACAAATTTAGCGCTTTGGTGTGTAGGTGCTTTTGCTAAAACGGCGATTGCTATAGCTGTTACTCCTAAAGAGTGGAGCGCGATTGAAGTGTTGTTTAGGTATTTCAATACGTGGACGCCGAATGTATTGACTATTCCGTGGGAAACGAGGACGGCCGCGTATATTCCAATTGTTCTTGGTGCAGAAGGCACGTAGGAAGATTTGATAGTTGCTGTTACGGAGATGAGACCTGCGAGGCCGAAGGATATTCCTGTTGTAACTGCGACTTGACCGAGGAGGTTGAACCTGCGGAACGTAATTAGTATTTTATCCTTTTTGGTATGTATCTTGATATTTTTGGGAGGTTTATACGTGATGGGCATGCTTGACTTACCATCCAGTGATCCAAGAAGCATATGCCGAGTGCTTAGGAGGCGCAAGAATTGCACTCCAATAATATGGCCCGCCAGCTGTAGGAATAGCAGAAACAATTTCTGCCATTCCCATGGCGACAAACATAGTAAAGAAGGAGACGATGATCCATCCCACCGACATAACTGTTTCCCATTAGCCCTCATCCTTCCTTGATTTCCATAGGCGCAAAGCATACCTCCAGGGCCACCCGTAACGAGCCCATATTCGAAGAGTGTAGTGATACCAGTAATAACCGACTACCCCTCCCATTAGCGAAAGCGAAGAGAGAAGATAGGATACTTCAACCTACAATAATCGAAAATGAAATCCCAAAATTGTGCATCAGTCCCCAATCACGTCTCAATTCCTGCTTATACCCAAACTCCGCCAAGACCTCCTCATCCTGCTCATCTACCGTTGATGAATGTCTCTGCAACCCATGTTCAGGCTCTATTGTTGCTGGCATTTTTGACCAAGTTCTCCTCACTTTTCCTGTCCAAAACGCAAAGATTATCGTACAGAAACAGGGCCAAAGATCGTTCTGGAATTAAGAAGCGGCATCGCCGAATGCTTTATCCTAGAGCTGAGAGGAGCTCGGGGCGGGCTCTCCCAAGATTGTAACGCTGTTGGACCGGGGGCAACGATAAGCAGCAGGAGCGCTAGTCTCATGGGGGATGTTAAAACTCCCATGCTGGTGATTGGCGACAGGGTTGGTGATAGCACCGCTGGGATGGGAGGGTCTTGCTTTTGTGTATTTTCATGACTAAGATGCAGAGGCGCGCTGGTCGTGGTGGGTGGAGGAGAGGTGGAAGCGATAGAGGCCTCTCTCTGAGATGGGATGGGGCTCGGATGTGGGGATGGGGGTTTGGATGGGGATGGGATGCTTGGACTGATACCGGCGCGTGCGAGTGCTATCGATGCTGCGCCGGTCAGGAGAGAAGTGGAATGGCGATGAAGAGAGATCTGGAACATTGAAGCTTCGTGATTTGCCAAGAGATATTTTATCTGATATGAGAGATGATAAGGGGAATACGTGACCGGGAAGGCGAGTCAAGCGCCCTTGGACCCGCGGCGTGAAGGCGGAGGCCTCGTCTTGCGACAGCTTCAACATCGAGTCGCGATTGAAGGAGGACCTGGTCCGCCATAGGCCTCGGCAGGTCCTTTCCCCAACCCATGGCGTGCATTGCAACCTGGAGAGCGCCCACCGCCACGCAGTTGGGACGGGATGAGAAGGCCCATCCATGGACAAGGTAAAGTCCAAGACCTTGGGGTAAAGACAGGCTCGCAAATGCAGGGTACAGTAAGGTACTGACTGGAAAGATAGGTATGTAATATGGCATTGGTATTCCGGCTTGCGCCTCTAAATGCTTTTCCCAAAAGACTTTCCAAATATATAAGTATCCACTCCACGTTCCCTTGAAGCCCATCAAGAGGAACCCTTTTCTTGCGCCAGAAATGCGAAGATGTCCCAGCAACTCCGTCTTATCTCAAATCAACACATATCCTATGCGCCTGCAGGCTATCGTCTCTCGATGTATCCCACGCTATGCTTCTATCCGCGAATCGATTCTATTGCTTGCTTGAACATTAGGTATTAGAGAGGGATAGATCTACTCAGGCGTTCTCGCTCAATTGTAGCATGTGGCCCATTTTTTCGATCTGGAAAATAGGTTAGCAAATATAAAGTGACGACTTCTTGGGGGAAAATGCCTTGGTCTTCAAATACCCTCCAATCTCCTGGCTTCTGATTCCATGCTTTCCAATCCACGCAAGCGGAATCATAGCTACTCTCTCCTTGACTACAATCTCTCGGTTTGGTCCCTCGACTGCCCTCACTTTATCGGGATTGTTCGTCAACAGCTTGATATCCTTGATTCCAAGATCAACCAACATTGCTGTAGCCAAACCATATGATCGCGCATCTGCGGGGTGTCGTAGAAGGATATTTGCTTCTACGGTATCACTTCCGAGATCTTGGAGATTGTACGCCTTGAGCTTCTCCCCTAGTCCAATTCCTCGGCCTTCCTGTCGGAGGTATATAATAACCCCGCCGGGAGACCCGGGAAGAGACATCAAACGTGCGGCCTCGTCGAGCTGTTCCCCGCAATCGCATCTTGCAGACCAGACTGTTTCTCCAGTATAGCATTCGGAGTGTATTCTGACGAGGGGAGCATCGCTCTCTTTCTTGCCGTTTCCGTTCAAGTGTGCACCATTTGTTTGCGTGCCATTGGTGTGTCCGTTGGTATGTCCATCGGTATGCGTACTATTTCCATTCTCAGTTATCCCACTTGTTGTTCGTCCAGGGTACAATCGGCCAGTATAAGCACCTCGAATCAACCTATCCATTTCCGTCTCCCCTTCTCTTGGCGCATCGAGACTCTTGCTCCGTATAGTCTTGCCAAACACAATCGCAAGATGCTCCTTGTTATCCTCACTATTTTGATAAAGATGCAAAAACATCTCTGTGCCTTGTCCGCCAATGGTCGTAGGGATTCTAGCTCGGACTACACAGTTGACTTGTGGGAGCTGGGCAAGCAATTTTGGCTTCTTCTGCCCACATCCTCCCGTAGGAACTGTGCTGTCTACTGGCACCGACTTCGGCAGACGCTGACCGTTAGAGGGGGTGCGTGAACCAGGTGTAGAGGGAGGTGTAAACGCTGGGGAGACGAGATCGGGTAGTTGTTCGTGATCAGAGTCGGAGTGATGCACTGAAGTTGGGGGCGATCGCTCGTCAGAGTGCGGTGCCATTGTGGGATGGGATATTGATAGCGAGTTCAAGTCTAGTTCCGAGATAGCGCGCGAAACTGGTATAGGGCGAGGAGAGTAGAATGGAGGCAGCTGTGGAACTTCGTCTTCGTGATGTGATTGCCATGACGGCGGGGCCTCTGGGCCTTTTGAGCTGTTGGCCGGCATGGTCCTAAGATGGGGAGGACTAGGAATGGACGGATTGGAAAGGGGATAGAGACATAGACGGTGTTGTCACCGCGCTCTTCCAAGCATGCCCTGTTGTTTGGAAGCTGGAGGGATGTTGCTTTGCAATTATTTGTTCCTCTGGTTCGCCGAGGTCGCTTGGCCGAGATGGATCAGAAGGTTGATAATCGATCAGGTAAGCAGCCGGATGGGTTGGACGCCAGAGTGAGGCTTTTGGGTAAGCAATTATATAAACGGAAAGACATAGAAATGCAGCTATTCTTCTATTTTCACAGTCTTACGAGGCCCAATGACTATCGGCTGCTGCATTGCTGAACTCCGTCACAGAGGCAGCATATCACGTGTAATCACGGACAATACCCTCGATGGAGTGACTCAGCAGGGATCCGTTCTCGCCCCGGACAGGTTTCCGCCCTCGACGCTCTGCCCTTGCATCTTTGCACCACCAGCCCGTCCATTGGCCGATGGCCCAAACAACATGACGTCGCGGAAGAGTGCCCAAACGTGTCGCGAAAGACTTCATTGTTAGTATCAAGCTCAATTCTGTCGAGTTCCAGGACAAGGATGCTAAAGCGGTTTGTCAAGCATTAGGGAAAGCTCGATTCGATTACGTGGAACTTTCTGGAGGGACCTACCAGTCACTTGCTTTCGCCCACAAGAGGGAGAGTACTAAGAAGCGCGAGTCTTTCTTCATCAAACTCGCGGAAGAAATCGTTAAACCCCTCACTAAACCAAGACGTATGTCACTGGTGGTCTGAAAACCATCGGAGCCATGGTCAAGGCTTTGAATACAGTGAACGGCGTCGGTTTAGCACGTCCAGTATGCCAGAAATTCTAATTTCTAAAGGATATCTTGGATGGTAAGGTCACTAGCGCCATCGAGATGAAAGTCGACGACAATAAAGTCGGTTTGACAAATGTTGCTGCGGGTACTCAAATCAGGTAAGTGGGTAAGGATCAGGAACCCACCGATCTGAGTGGCCGGGAAAACGTGGATGCGTTTATGAAGGATATGGAAAGTTGGGGGAAGAAACTCAGTAGTGACAAGGACTTGAAAGAATATGGGCATATTGATCTCAGTCAAGCTACCCGGCCTTACGTATTTATATATTTCTTTAGAAAATTATATACAGATAGAAAAGTGAAGACTCGAAGTATTATGAAGCGCTTCTAATTTATTACAATTGTTGATGTATTATAAACGATGAAATAATCCTTAACACTTTCATCTACTATGTTATTTATTAATAATAATTTTAGTTTTTAATTCTCAGTATTGTAACAAGAATCATAATAATAATAAATTTAAAATCGACAGCAAGAAGTTTTTCCCTATCACTACTTCTCCTTTCTATCTTCCTTATACCTAAAGAAATTTATTTAAATTAGAGCTAATAACAAATATTCAAAAGGGATTTAAATATTAATTTTAGTAAACGACTACATTTCTCCGGATATAGCAGCGAATCAGGTCACATCGTACCAGACTTTGTTAATCTTGAAAGGTAATTCTCCCGAAGATGGGACCTATTTATATACCTTTTCAACTTACTTTTAAGTTCTTATATAATTACCTCGGGACTTTAATATATTTACGGATGCTTAATAGAACATAAATCATCATTTTAGAACTCTATATTATTATAGGAATACTACTCTATTTATAGTTTTAAATATATAATTATTTTATATTAAACTATTCTTCTCTCTCCTCGCAATATTAGTGGCATAAAAAGAGATTGAAAGCTTGCCATTTAGCGAACCTGATCTCATTTTTAAAGCTTAGACTACTAAATTACACGATTATAAAGTTTATTATATCTATTACTAAGCTCTACCCTTTCTATTTCCTAGTTCCTACAAAAGTTAATAAGCCTAGAATCGTCAACCAAGAAACACCAAACCACCTTCCAGCTCTAAATCTCATTCCAAGAAATTAACTCCACCAAATAAAGCATCAAACACCAAACAGGCGCTATATACTCCCCATCAACAGTATATAGAGATCCCCCATCCTTTTGTCTCCCACAAAAGAGCAACGAATCCTTTTAAACAACAAAGTTTCCGCAAGTACCAACGAAAATATTGAGGCAAGCGGTGATATTCGCCAACAATTCTCCAAGGAGAGAAAGAACAAGACCCAACAATCCACCAAGAAGTCCATTGACACATCCAATGATAAGAGTAGAGCAGAGTTGGATTTGGACTTGGAGATTAAAGACAACAGTGGCAAAAATGGAAATAGCACCTAAGAGAAATTAGTTGGCCATAATAAAAAGTATCAATATAGAAGGGGAACAATACCAGGTTGACAAGAATTATAAATTCTAAGCAAAATAGCGACAAGGAGATTAACTATCAAAATAAATATGTTTCCACAATTCGTAATTTCTTTCGCTGAAATTCCAAGGTTGATATCGACAGTGATATCTGCGCAGAGTTTAACCAAGAGATCAACGATGGCTTGGAGTTCGACTTCGATTTCGGCGGCGACGTTGACGTCGATGATGTTGTTGTGGGAGGTGATTGTGTTGTCTGGAGGGGAGGGTGATTGTTAGTGGGTGGATTTGAGGGTGGTGGAGAAGAATGGGAGGGGAGAGTTACCGATATCAGTGCAGTGGGTTTGGATTTCTTGGTAGCATTGATTGATGTGGTTACTGGCGCTGCCGCGCTTTTCGAGAGCGGCGGTCTCGGGTTGAGTGGTGGGTGCTGAAGCGACTATTTAGGGAGAAGGAGTTAGTATAGGCAAAGCCAGGTAGGTATATTGAGGACTTACCATGTGAAATACACATTGCGGCGAAAGTAAAGCCGGTGATCAAAGCTTTGGTGAACAACATATTGGAAAATGGATTTGGATCTAGAGATCTAAAATTAAGAAAAATGGTTGCGTATTGATTTGAAGATGGGGGGAATTCTTTTGAAGTCCTTGCTGTTGATGAGGATGATTTGGAATGTTGATGAGAGAGAAGAGACTCTTTATATCTCTTTTCTGGGAGGCTGCAGGCGGATTGGCAATGGTAAGATCCGATGGAAATGGAGATCAGGAAAGGAATTGTTGGCAAGCCGTCGGTTGATCTTCTAAGCCACATGCATGATATTTCTTGGGACGGCAGATACAATGGGGGTGAGTATGCGACGTAGCTTAGCCCACGACAGCCAGTTTTCTTGTCAGGTCAGATGAACACGGGATTGTTTCCTTTGAATAAGCCACACTGTTACTTAATAAAAAGGAGTCAATTATCTTTTATAATTTACTATAAAGCTGAATTCTCAAAAACTTGTTCCGAAGCTCTCCATAAAAACACTTTCCCAAAGGCGATACTCCCCCGTAACATGCAAGAAAGTTATCCTGTTTTACAAGATTATACAAATTTTTACAAATCATATTAATGCTACAAAGTTAACATGATAGCTAAGAGCCGCACGCACATCATGCTTTTTCCAGTATAGATTATTTTCCGCCACGACCCATAAAAGACATATTAAGATTTTATGCCATTGTCGCTCATTTCCGCATAAATCGATCTAGTAGCACCACATATATCTGCCTAAGGTTTATCGATGGCGCCAATTCATTTGTCTATATTATATCACCTGCATGGATGGCTGAGAACCATAAAATTAAGCGGCGCTTGGGAACGCAGGTACTTTATGACCATTTTATTACTCGTGACTATTCTTAGTATGAGACCTAGGAGAGCTATCGCTAATCTGCAGTTTGTGATTTCCTAGGCTTAAAAAAAGCAAATATGCTCACAAAATAGAGTGGAAGATCTTCACTCTTAACGCATCCAAATAGTTGGCCATCACATCTCAAACTCTCAAAATCAGGACTCCTCGCACTCCAACTATCTACCCCAATCCCGTCATATTGAAGAAAAACTCCGCCTACCAAGCAGATTTACAAAGGACTATTCCCTCTAGGATTGACACTCCTCCTTCCTAATTCCATCTTTAAGCACCACGTCGCCGACCAAAAACTTGAGGGAAAACTCCAAGCTCCCAATGATAGTAAACCACATTTGAAAGTCTACCCCAGGAATCATGATCTTTGAGCTAGGGGAGTATGTAAAGTATGTAGGTGAACGTGAAGAGCCCGCAGAAAAAGCTCCCAAGTGATGAAGAGAATAGAGAAGCCGACGGTATATTCCGTTTTCAGGAACAGGGAGACCATTTTCAACTGATAGTGAGCTACGGCATACTACCCTATTGTCTGGAAAGTGACACATTGAAATGTATTTGGTGGAGGAGAAATAGAACCTGGGCACGAGTGTTGAGATCTACCCTATTTCCTCTGCCGCTAGATCATATTTGTTGATTTTTGATCGGCAGTTGACGATTAAAAGGTACGCTGGGCTGAATTAAGCTTATATCCACTGTTTTGATTTTGTTCATTCTTGTGGGTGAAGACTGATACCTGCAGGATGGTGGCGGGTTAGGATCCATATACACCCATAAAATTTCCACGTCTAGTATAGTGAGACCGCTCAACAAAATTGCTATGTATCAGCCATCCTCCGAGCTTAGATAGTATTGCAAGCAGGTGATATAAATATTTCTCTTCGGTTTATTTAGCATCATTTTACTTACGTAAATACAAAGAGGTCAGAAAAAAAGCCAAAAAATACAGTCAGAGATTTTGTCCCGCTATTTTACTTAGCAAATGGGACAAAAGAAGCATCTCCCGCTTTTATCAAAACTTGAAACCTCAAGGAAAGAGACTCCGAAATACTTTATTCCGACTGTGAAATGGATGCACCAGAATACTGTTCTGACGTTGCTAGCGCTCTCTAGAAGCACCCATTGCAGCCACGTTACAAATCCAAACCATCTCTCACCTCTCCCGCATGTCCTCTTTCGAGCCTGCGTTCAGGCACTAAATCTTGAATCTCCAAAACGTCCCTAATGTAAGGTTACTATATTACATGTGGTGTTTATTGGGAAACCCCGCATCTTCAACAAGGCAACTTCCACGGAAACCTCCATCCAATATACAGCAATTCGCATATGCTTCATTCCCCCCTAACAGAATTCATTGACATCTATCCCTTCACGAATCCCATTGTCGTTGTCGTTGAAATGAAAAAATCCCGAACTAGAAATGATACTCGCTTCTCCGCACTTGCTGAAAGACTAGAAGCCAATTAATAGACATCGTTTAAGCCACTGTTTCTACTTTGATGTGCTACAGGGATTCCTGCATATGCCCACTGTGGACTGACTGGTCGGATTCTCAGCCGCACCATTCTCAAAAGCCACCTAAATTCAAGAATGAGAGAGCGACACCGCTTCCTCTCTCACCGAAATTTCAATTTCTCTACCCGATCTTATTACTATGTCCATCCACATCCGTCTAATAGTTGTTAAAATGAAAATCCCTAATCATAAATCAGATCTCCACAACAAGTTCGAGGTATAGTGCAAAACGAGCTGGTGCTTCGGCAGAGTAAATACATCTTACTTCGCTATTTTCTTCTTGGAGTATAAGCCAGTGTCTTGTCACACGAGTCCCAAATAGCCATTCACTTTCAGGGCCCTCTATACGCCAAAACTTAAGATAATTATAAAGTAGCGCATCATACGAATCACTTGAATTGACATCAATGGACTTGACCTAGGGATTTATTTTATTAGTATATTAAAGAGAAAGAGCAACATAAATAGGTAATTAGAGTCTCAGAGGTTCTTATGAACATATAAATTGGTTCGTAAAGTCAAAGTCAACGTTTTTTCAGATCAGAGCCACGAAGGTTTAAACATGGTTGTGTTACAGGGCTAGAACTTTATCGTTTGTCAACTTTATTGAATGTACAAGCGAAGCTGGAGGAGACATGCTAGAACTTCGCTCTTAAAGTCTCATCTAATGTGGCAAGGAAATATTTATATGTCACGTTTTCCCTTTTTCCTTCTTCCCTGGTACAATTTAAAGTTTCGTAAAACAAGTTTTTAGAAGCAGGCCCTATCTAAGAAATGGAAACCCACAAACCAACAAGCAAACTCCTTCTATTCTCTTTGAACGGCAGCTGGATTTAATCTTTTCTTCTATAAAAGTGACTGAGAAAATAGATTCTATAAAGGCTTATATTTAAACTTATTTCTTACTAGTTCTACGATTTATGATCTTTAAAGAATAATAACAAAACTGATGACAACAAGATCAACTTTGAGGATCGATTTCATCAGACTACTATTTAGTTAATTTAGCATACTAAACCTACCTACGTTTTAAGTATTAAGTTATTCATTCTTCCCTCCTTTAAGCTCAGTCTACTTCACGAAAGCTTTCGTACTAATCCTCAATACGAGAAGAATTCCGTGTGAATACTAACCATTAATGGTGTATATCGAGGACTTTAGTTGCCCTTGAAGTTTGAAATCTTATTCTTCAAGCAATTTATATCCCCTAAACCATCCCCTCCCCGTTCTATTTACTCACTTTCTCTTTATCTCTTTTCGAACGTTTAGGAACTTCGAATCTTCTCCCGGTGCACTCTGCTTCCCTTTGGCCTTCTTTGCTTTACCGCCCGTCGAAAATGAATAATATCTACTCTAAGCGTAAGAGGAAAGAATTTATAAACCCTTGTAACCTATCTTAAAGAAACCATATTCCGAAAATATTTACAGCTACTATTGCTATTGTGTATTAGTTGTTCCTTCATAAAGGGTCCAGTTTATAATTTTTTTATTACTCTTAATCTACCAGTTCTAATAATAAGGCAATTAACAGCTCTAATATATATTCTAGCATAAAACAGAGTCCTACCAAGTTAAATGTTGGTGCCTAGTGGAAATAATAGCAACAAAAGAATCAATAATAAAACTCCCCCAAGCTCTTACTAACAGTCTATATGTATATCCACCCCACCTACCCAACTAAAATTAAATTCCAAAATAAGTTCATTTCTATCCTATTAAGCCTTTCCGCTAATATCTTAAGATGCATTTATACCCAAAAGAAGGGAAGCTAGAATGTAATTTCTAATTCCTAGAGGGGTACTTATACCGTTTCCCCTTCCCCCTCCTACCATCTTTCTTATCCCACCAAAGGCCAGGAGATTCTCAAAGTTTAATAATTATGTGATTCACTTTTATCCCCCCCCCCTCTACCTCCAAACCAAACCAACAATTAAAGTAGAAGTGAACGGGAACATCTCATGAAAAACCCCTCTGCAATATCCTCTCAATTATCATGCTAATTCGTATTATTAAGCAGAAGAAAGAATGAAATTCTTAAATATAAATCCAAGGAAAGAATATATGAAAGAGGTTCAAACCATGAATAAAAGCTTCCTTAAACTCGAAAGATAATAACGAAAAAGAATACAACAAAAGCTAACACAATAACAAAACCCTATTTATTATACTAAGTTTATTAAATAAAGCCCCTCTTCTATAATTTGTCGCTAGAACTAGCGACGGTTTCAGTGTAACCCTTGGATACCTTTTCGTAGGTAAATGTGTTAGAGTATGAAGCTAAGAGTTACTATAAGAAATTTATTAATCGAGACTTTAGAAAGTTGCACCTGAATTATTATCTTGTGAGGTAAGTGGTATTTATATTCTAAAGATATAGAGAGTATATACAAAGCTAGTTTTATTTAGAGATGAAAAGTGAGTTTAGTTGATTTTATATTTCACTTCGGGCCTATCTGAATAATAGGATTATGATATTTGGGAATGAAAGTTACATGCTAATACAAGTCTTGATTTCAGGTACTTAATACCCGGAAAAGTCTAATCGAGAAAAGCGTCTCATCCAAAGAATCAATTACTATTTTTCTTTTGCCTACCTATCATCTTGCATAGCATCCTCAAATATTTATTCTATATCCCCTAAGATCCATCATAGTTTTTCCTTCTCGTCCTCTTTCCCATGTAACTCACAAAACGCCTTGAAAGTAACAAACGGCTCATCCCCATCACTCTCCAACACACATTCTGCCGTAGCACCCACGAAAAAGACATATCCAGCCTTAACATCCTGCTTCGTACTGCCCACACTAACCTTTCCACTTCCTTCCGTACAGATGATAATGCTTGGTCCGGCAATACTTTCAAAAGTTGCTTTTGCCCCTTTCTTCAATAAATCCGTTTTCACCACGGAGAATTCTTCAATTGGTGGATCGTAGAGAATTGCCGAGGAGGCGGAGGAATACGCCGGGACGTTCAATGTCACATACGGGTAATCGATTGGATCCATTTTTTGTTCTTCGATTGGTGCGTAGGAATATGTAAGCATGTCGACTAATGTCTCTACATCCTTGAACTTTGGTGTGAACCCTGCTCGGACAACGTTATCTGAAGATGCCATGCACTCAATTATATCTCCCGAAAGATAGGCATGAATGTCATCTGCCTTGAGGTAGAGAGCTTCGCCAGCGTGGAGTTTGATGTAATTTAGGAAGAAAAAGACGAATAGTCCGATATCGAGGGGGAATTGGGAGTTTAGTCTTCGAATTACTTGAGCGAATTCTGAGCCTAAAGTTGTGGAAGTTCCGCCGCCTGCGAAAGTACCGTCGTCAACTTTAGCTGAAGTTATTAACTCCTCTGCAGCTGAAATGACTTCCTCTTTTGAAGAATTTATCAGAGAAGTAAAGATTTTCCGAAGGGCCTTTTTGTTCTTTTCTTCATCTTCCTCCTTGTCTGATGTTTCCTGGCCTTTTATTGTGGATTGATATTCCGAGGTTTCGGCTTCTCCTACTAACTTCCTCAAAGAAGAGACTGTGGACAGAAAGTGTGATATCTCTGCAAGTGGTCTGAATCCGCAGAGCCCTTCGAATGGCGTAATGGCAATTGCCATCTCGGGCTTGTGGTTGTCATCTGGGTAGTGTTGGCTGTCCCTTTTGTGCAATTGCTCTGCTAGTGTTTTATTTGGATGTGCTTGTATACTGAGAGCTTTGCCTATTGATAGGACTTTGAAAAGAAAAGGTAGTTTGTTGGCGAATTTCTCGTTGATCTCCGTTGACATTAGTGCCTGATTGTCTTGTACTAAGTCGAGGAGAGTTCGTTTCGTGGAGATATCTTTGGATGGATTTGAAGGATGTGTGCCCATCCAGAGCTAACCTTTTGTAAGCATTATACCAACTGCTTATTACTGCAGGCATACCTCTGCGTATGGCTTCTCTTCCTGAACTGAGAACCCCTCGGCGGGGGTGGCTGCAGCGAACTTGGCGGCGGCTGAATCTGCGCCAATTTTACCCCAGTCGTAGCTGTTGACTCCACATTGGAGTCTGATCAATGGGACTTGCATCTTAAAATAAGAAATTGAAGTGAAAATTGCCGGTTGATTGAACAAATCCAGGGACAAAATATTGTTGACCAGAATGGAACGGTTCAGGCTGAACTCGATGTCACTTTATCGACCCCGCGCTAGCTTCGATCCCACCAATCAACAAGAGTCTTGGCAGCAAGGGTCACAAGGCTGAAAGTCTGCCGAGCTCCTCAACCTCACTCCATCTTCCTCTATATTACGACATCCCTCACTTTTTACACCAGTAAGCACCTGGTAGGGAGCCGCAAGGCACACGCCAGATTTCTTGCTCCCCAATTAGGAGACTCGAGTTGGATTTGAATATTCTCTCGCCGCATTCATTCCCCATTGCTAAAGTATGCGCTGCCCGCTCTACGATATTTCGCGATTATTGTAACGTTATACAAGCCAAGTCTCCAAGCTAACACGGCGTGTTCAGAAAGAAGGAGAAGCAACGCAATCTTAAAACAGCCCAATCTAGCTTGCAAACGTCGATACGCAGCAAAAACTGCTTACACCGCCCCATACTCGCCATACAAATCCCAATGACAATAATTGTTATAAGCTAGTTGTGCCTCCTCCCTTCCACGCCAGTCCGGCATCTCCCTCACGATATAAACCTCTCCAGCCCGAATTTTTTGCCACGGGTTGGGCCATCAGCCATTCGGTTTTCAGAATCTCTTCCCCAAGCCCCATATTAATTAATTCATCTCACAACCCTCATAATAATCCTCCGTATCAAATCCCAACCATGTCTTCGGGTCGGAATCGACAAAGAAACGGCCCACGAGGAAACGGAACAGAAGGGAATGTACATCAAGAATTATGGGATGACGTGCGAGGAACGTTACCAGACATCGCGCGCTCAGTTAATAAGTCAAATGCGCTTTCGAGAGATATTGTTGCTCTGAATCACGAGCTTGGGACCAAACAACAGAATGGCACAGGTAAAGTCTCCCTCATCACTGTGTTCTGGCGCTAAAGACTAGTAGCAATTACAGAAGGCGATGTAAGCCGGATGGATGGGATGCTCCGTGAAAACATCAAACTGACAGACAATATCAAAAAACAAACGGAAAGCGATGACTACAAGCAAATGATCAGCACGCTCAAGCTCATCCGCGATCACAAAGTCCAGGAAGAGAATGCTGCTAAAGCTGCCCGTGCCGAGGCTCAACAAGCAGCCCGAGTCAATCCCAGGCTCTCAGGCATGGAATTTGATGGTCCCCCAGATTCTCCTGCTCCTTCGCTAGACGGCAAATTCAATCGCAAAGGGGGCGGATCGAGAACCAGTAGTCAACCTCCCAGACAGCTTCCAGATGGATCTTCGAGATCAGAGGGACCACCTTCGGAAGCGAGCGTCAACTTGAGTAAAACTAAAATTGTCTACGCGGAGGGTGATGCGGTGGCTTTCAAGAGGAAGGCTGCACCCCCGCTTACGGACGATTGGATTCAAGGCACGGTTGTGGAGGTTATTGGTGAAGGCAAGAGTCGCCGATATAGGGTCAAAGATGATTTTCCAGATCCTGGCGCCCCGCAACATTACCGGTCATCTGCTTCTCAGATGGTCCCTATTCCAAGCCCCGGGGTACCTCTTGGGCCCTACGAGTCTGGCAGGATCGTTCTTGCACTCTATCCCAACACTACAACCTTTTATCGTGCTGTTGTACAAGAGACATTGGAGGATGGGAAGACAGTCCGGCTGCTTTTTGATGAGGAGGAAGAGCAAAAGCTTACCGATGTGGCACGAAGGTTCGTGCTAGACCATAAAACGTGAGCCTGGTGGATTGGGTCTCGTATCTCACTCGGCGTTCAGAGGAGTCCATGGGGGTGGTGTTGCACAATACCCATAAGGCGTTTATATAGGGACGAGGTGGAGATGGTCGTGGACCAGTCACACTTTCACGGCATCTCAGCCGTATCACCTGCTATCTGTGGCCGGCGTGATATGTCACTCAGGATATTACGAAGATTTCTAGCATATTATCTCACCTACTTATCCACCTACTTGCTCTGGGCAAGATCTCCCGTACGAATGTGACTTGTCATGTGATGCCACTCCCTCCATCCTGAGGCCGCCCAGGCACAGAACGCGACTTTGAACCCCTGAAACGGAAGCGCGTTTCAACTCAACCATCCCATCTCATTTTCCTCGCACCGACACCAACCGACGGCGTCTAAAGTCGAGATCTCCCCTGATATCCCATGCCGACCACAAATTGACGCCACTACCGCACACAAATATCCTCGCAACAGCCCATCCGACATTCCCTCCTTTATTGACAGACCGTTTGCACACGCCCAGCCATTGTTTTGTGCAATCAAACCCCTCTGCACAGACACACGCGCATTCCCACGCCTACAAAGATAGCAAGCAGTTTCAGCCTCGCTTTCGCGCCGAGGAATTTACTAGAGGACAACTGGTAGAAACTAAGGGCAAACAGAAGATATACTCCCGACTACTGCGCGACCAACCAGCATCTATCACTCGTCGAATCTTAACCTCTCCATCGTCGACCTCGAGCTTCACCGCTCCCCTCACCATCCGCCTCTCCCCACCCCATCCACACAGACAAAACCGCGACAATGGGAGGACAAATCTCCAAAATGATGGGGAAGATCTTCGGATCAAAGGAAATGCGTCTCTTGATGTTAGGACTTGACGCGGCCGGAAAGACGACGATATTGTACAAGTTGAAGCTGGGCCAAGATGTTACGACCATTCCTACAGTTGGATTCAACGTTGAGACGGTTACATACAAGAACGTTAAGTTCAATGTTTGGGATGTTGGCGGACAAGACAAGATTAGGCCGCTTTGGAGACATTATTTCAGTGGTATGTTTGGAACTCCTTTTTCTGCAGTTTCAAATTCTGTCATTGGAGGTGGAGATGATGAATTACGTCAAATTGGAGCGGATGAAAAGAGGGAGATTTAATACTAGGATTAGAGATGGGTGGGGTTAAGCTTTATGAGAAGGAGCATAGATTCACGACATGCTCCACGGCAAAGGAATCGGAAAGAAAGTGTGCTAATAAAATGGTTAGGTACTCAAGGTCTCATCTTCGTTATCGATTCTTCCGACAGGGTCCGCATAGAGGAGGCAAAACAAGAATTACATCGCATCATCAACGATAGGGAAATGAAGGAGTCACTCTTGTTGGTGTTCGCCAATAAGCAAGATATTGCTGGTGGTATGTTTTGCCCCTACTCCTGCCGCCCTCTATCTCCGGCCATATATGAAAGTAATATATGCTAAACAATTCAACAGCAATGTCACCACAAGAAGTAACCGATTCTCTGCAGCTCAACCAACTGAAAGATAAGATTTGGTTTGTAGTACCTAGTTGTGCTACTACAGGTGAAGGATTATTGGAGGGCTTGGTATATTACACTCCTTTCTCCTCCCCCCGCCCTATTGAGCGTTGTCTAACGTGATGTTCACAGGCATGGCTATCCAACAACGTGAAATCTCCACCAAACGGAGCCGGCAAGAAGTAAATGGTTGACGAGGAGGGATAATTTCCATTAAATTCGATTCGATTCAAGACAGCGAGCAAGCAAGCAAATTACACCAGCACATACACCCAGCACGATTCTGTCTCTATAATCACATCTCGACAATTACCCCACAGCCTTCTAGCTCTTGCTCGTCCATACCAATACCGTCAAAACCCATTCCCGAAAGCGTCCTTACCATTCGAACACCGGGCCTGTATATCAAACCACCCCCCAAAATCAAATATCGTTGCTTTTTCCCCTCCACGACCTCTTCATCCTCCGATCTGGTATTTGCGTTGCCTACCTTGCGTTCCGATGCGTTGCGTCATCATGTTTTCCAGGCGGCGATACCACGAAATTCCTTCATTCCATTCATGACTTTCTAATCCTCCTATCTTCCATTTAATTGCTTCCTTTGACCTTGCTAATACGATATATAACATCAATGGAAGATAGGGAGGGAATATGATTATGATGAGAGGAAGGTTTTATTTATTTTTCTGTCGTCTTCGTTATAGTTTTTTGCAGTTTCTCTTTTTTGCGTCTTGAGATACCTACCTCTATTTTTCTTGCTTCTTTTTTGCCTGCTCTGCTCTACGTGTTTTTGGTTTTTATGTTTGGGGTCGGGGTTGGGGTTGATTGATTGATTGGGAGAGGGGGGTGTTAGTGTTGGAGGGGGTTGTTCTTTATTGTGAGTGAGGAATGTGTGGTGATGGGATTTTTTTTTCATAGGGGCTAGATGATATTTTGGAGGATAAATGGAGGGAGGGGGGTTAGAGATGATGAGAGGGTTGATTTGATGTTTGGAGGGAGATGGAAAAATTGATGGATATGATATAAGATTTGTAATTGTATGAATAATAAAGAGGGATTAATGCAAAGCAAAGTAAAACAGAACAAGAACAAAACAACATAAACGGCCTAGTAATGGGGAAATAGATTGCTTAGGCATATCTCTGTGTATTGGTTGGTAGGATAGGGGGTTATAGTAATAATGTTAATTATAATTGAGGTATTTTCTAACTACGGATATATTTCTTTTAAATTAAATTAAATTAGATAAGATAAGATAAGTTAGTTAGTTTTATCACAGTTTAATATATATATATATATTTTTACGAGATTTAAGGTAAGTATTAACCTAAGGATTACCCTAGTAAGGATAAAGTGAAGTATATAATTTTTTAATATATCTTCTCTCTTAATTTTTTTAGTAAAGTTATTTTCAATTAGATATAATTTGGCTTATTTTATAAATGAGAAATGTTTTATTTTCTTACCGTAGCTAGAAATGTTTATATTATCATCTATCTATCTATCTCCTTCCTTCTCTATTCTCTATTCCTAAATATCCAAAGATCCTATATCTTAATCCTATATCCTACCAGACTATAAGCCTCCCTAAAAAAACCCCTTATAATAAAAACTCTAGTTCCACAAAACTACTTTTCAATAGATCAAATCCTATCCTTTCCCTTCCAAGAATTCAATAATTGAAGTCACTTCTCCATCTCCTATCCCATCTAATCATATCCGTTCGTTAATCCCTTACTACCCTTCCTAATCCCATATAAACCTCCTCTTAACCTCCGACCCATAAAGCCAGAACCCCCTTCCCTATCAATCTCCTCCCAATCCTCTCCTTCCCCCCCACATTCCCAATTTCCCCCTCCCCTCTCAAGACCCCCTATCTAAAACTAAACCCACAAAACGAGAAACGAAGCCTCGGTCTATGAACCCCATGTCTATCGGCCGTGATGGTTCCACCCGCTCTCCTTCCTCCGAAACTTTTACTGTAGAAAAATGGCATTTTCTTTTTCTCTCTCTTGATAGCTTCGATTCTTAGTTGGTGGTGATGAGAAGGATGAGGGAGGTTGATTGATTGGTCTGGTTTTGGAGGTGGGTGAGTGGGAGTGGGAGTGGGAGTGTGAGTGTGGGTGTGAGTTACTTGGCGTTATTGACTTGTTCCGATCTCAAAGTCGCGAAATATCTCAACAAAACGACGGATATCTCACTCTTTATATCCCCCCCCTCCACCCCATACCACGCATAGCCAAAGAAACCTTTCCACCATCCAAAGCCACCAATGATGTGGACAAAATCAAGGGGGGAACCTTGGTTTGCTGTTTCTGTCTTGGCTGACACTTCACAAAGTCTTAGAAGCTGAATCATGAAATGTGACTGTAGCTGTGCATACTACTGCCTCAAGCCATAGTTCATCCAAAATGTAGCTATGCAGCACCATCCACATTAAAACATTAAACAAGGGTTGAACCGGAAAAAACCCCCTTACACCGCTTTTGTGATTGAATCCACCTCCTCTTGCCTTACCTAAAAATCCTTCCTCGGTATTGATTAGTTTTCATTAAATGGTTAGTGGCTGACTTGTTGGGGAGGTGAAAGCTAGATACAGGAGATATGGATTTTGTGGATCGATGCTGAGAGGACAAACGCGTGATTTCAACCCCTCTTTTGGGGATTAAGGTATCCGTTGTACAGTGTATGTCCATGATATCACATGGGAATGTGATTACCTGGACTTCTGATCTTCCATCCAGTGATCTCTCTGTACAGTGGTTCATGCATGCATGCATGCGTGTATCGGATCCTGATATTAATTGACGATGTGGGGAAAGGAGCATTTATTCCTTCATCCTCTTACTCGGCCTAGAATCATCTGGTAATCCACTTCTTTTCGTACCCGGTAAACTACTCGTTCGGATATCGTTGTCATCTTGACTGACCCTTCGATGTGGATATTCCGTTTTCGTCCCTTCGAAACAGTTACTCGAGACCTTGTCTCCTGTGCTAAAGAATGGATGTTGAAGGGCGGCTTGAGCTGTGAGACGTTTCTCTGGATCGTATTCTAAGAGGCCAGCGAGAAGTTTATATCCTTCTGCTCCAAGAGGACCGTTAGAACTTGGAGCTGACGTTGCGGAGTGTGTGTTTGTCGTTCCGTTGTACCATTTTTCTAGATTCGACCCGGCCTTTGAATGAGAGGGCGTGGACAGTGTGGAGAGTTGTGAGTATTCCGGCATGTTGACTAAATTAGGCCATTTATCTCTTGTAGGCAACCCCATTATTTCCACGATTTTCTGCATTTGATTCCGTTGGAAAGGAACAGTTTTCTTGCTGTCCATCTTTGCTTCTTCTCCCTTGAATATTGGACGGAGCGAAAGGAGTTCTGCGAATATGCAACCTATCGCCCACATATCTATTGCAGGGGTGTAATGTCGAGATCCGAGGAGAAGTTCTGGAGCTCGATACCAGATTGTTACGACTACTTTGTCGCCACTGAAGAGAGAGTGGAGGGGTTTAAAGAAGAGACGAGCAAGACCGAGATCTCCTACTTTTACTTCGCCACCCGCTGTCACCATGATATTTGCTGGTTTGAGATCGCGGTGGAGGACCCAGTTGGCGTGGAGGTATTGGCAGCCGTTAAGCAGTTGGAACATAATAGATTTGACGGTTGCAGGGGCAATTGGATGCCGCGTCGGTTGGGTGTGGTGGTGGATTATCTGGAGTAAATCATGCTCCGCAAACTCGAACACCATGAAGATGCACTTATCCTCGAGAATGATTTCTATTAATTTGATGATGTTATTGTGACTAAGCTCCGAGCAAAGAGCCATCTCTCTGATGGCTGACTGAGAGATTCCGGTATACTGGATTTGCTCTCCTTCCTTGTCTGGTAAAAGTCAGCTTGGTCTCGAGATGTAATATGTGGGGGACGAGTAGTCACCAGGCTTGAATTTCTTGATGGCGAATTCTCCCGGCTGACCATGACGGCCAACGGCTTTATAGACTCGTCCATAGGTTCCGCTGCTGATGAACCCTATGACTTTGTACCGGTCTATAACTCGGACTTTGCTCTGGTAGCCAACGCTGTGGCCCGAGCCCCTATCCGCCGGATCTGGAGGGGAGGTTAGCAGAGTTGAGACGACATATGAGAACCAACACACGAAAAGGTGGTCGTCTTGGATACATTTCGAGGCTATATATCCTGCCCGAATTGGGTATCCAGGAGGAGGACCAAAGAACGGCAAATCAAAAATGCAAGAAGAGAATATTCTAGTGTGATGACGGGAGGGATGGTGTACCATCAAAAGCTTGCTGGACGCTTCTCTTTAAGTTTTGTCTCGATGCTGAGGCCGAGGATGCTCCCCCGGATGACGGCGGGTTGGAAGTCAAGCTCATTTGATTTGTGATGATTATGCGCGTATGCGGTGTTCCTGCGCCGTGCTATGGTATCGAATGCACCGCAAACCGGCAAGGCGAGGAAATAATGGGCGGTGGGGAGAGGCGCCTGCTGGTTTGAGATGTGCCCGCAGTCCGATCAGGCGAGCAGCCAACAACCGGGACTCGAGGAGTGGAGGGCTGGTGGTTAGCAGTGGTGGGTTGGTGGACCCGGATGGAGGTGTGTCTTGGAGACCGGCGCTTTTACGCCTGGGAAGCCATGATAACGGGCGAGGGCTGTTGGGATGCTGCTGCTGGAGGCTTGGGGGGGTTGGCGGTGCCGGGGCTGGGCTTGACTCGAGCGCGGAGGATGCACTGGGGGGACCGGTGGCGGGCTGCCAGATAGTGCAGAGAGATCCTGTGATGGAGGTGTTGACCACACGGCTTGCGTAACAGAGAGGAGGTGCGCGTGAGACGGAGCGACGGGCAGCGCAGGCGAGGGCGAGCCAGAGGGTGAGGGTGCGGGAGAGGGTGGAGGGAGAGGATAGGTGCGAGAGAAGCACCGGATTTGCTGGAATTTCGAGAAGCTGCCCCTGCAGCGTGCTTTATGTGCTTTATCGCCGGCGGGGTAGCGCGAGATCAGTAAGCTATTGGCAACAGGGCGGGCAGGTGCTGGGCGAGGCTCCTGCAATTGGCAGCTCGCGCGCTGGAGGGAGGCAGCGACACGTCGCGATGCGTATACGGTCGAGTATGGGAGGGCGGTGGTACCGGGCCACGAAGAGCAGGAAGCTGGGAGCTGGAGCTGGGGGAGACTTCCGAGACCGCTCGAGCAATTGCAAGTCCAGTATTACCGTCGTCGCCCGTCGTCTGCGGAGGCTGTGGCTGCACGTGCAGAGCACGACGGAGTGGCACGGTATGGAGCTGCGAGCTGCGAGCGGCGAACTGCACAGGGGATGCGGGCTGCGGGCTGGCCATAGGAGTCTGTAGGCTTTCTCTGCGGGGACAGCGAGGGAGGACGTTGCGCCCTCTGCGGCTCCTTGCATATCCTTGCATAGCCTTGCATAGCCTTGCATAACTCGGGTTCACGTGTGCTCCGTGCACAACACCCGAGCCCCCCACAGCTGCGCAGTCGCACCCCCATGCTCGCATCTCTAGATCCAGTTCCACCTCACCTGTAACTGGCCTCTGTTCGTTCACCCATGGATAACATCAACACCATCGCCAACTCGTTCTCAAGATGATGTAAGAGCTGCTGGACCACTGAGACACCATTCCAAGATGGCCTTCGAAGCTCTCGGCCGCTGTGCCAAGACCGTAACTCCTTATCTCCTCTTCCTGATCCTCGTGTCGACCCTGGGGCCTCTCCAGTTCGGCTTCCATCTGGTACACCCTCCTGCCCGCTGGACCTCAGTTGCGTTCGAGAAGCTTGCTAACATCACCTCCAGTCAGAGCTTAATGCCCCCCAAGATGTCATCACTTGTCTCAACCCTGCCCTGGCAGAGGATGTTGCCTCGAAGCCTGATGCCCGCCTTCCCCAATGTATTCCCATGACCGAAGCTCAGTTTGCCTCCCTCTCTTCGTTCTACGTCCTCGGCGGATTTGGAGGGGCCATCACTGCGGGCCCAACCTCGACCCGGTATGGCAGATTGTTGTCAATGCGTGTCACATCCATACTCTTCGTCTTCGGAGCTAGCTTCGAGACCTTAGCTACCTCTATCCCCATTCTAGCCTTTGGACGGTTCCTTGCAGGCGTCGGAGCCGGGGCATCTACCGTCATCGTTCCTCTCTACATTTCCGAAATTGCCCCCCCCAAAGAAAAGGGCTTATTCGGCTCGATGACCCAGGTCACCATCAATGTCGGCCTTCTCATCACCCAGACCTTGGGCTACTACCTCAGCACAGGGTCTCTATGGCGGTTCATACTGGCAGCCGGAGCAGGGCTCGCACTTCTACAAGCTTTTGGACTGATGTTCGTCCCAGAAAGTCCTGCCTGGGTTGCAACTTATGGCGATGACCCCGGCGGGGCGGTAGCGATTCTACGAAGGATTCGTGGAAAGGACTGCGAATTAAGCGATGAAATAATACAATGGAAGACGGATGAAGTCCAGACAGGCGGTGAACAGGAGCCCTTGATAGGCCAGGATCCAGCACTCAGCAAACATCATGCAACAACAACCCCAGTCGGCTTCTACGGCGTCCTCCGTGATCCTCTATACCGCCCAGCTCTTATCGCCGTAATTGGGATTATGTTTGCACAACAGCTTTGTGGTATCAACAGCATCATGATGTATTCTGTCTCTCTCCTCCGTGGTGTCCTCCCGCTATCCTCACCCTTGATCACCATCATGATATCAGTTGCCAACCTCATTACCACATTGGCTTGTTCTCCGCTTCCTGACGCCATTGGCCGCAAGACATGTTTACTTATATCAATTGGTGGAATGGGCACGTCATCTGTCCTTCTTGCCCTCTCTCTTCGTTGGGAAGCTAAACTCTTATCTGCTATCGCTGTTCTCCTCTTCGTCGCTTTCTTCGCTACAGGTCTTGGTCCAGTTCCCTTCCTCATGGCTAGCGAATTCGTTGGACCAGAAGCAAGAGGTTCAATCCAAAGTTGGTCTCTCGCCGCAAACTATGTCGCAACATTCCTTGTTGCACAATTCTTCCCGTTGATCAATACTGGGCTCAATGGAAAGTTTGGCGGTAAGGGATGGGCCTATTTTCTGTTTGGTGGGTTTGCAGCTCTGAGTTTCCTTTTCGTCAGTTGGAGAGTTCCAGAGACAATGGGAAAGAAAGATGCCGATGAGATATGGGGTCGTCAGAAAGACATGATTGATTGAAACTTCGAGCCTAGCTTATCTACCGTCACGCTATTTTTATATAGAATTGTTTTGGGACGGATGGGAAAATGTAACGAAAATAATTGTTTTGGCGCACGGTGCTCGGTATGGGTGGAATGGAAACGGGAAACGGGACATGAGGATTTGCTGTTCGCTTAATATGATACCTCTCGATGATGCTTTAGAGGTATCATCGTTGCTTTTATTGTAATTGATATCCTAATTCAAGTCTTCTTAGAACTGCGTAAAATGAAAAGAGATTTCATTCTACATACAAAAGGGAATTACTCCCTCACTTTCCTCTCTCCATGTACCAAGATTGAAATTATGTTCTAATAATAAACTCCTCTCCTCTCATGTCTAGATTATAAGTAAGAATTATCACTTGTTTAGAGATGGGGTGTTAAGAGGAGCAATTTAAAATTTAAGGTAGTATAAGAATTATAGTTGTTATTTTTTTTTTTTTTTTTTTTTTTTTTTTTTTTTTTTTCACCTAGAGTTTCATATTTTATACTCTCTCTCTCTCTCTCTCTCTCTCTCTCTCTCTCTCTCTCTAGCTTTATAGAATATAACTTAGATAGATGTAGAATCAAGTTATTTTTATTAATAATATAGATTTATTTTTATATAAAGAAGTATGTTTCTTGATTGCCCATCTAAGGAGGGGAAATCATTTTTATTTAATCACACGATTTCTTTCTTTCTTTTTTAAGGAAAAGAGAGGAGAGGGGGGGAGGTGGGGGGTTTGGTATTTAGTGGTTTTAATCTTAAGTATAAGTATTATTCTATGATTCGGATTTTATTAAGCTTTATAAGATCTTATTTATAAAATCTTTAGAAAGGAAGGTTGGATATAAGGATTAATAGGGGTGTTTGAAAGTTTGATAATTCTTTAAGATAGGAGGTAATAGGGAGGGGGTATATAACCTACTAATGACCTAGATATCATTTCTTTTTTTTAAAGCTATTAGTCTAGGATCAGCTGGCAGCGTATACTGCTAGGTGAAGCGAATTAGGGTGAGGGGTTAAGGATAATAGTTACGGGGTTGTTTGATTTTTTTCTTGTGCTTCTTTTATAAAACTTGATTTGGTATAAGTTTTTATTAATTATTACCGCGAGTTAATATGGTTGCCAGAAGTGTTGTTATTAACTATATTCCCACTATCACATCTAAAATTATATTCCTCGAGAACGGTTATACATTACTTAACTTTTATCTTAAGTTTTTTTAATTATCTTATTAATCTTAATAATGGGTTTTTAAAGGTCGATTATCTTTGTAAATGAGTTCGTAACCGTTATGACTAAAAACTTGCTATTTCTTATTTAAGGAATTATTTTTGATTTTATTAGTTATTCTTGATTATTATAACGTGGTTTATCACCGAGTCGCCTATATCACCGAGTCGCCCACTTTTCCTTATATTCTACCCTACCAACTTTAACACGCGTTTTCTTAACCACCACAAATGGAAATT
>QYAM01000123.1:0-81109 GCA_003988965.1 Neobulgaria alba | reverse complement strand
CTATATAAAATAAGACGACACTTAAGAACTAAAAGAAAACTTATAAAATATAAAGACCTTACTACGACGTTTTTATTAAAAGTAAAAACCTTTTATAAAGGATCTAAAGAAGAGAGGAACTCGAACGCGACGTTAAGAACAGGCCTTATTTATTACTCGCGTTCTTACCGCTTCTCTTTCTCTTTCTCCTCTCTCTTTTATTTTTCCCTTTTTTTTAAAGTATTTAACTTATCTAAGGTTTTAAGACCACGAGTTAGTATTTTATTAACGCGCTCTTATATTAACCGCTGCTGCTTTTAAAGCCGAAGAATCTTCGTTATAACCTTCTTTTTCTTAGCTTAAAGACGACGAAGCTTCTTAAAAACAAAGGCTATATTAAAAGCAGACGGCCTTTTAATATTATATTTACGACCACGTCGTATACACTTATTATAATAAAAAGAACTTTCCTTTATTATAATATAAGGCCGGGCTATTTATTAATAATAAGAATAAAAAGGTATAATAACGTAGGAAATAAAACTTTTAATAAGGATAGCTAACTTTAAACGCTCTTTATACTTCTTAGATCGTTTTAAAGGTCCTAGATCGTAAGAGGAAAGATTAAGACTATTTTTTTAAGACCGTAGAATAAGTAGTATAATAAGATAAAAGGAAGCGTTTAATTTTTTATAAGAATTTCTTTACTTATGATTTAAGCGTTAAAACGATGTTAAGAAGGATAAAGGATAATGTCACGACTTATATAACTAAAGGACCTTAGGCTTAACTAATAAGCGAGACTTATTAGAAGTAGAACCGAGGTTATATAATAAACCTCTTTAGACCTACGTAGGTCTAAGGCGATCTACTGACTAAGTGATCTAAGATCCTAAGGGATCTACTAATATAAAGGCTTTATATAAATAGTAATATTTATAAACTTAAATAAGAGCTTCGTGCTTAATTTAAAATAATAATAAATACTTATTATTATAATAACTATTTAAAGACTTATTAAACTAATTATATCGACCCTTGTTTTAAAGACTACACTCTAAGAGTATAAAATCTAATCTTAAACCCTTTAAGTAAACTAACTAATAAATTAATATATTAATATAACTTATTAGTTAAGACAGCCGTTATATTAAACTAATATATATATTAATCTTTACTTAAGAGACTTATACTTAAGAAGTCTAAGTATTTAATATAAACCTTATAAGTAAACTAACCTTATAACTACTATATTATTATAATAATAATAGTTAAAATAGTTATTATACTTAGTTTATCTTTAAAAAATATTATTAAAAGGTAGCTAAGTATTTTAAATAGGATTCTTTTACTTATAAGTGTATTAGCTTTTAAATTAACCTTTCTTTTTTATTTAGCTCTTTATAAATATTCTTAAGCTATTTTAAATAATACTTAAAATTCTTAAAGATCGCCTTAATATCTTCTTTTATTTTAAACTATGTCTTATGTTCTTAATAATTATATAAGAAAGTCTTTACTTAGTTAAAAGCCGATCTTATAAAGTATAAAATAATATAAATAACTTTATTAGCCTTTATATTAAAAGAGTCTATATTATAAGATATATAAATTTTAAGTTTAGTAATATGCTTCTTAACCTTTATTAGGTCGCTTATAAAGACTAGTGGATTAGCGATTTTAATAAGATAGGTTACTAAGACCGTGTTATTAATTATAAACTTTAAAATGTCCTTTATATTTAAGTCCTCGCCGTCCCTTGATTTAGGTTCGGGCTTAGGCAGGCCTACTACTGATCCTAGTTCCGCTATGTCGACTGATGCCCCTTATTAGTACTTAAAGTGTGACGGCTGTCCTAACTAGTGCTGCTATAGTAACGTGGTAGCTGCGGGGTTAGTTCACCTAAGGGGTTAGGTTTAGATACTTAGACTCCCTAAGTATAAGCCTTTAGGCAAAGGTCGATATATCGCAGTCTTTATTTAATAATTGTCTAATAAGTGTTGTTATAGTAATAGGTGTATATTACTATCTTAAGTTAAGCACGAAGCTCTTATCTAAGTGCGTAAACATTCTTGCTTATATAGAGCCTTCGTGCCATGCTTATACCTAAGTACCTTATGCGATTTGCGATTCTGCGACCTGGTCGCAGATCGCTTGGTCGCAACGTGTAACAACCCGTGACTTATGCCCGTGAGCATTATCACCTGATCAGGGTTCTACTTCTAAGAGACGTTCTCATTGGTTGAGCCTAAGGTCCCTTGATCATATGAGTCGTGACATGTTGCTGCTTAAGTATGCCATACAGCAGCCAATGGTCATGTGATCTACTAAGCTAGTCCTAATTGGGTCGGATCGCATATCGATTCCCATAGCGATTCCCAACCGTACCAACAATTACTTAATAAAGCAAATAAGTGACCTGCATTTAAATTTACAGGATTGGTCTATATAGTTTTGTTCTATTAGCGCCTTAATGGATCTACAAATACAAGCTTTAACTCTAAATAGCCTTGCCTGCTATAAACGTAGCATCAGGTAACCAAAAACACTGGAATAATGAGAAGTAGTTGACGTTAGATATGCTTTGCGACTCGAGGGTAGAGTGGTGAGACTCTGTTTTCACAATAGGCAAGCTTAATGCCCAAGACACAACCACTATTGAGAACATGGCCACCAATTGGTTCAACACACCAAGGACTTCAAAGTCATCGAGAAAGCCATAAAAAAACCCGACGATAGTATCGCTTTCCATGCAATGAACTGGTATAATCATCCATAAAACTCGTCCTCGACAAGTGGTGCCCTATTCTCGCGGCCATGGTCACCGAAGTCCAATTCAAGATGGTCCTGTTGTGGACCTGTCCTGACAACCTTGACCAGATTGCTGAATATCCTCGTTGTATGGATTCCCGCACTAGTGTTCCTAAGTACCTCTGTTGGCTGACTCTGCATGGCCAATGCTGTTAATTCAGCTACACTATCCCAAGCATTGCTACTTGTTCGAGTAATCAAGACAAATGCGGAATGTATGGCGACCAAAACACAATAAGAAATGAGCACTATACATGAAAGGATCATTGTAGGACCCTTGCTGCTGTACGCATATCCGTTGACCTCGACCTGGACTGTGAACTTTGCTAGCTTTGATAGGTCCGGGATTCCAGATAGATTATATATATCGCCTCCGTAACCAAACTCCTGATTCGACTTTGGCATCATGTCTAAGCACCAGAGACCACACGATTCGTCACAATCATTATCGGGACAGCCCTTTAGCTGCCCCTGAATAGTTGCTGATGAAGCTGTGCGAGAAAGGCCACTCGTAATCATGGTAGTAAGAATCGATTCTGCGACGGCTTGGACCATTGAAAAATCCTTCCACTGAGAAGTCTGCAGCCCCAAATTATCAACAATTGTGTGGAAGAGCGTTTGGTTCGATTCTTGCAGATATGGATTAAGATATTGAGCCCATTCGGAGGTGGCCGTGATGGAACGTGCAGAGTCTATACAAGCACCATCGTCTGGCCAACTCGCGGGTTTGCCGCTGACAACTTTCATGATATTGCGTGTACTCTCCATGGTTATGGGCACCCAACGAGCATCAACAGCACAAGTGAGAAGAACCTTTCCGCTCGGCCAAGCTGATGGAAATGTGATAAAAGCGCCGATAGTATTGTTCCCCATTTCTTCGACAGCGAGTGGCATAAATTGCAAATTAGGAACGTTTGTGCTGCCGTTGATAAGCCTTCCTATCATGTCAGAATATGCAGGTTGCATTGAATAGAGTGATGAATCAGGAGCTGATTTGTTGCAAAGGCTTGAAACGATTGGAAATTCTATAGTGTTATTCAATAACTGCATTTGCAGCGCGGAATTGCTGCGCTGCGCTAGACATTTGGCAGTGGTGATAGGTTGATGCGCACCCTTGATAGAGTAGGTAGCGTCCTTGCGGTACATGAACTTCCTAGGCTGCGTTTGCGAGACTAGATAGAGCTCATTAGCGGCAATAGCCCACAAGCGCCCAATTTCTGCGAGAGAATCAGCTAAATTAGACATCTGTGTCGTTGCAACGGTCTCAAAATTAGAGTACAGGCCTTGGGTCTGTCGTGTGTACATAAGACGAATTGATTCAGGACTATCGATCTGCACTAGCTCTGGCATAGTGGACCTGTCCGTAAATTTGGGATAATACTCTAGAAGCTGGTAGAAGAGAGCCTCCCAATCTCTAGACATACATGTTGTACCCAGTGTTATGTTCCCACATGATGTGGGAATAGCTGTAGCGTTGATTAGAGATGGCCAGATTTCCTCGACGGTTGTGTCGAGGTAGAAATCAGTCCCTCCCGCGGGCCAATTATCAAGCCTAGGCCGCATTGCAATTGCGCTAGAAGGGCCAGCAGTAAGGGCAAGGAATGTGCCGACGACAATGAGAGAGATAAGCCGTATCTTGACAAGAGGCTTCTCAAACTTTGATTGTAGTGTACCAAAAAACTCTTTCGAGAATAGATAGGAGAGCTCCGAAAATTGAAGGCTCCCGAAAATCGCGCCAAATGGAATTCCTTCACCGGCTACAAGCTCTTGTCGAATCAAACCAATAATAATGACACCAAGTGACCCGTGAATAGCCAGTTCGTGTAACTTGGCAGCGAATTGCAACCCAGACAGCTTGACGTCGTCATAGCCAGAGGGCCCAGAAAGTTCTCCACCAATGTAATAGCCATGGAGGTTAAAGAATAGGATCACTAACGCAGCGGCAACAGGGACTAGGTGTGCAGCGACAAGGCTAAGGATGGCGATAGTAAGGTCTTTGTTTACTGCTTGTTTTGGCTCTTCCTTTCGTGACCGATGGGTCGCTCGTTGACAGGCATTCCATAATGTGCTAAGTCGAATAGATCGCATCCATGTTTCGAGTATGCTCGGTTTTATATAGAGGTATTTATTCACGATGAAGTCCTGATGATCATCTTGATCTCTCCCGTCAACTGGTCTATCGCTTGTGTTATCAAAGGTATTTTCTCGGATTTAGCAAAAAGTCAGACGTACTGGAGGGGAATTTCGGACGACCCGTATTGGAGCAACTTTATGGTGCTAGCGGATGAATCCGCTGACGCTGCCCTGTCATGGAATGCTCGGTATCCTGACTGGGGCTTCATCTTAGGCGGATTTTTTGAGGCAGTAGAGAATTGCCGTAATTAGTAGAAGATCGAACTGATGAGATGTTTAAAAACATGATGCTGATGGGCATGTCGAGATTACTGTTGGAAGGTTGCTGCGCGCTTAGGCGTTTGTGTCACGTAAAAATGCGACGTCGCTGTTCATAACATTCTTAGGGTTTAAGTACCCTGTAACTTAAATCACTGATTACACATGATTTTCTCCGTGACAGTTTGCTATTGGGGATTAGATAAATGTTCTTTTAATAATTAATGCATATTTTACGCAGGGAATTGTATGAATTACATGTAAAATATCTAGTAGATCTAAGTTTAGAAGTAGAAGTATAAATTTTGATAAAAACTTTCAACGGCTTAAATAAAATAAGAAAAAACTCGAATTTGAATTTTTACTTCTGAAGATACTTTAGATACGCCTTATTCTTATCCTTTATTTCTTCTACTTATATAAGCATAACGTTTATTTTAGTTAACTGTTTATATTTTATGCTATTTGGGTAAATTTAATGCATGTTTTAGCGTAATCAAATGGGCTTATTACCTAGCCCGATTCGGATATATAAATCCAACAAAAAAACAAACAATGCTGTGCCCCTAAACACTACCCTATCTGTTCAGGTCTAACACTTTCTGACACTTCCTGAGGGCAGAACCCGGGCGGTGAGCTATAATATTCCCTGCACCTCCGTAGCGCGCGCTTAACGCATGCATTGTGCCGAAACTAGCTCCCGGATGGCCGTTATTGCCTAAAGACTAATGTTGATGTACGGCAGGGGGGAAACCCACTTGACATTTGAGGCAAAGCTTCGTTGTCATGATGTTCCGGTTCAGAACTCCGCAATTTTTGAATATCCCTATACACATGCTGATGAGTCCGTTTCGCAGGCCAGGGCGCCTGCGCCGTCTTTGGCTCCGCCTTGCCACCCTCCTTCTAATAATTGTGCTCTCTGTTGACCTTCTCGCGATTATCATACAAACCCCTCCGCCAAACCGAACTCCTGCATCTACAACACTTTCGACGAATCTATCTATCACCAACAATGATCGCATCTTTATCGCTAGTATGCATTGGAATAACGAAATCGCCCTACGGTCTTACTGGAGCGCCGCAATCTTGGACCTCGTAAGGCACTTTGGTGCTAAGAATGTCTACGTCTCCATTGTGGAGGGTGGTAGTTGGGATGACTCTAAGGGCGCTTTGAGGGAGCTAGATTCTCATTTGGAGTTGCTAGGGGTACAGAGAAGCGTTGAGCTGCTTGAAGCGACACATAAAGATGAAATTGAGCGTACGCCAGGACCGTACGAGGAAGGTTGGGTTTGGACAAGCAGGGGGAGGAAAGAGTTGCGACGGATACCATACCTGGCGGGGATACGGAACAAGATAATGGAGAAACTAAACCAGCTGGCGGATACTTCCAATGGGCAGGAGGGGCAGATCTTCGGGAAGATATTATGGTTGAATGATGTGGTTTTCACGGTATGTCGCTATCTACTTACATTTTATTTGCTTTCGTATAATGTACTAATGCGTATTCCAATTTTAGACGGAAGACGTTACTACTTTAATTGCGACAAGAAATGGCAACTATGCTGCCACATGTTCACTAGACTTTTCGAATCCTCCATCCTACTACGACACCTTTGCTCTGCGCGACATCTCAGGTGCAAAAGCGGTCACTCCAACCTGGCCTTATTTTCTAGCCGCTAAGTCGCGGAACGCGTTGGTCTCAAACTCTCCAGTGCCTGTGAAATCGTGCTGGAACGGAATGGTAGTCTTTCAGGCAGAGCCATTTTATACAAATCCACCCTTGCGCTTCCGAGGCATTCCTGACAGCCTTGCTGCTCATCATCTAGAAGGGTCAGAGTGTTGTCTTATTCACATCGATAACGAGTTGAGTGCGGAGCAAGGGGTGTGGCTGAACCCGAATGTAAGGGTAGCATATAATACCAAAGCCTACAAGGCTGTGAACCCAGACACAGGATTATGGCCCAGTAAAATAGAGAGGGCGCAGGGCGTTTGGTGGAACAGGTTGGCACGGTGGAGTGGCTTTACAGTGAGATTTTTAGAGCGATATACGATAGAAAAGAGAATAAGGCAGTGGCGTGATAGGGTTCTGCAAAATGGGCAAGACAAGCTTCATCAGGATGAGGAGTACTGTCTAATTAATGAGATGCAAGTTCTCATCGAAAATGGGTGGGCACATGTATAACTATTCTATTGGATAGTACTTTAATACCTTCTAAGAGAAATATTCTATTCTATAACTTTTTGTATATACTTAAATAAATAAGATATCGAATATTATTTAGAATATTTAAGAGTGTGAATATAATTAAGGTTTTCTCCTAAAATGATCACCTCCATTTAAAGAGACGATTTCACGCAGATCACTATTGGATGTTAAATACCATAATCATACACGTTTAAATTTTATTTAAAGGCCTGAAGGTTCCGTGGAGGAAACGGCACAGATTTTGTTGTTAGTATATCCTTCGAAGTCGAGTTGGTATTAAAAATAGAAAATCTTACCTGTCTTCGTGACTAACTCGGCTGTTTGTAGTATCACTTCAACGGTAAACCAATCCGCCGGGTCACTAACCAGTAAGGTCTTAGCTTACCGAAATCATTCTATCGCAGGGATGAAATACGGTATCATTCCACAATACGGAACGGCAGGTGAAGCCAACTTTATCCTCTAACGTATCGGAGAATTGAATTTTTATGCTTGATTCAGATCGCGTCCGGATAAAAATACTTCGTATCGTTGACATAGCCATCCCTTTGCTAAATCAAAACCTTGCCTTTTAAATGTTCGACGACGAAATAAAGTGCCCATCTATGCTAGATAGAAGTCACTGTCCCTCCCCTTGGAAGTTTGTATATATGGTCCCAGTAGAATGTCATAATTGACACCGTTCGCACAGCCAGCCAGTTGGTCCAGATCACAACACCAGTTCTTATTTTCTCCGGGACCAATGTATTTCGACGAAAAGGATGGAGGAATTCTCGGTCCTAGAATGCGCCGGCCAATATGGCCCCGTTCTATTACCTCGTTCCGCTTCTTGTCTCAACATGTTCGACCAAAACACATATTCGTTGCCGCTGTCATAATAATCCTCTTTTTCACCCTCCCCAACAACAGACGCTCGATGATGAAAACAGGCCATCATAGAATGCAAGCATATTTTCCAGAGGAGTCAACAAAATCGAGAGAAATTCGCCTTAAACGCCGAGACTTGGTTCTCCAGGAATTTCAGCATGCTTGGAAAGGCTACAAAGAGCATGCATGGCTGCACGACGAGGTTTTACCATTATCAGGAGGCCAAGAGGATCCATTTGTCGGCTGGGCCGCGACATTGGTTGATGGATTGGACGCTTTGTATATTATGGGATTGAAAGACGAGTTTATTGATGCCATAAAGGCTCTGAAGAAGATCGATTTTACCCGACCAAAAGGAGAGCGTGTACCAGTTTTCGAGATCACTATCCGTTACCTGGGTGGGTTGCTCGGTGCATGGGATATAAGCGGACACAGATATCCAGTTCTCCTCGAAAAGGCGAAAGAGCTGGGAGACTTTCTTTATCAAGCATTCAACACGGAAAGTGGCATCCCTACACCGTATTTTTGGTGGGAGAGGAATTCTACCAAGAAGATTCCCGGAGAAAATGGAGTACTTGTAGCACAAATTGCGAGTTTGAGTTTGGAGTTCATTCGGCTGAGCCAGATTACTGGAAACAAGAAGTATGCTGCCGCGATTCAAAAAATCACAGACCAGTTAGAAGCTACTCAAAATCAAACTTCCATGCCGGGAATGTGGCCATCTAAAGCAGATTGCATGGGGTCGAGGTTATCGTTTTCAAGTAATTCTTTTACCTTGGGTGCATTTGCTGGTAGGGGATCTCTCATCTTTCTAGTGAACAATTATCTAACACCAACCAGACTCCGCTTTTGAATACTTACCCAAAACGCATCTTCTTCTCTCACCTTCAAAGGCCTCACAACAATATTTAGACATGTATAGATTAGCGCTACATACTTTCAGCAAGAACCTTTTCTTTAGGCCTCGCGTTCCGGGAAATCCGGATATCCTATTCTCGGGATCTGCTATCTCTGACGGAGGCGTCGTAAGTCTGGACCCAGGTGTCCAGCATTTAGGATGTTTCGTCGGAGGCATGGTAGCCCTTGGATCTAGGATAAATAACTCTCCATCCGAGTTGGAGATGGGAAGGAAACTCACCGATGGTTGTGTATGGGCTTACAATCATACTCCATCCGGCATCATGCCCGAGATTTTCCATGTGTTGCCATGTCTAGATCCAAACTCTTGTAAATTTGAAGGCGAAAGCAATGGATTTGACCGCATCGATGATGGCTCATACCAGCTTCGTCCGGAGGCTATCGAGTCTGTGTTTATTATGTATCGTCTCACAGGCGATAGTTCGTGGCAAGAGAAGGGCTGGAAAATGTTTCAAGCGATTGTAAAGCACACCAGAACCGATATTGCGAATGCGAGACTCAAGAATGTTATGGATAAAAATCCAGCACAAGCAGACTCTATGGAAAGCTTCTGGCTTGCGGAGACTCTCAAATACTTCTACCTTCTTTATAGCGAGCCGGAGTTGGTTAGCCTGGATGATTATGTTTTGAACACGGAGGCTCACCCTTTGAAGAGGGAGGTACATTTATAGAGAAATGAAAGACGGCGTCTAATATACTCTCGGGTCGTGGGGTAGTGGGGATGGATATCTTTAGATTCAGTCTGGAAAAAATATTTTAAATGAACCTCCATCAGGAGAGGATTAATCAAGGACGTTCAAGCGAGGGAATAAATGATTGAGGAACAGCAGCAGAGGAGGGTGAATTCTAGGTGTTAGAAAAGAAAGCTTGATGATGTTCAAGTAGGCATTTTGAAGCTTAAACTCTAATAAATGGGGCTCATTCTCATGGAGCCCTAATTTCAACAAGAACAAAATAAAATCTAGTTCTATTGACTAACTTGTTGACATATTCTCCCGAGAATTAGGGGTATACAAAGACGTGAATGTTCCTTACAGGTGTGTAAAGTTTGGATAACGAATTTTTAACTGCTGAAAATTAGCTTGTCATAAGGCACTATGTTACCTAGAGTATTTCTTTAGTTTGCTCGGAACTATTGCCGTTCGGAAAGGGAGTATCAGAAATTAAGAAGTTGACCTCTCATGCGAGATTCAAGATGAGTTAACAGAATTCCAATTCATTTTAATGAAAACATGACAAGATAAAGAGCATGTGTGCAATTG
The DNA here is from genome assembly GCA_003988965.1 of Neobulgaria alba. Taxonomy (NCBI): domain Eukaryota; kingdom Fungi; phylum Ascomycota; class Leotiomycetes; order Helotiales; family Gelatinodiscaceae; genus Neobulgaria; species Neobulgaria alba. The sequence continues at coordinate 70,675 of QYAM01000123.1, read as the reverse complement.
TGAAAGTCGTTACTGCAATAATAAGTGAGCGTCCCGTAGTCCATTCTAGCAACTCTTGCATCTTTATCCATCGCCACCATATTTATATTAGAGATAAAAAGCAAACAAACAAGGTCTAAGCCATTTACCACCCCACGACAATTTCTCCGGCATGAAATACAGGAGCTCCTTTCTTTGCTCTTTTTCTTCTTCCCTTCTTTTCTCCCTTCTCTGTCTTCTCCATTAGCATTGGGTGCGACGAGAATGAACTTTACAGAGACTCGATACACCTCACGAGCCAAATTACTAGCACCATCAACATTAAGTCTTGCTAGAACTCGACCTCATAAATCAAACCCAAACCCCCTAAAACAGAAACACCAATCATCATACCTACTCCTACGATAAAAAAGCACATTAAAAACCGCGAGTCAAGAGGTTCGTCTTATGAAGAAAGCCGCGATATATGCAAGAATTGCCCCCCAAAAAAGAGACGATATTAGCGCTCAAGAGGTTAACGGCAGGTTTAAAACCTTGTCAAAGCCGAATTCTTTTCTGAATGATGAAAGAGCAATCGTGCCTCTAATGAAAGCTTTATCATATCCGACCGATCATTATTACTGCTAAACCGTCAACTACAGCACAAATGTAAACCCTCCGATCGTAAACCGACTTCGGCGTAGGCCTACCCTTGACTTTGGTAAAAATACCTATGGTGATAAGGGTTCCTGGATCTCCTAATTGACTTTTGAAAAAGGGGGGTGAGAGATGAGAGGAGATTGGAGTTGTCGAAAGCCCTACTGCTTGTTAACTAAAGAGGAGGAGAGAAACATGACACCTCTTTATCATCTTTTCTCCTGGTGTATAGCATAGATAATTCTTCATCCGTCTGGGCCCTTATAGGTGTAGCTAAGTGCCAGCTGGTGAGGAAGTCGGACTTTCCAAATACCTGGGAAAGTTTTCATCTGCAAGACACTGGAGTGGACGTAGTTTAGGTCCTACGAGTCTCATTGAATAAATAGGTCGGATATGACAACTAGTTGAGCCCTGGACTCGTAGGCGATTAAAAAGCTGGGGGACTACCCCGTAAAGGCCTTAGTGGGTGCTGACTCTACGGTAGAGATGATTGGGGAAAACATCGAAATGTTGGAGAAGCGCTATTAAGGCATCTCGAATTCCGTCCCGGAGGGTACATGAGGTCTAAACCGACAGCGAAAGGGATTTCCTCGTCGATTACTCGAGTCGGATTCGAGAAGACGTATGGACAAACTCCGAGAAGTTGACTTTTTGGATGGGAGCTGGGCTACGAGAGTTTGAGTGCGGGTTAAGATTATGTCTGGTGGGATGGATATTAATACTAATATTAGGAAATAAGAACATCATCAACAGTTCTATCGAGAGAGCCAGAGAAGATGTTAGAGAGCTTGAAGAGTAGTGTAATGTCCTGGAATTCAGGTTATAAAATAAACGGCTGATTTAAGAATTGCAATATTTTTAAGACATGATTTTTGTTTAGTATTAGCTAGGTTATTTAAACAAGTATACAGAGTGACTGATCTTTAAGGTTGTTATGGGTGATTCAAGACTCATGGATTAACAAGGACTTCCTCGCCTTGATGTCTTAGTATAACCATCCTATTGGAGGGAGATTAAAACGTAATATCACGATATCGGACTGTAAACTAGAGAGGAAACCAGTACTTTAATTCACCACCAATTTTAATCCTAGCTGTAGAGTTACTTATAAACAAAGTTACAAAGTTAGAAGTATTCTAATCTCACGGATACTAGACACCGTCTCTCTAGATAATGAATTTTTTTCCCTAGTGGAAATAGAAGAGAAGTAGGTCAGTGGACAAATAATTATTGCTTGAATGGAAATAGCGCGCATATAATGAAATGGTCGTTTCGTAGGAGATACGTGTTAGAGCTGATGTCATTGTATCCGGAGTTCGTGTGATGAGTTTTGGCATGTTCGGACACTGACGCTTATAGCATGGGGTTAAGGAGTTAGTTTGTTGGCGGATTTCTGTCTCATCCGTGGTAATAAGCTCGATGCCTTGTAACATAAAGAAAGATTTGCTAAAAGTAGAGCATTATTAGTCTTAAGCAGCACTTACTCTGGGACCAAGGTTCAGAGCCAGCATTTGTCAATAATGTTCGGATACGCCTGGAGCCCTCAAACTAGCTCCTTGTGAAGGAGTTTAACATAAACTCGACGGGGATATGAAACAAAAAGGAGGCCTCCTATGAGTCATGAAAATGGACGGATGCATCCGGACAGAATCTCAAATCTCAATCTTGGAGCTCGAAAAATAGCCGAACCCCTTGAAAGGTTGAGTTCCAGTAAGACATATAGCAAGGCACGTGAAGTCCTTCCGTTTCTCGTCGAATGTTCCGTCGAACAATCTCTACTACTTGCTCTGGCGCCTCGGTTCTAAATTTGGACTCGGGATCTCAATATCTCCGGGGCCGGACCGATGCGTTGCTTTTTCTGGCGCAGACAAGGATATGCGGCTTCCCGCCGAAGAAGAGATTACTGTGTTCACCGAACAAATTGAGGGTTGCTGGCCGTTTTCTCGAGGATTCGTGGACTCAGGACTCGGAGGAATATCGAGGCTGTGCCATTGACCTGGGGCTGGTAGCGAGAAGTTGACATTGCCCGCATGCACGGCTGAAACGAGAGGGTATGGGACGAGGGACGAGATATGGGTTTCGGGGAGACCTGTCCCTGCCCTGCCTCTTTGCACAAGCGTCGTTGACAAACCCCTCAAAGATAGGGGGGAGTGGGATCACCATCTATTTGAGAACCGGTTTCTGGGGGGTTGGGGAAGGGCAAGTGTAACGGCTCGAGCGGAGAAGTCGCGGACAATTGGTGGACGAGAAGGAAGAAGCAAAGCACCGGTTCTCGCGATTCGGTGAGGGGGGATACACACGGTGCCTCTCATGGATATTTGTCCCACGGATCGGAGAGAGGGCTGATTCAACAACGGCTCTGGCTGCCGTTGCATCTGGAGTGCAATTGCGGGACGAGGCCGATTGGCGGGGCGCAGGCACGACGCCAGGCCCCCAGCTGCCCAAGATACCAAGGGAGGAGGGAGCAGGGAGGAGAGAGTGCAAGAGGACAACCCGTGGCGCGCACGCAGCGGATCCAGAAGTCGACGTGCCGTTGGTACTCCGTCCGGACGGTGCAAAAGCGACATGGCTGGCTGCTCTTGCCGCAGAGACCGAGACTGGCCTGTGAATGAATGTGCTGGGGCGTCGTGACACTCTGGCCGGGATGGGTTGATATACTGCGTCGTGGGACAAGATGCTGGCTGGGTTGCCAATGTCTCCGTCGTTGGGAGAGCTGCACGCTGGGGACGACAGCATAGGCCCTTCCAGGGGCACTGTGGGGACAGAGTCACGGCTTGACAGCGAAGCAGCGTGCACGAGAGCCGGCCGTCGAGCAGACGTCGGCAGGCGTGAGCATGGTCGACCCGAGTGAGGGAGGGCGAGGTGCTGTTCGGGCGTGGCCTGACGGCTGGGCGAGGATTGGCGTCGACACGATCGCGTCCTGCTTTGGGCGACGGCGGGTAGGCGATCATCAGGTACTGCTGATGACGGTCTGGGAGCAGATTGGTGGTGGGCGAGCAGCTGCTGTGAGGGTGGTCGTCGATCGCCAGGTAGTATTGACCACCTGTACCGCCATGGCCCGCAACGAGGCCGCGGTGACGGTGCGGGCACGGCAGAGGCCAGTTCTGCAGGCCCAGAGACACCTCCAGCACAGTTGCTCGTGTCCTGCATCGCTGGCCTGCACTGGACGTTGGGACCCCGCCGCCGCTCCTCTCCACGGCAAGGTCCTCGTCGCCATCTGGATGCACTCCAGTCCCCAGCCCACCAGCACCGTGCTGGCTCTTCACTTTCGCCGCTGAGCTGGTCCCCGCGGCTTGAAAGTGAGGTGCTACCCCCCCCCCCAACTGAACAAAGTAAACACTTCTGGAATAATTCCAAGACACCCATATCGACAGCCTCGCTGTCCACTGCCTCTGCTCCCCGCATCCACCGCCCCGTCGCTGCAGTCTTTGGCAATTAATAATGTCGGGGTGAATGAGGCGGTCTCCTGCTCGCCTTTTGATTCCGAGCACCGCCAATTCGACGCTAAGATTCCCTGGAGCCAATTTGCGAGTTCTGCTCTGTCAACACTTTTGTTGCTCCACCTCCTCCCCTTTTCCTCCACCACGCCCACAGCAGGAGGGCCAGGTTTTCATTCGGGCGCGGATCACGGTTTTCTCATTGATTCTTCTACTTATCTTCCCTCTGGCTCGTCGCTCCCGCTTCTCTCCTCGTCCTGAGAGCTCCGCCATTGACCATCTCACCTTCTCCACCCCCCCCATAGCTTCCAACTTACACCCCCTCTGGCACGTTCAAGATCATGGCGGCACCTACTCCCAATGCCCAGACAAATCTGGATAGATACGTAGTCATTCATGTTGCGACGACCTGCGACGAGCATGGCGTGTATGTCACCAAGGATTCCGCCGAGGTGATAGAGCTTGGATGGATCCTGCTCGACGCAAAAACCTGCGAAGAGGTGAGCCGCAGACTATCCAATCTCGGTGACCTCCTCCAGCAGTCTGCTAACATTGTTTCTCGTAGCTTTACCGGGAAAGCGTCCTCGTCAAGCCGATCAATACCCCTATTACTCCCCTCTGCAGTAAGTGCGGTCAAATGAAAAAATTACCACAAAAAATAACTTCGAACTTTCCGCCGAGTCCACCCAACATCAAAGCTTTCATAAATTGCAATTGGAGTCTTTTGCTGACATATTTGACCCCACAGCGAGTTTGACTACACTGACTTGGGAACACGTTCGCAATGCCGGAACCTTCAGAGACGCTATCAACCGATTTGACGCTTTTGCCTCCGAGCACCTAGTTTCACAGAACCTCGATTTTTCATTCGTAACTCTAGATTCATGGGATTTACGGGTTCAGCTTCCGCGTGAAGCTCGCGACAAAGCCGTTGTACTACCACCGTACCTTCAACATTCTCGAACCTTTGATCTCCGAACCGAATACCAACGGTGGCAACAGCACCATCCCGAGTCTCTGCCATTCGGCCCTAGCATGCTCTCGAACATCTGCGCTGCACTTGAGGTTGAGCCGATTACTGCGAGTGCACCAATCAAGCATAATCTACCATTTCACCTACAGGCACTGGCTCCTGCTTCACCGCGGAGAGCAATGGAGGAGGCGATCACCTTGACAAGAGTCCTCCGTGGTTTGATTAGGAAATCCCAGCCTCCCCATGAGCATCCGGATGTCCTTACTAGACCAATGGATGCCCGTGCCGATGTTCGAGCATTCTTGTCTGAACGTAGTAAGGTTCTCCACATGGCTGGTCTTCCTCATGATACTACCCAGTCCGAGCTCGAAAGCTGGTTCACCCAATTCGGAGGACGTCCAATTGCTTTCTGGACACTGCGAACCCCAGATCAGCACAAGCCCACAGGCTCCGGCTTTGCCGTTTTCTCATCGCACGAAGAGGTCAGCCAATCATCCCCTTGCCATCTTGTTTTGTATTGCCGAGCGTGTGACTGCTACGAAAATGTGGTTACGGCACCCTATGAATATGTTCTCCTTCTCTATGAGAAAATAATATCTCAATCCCATTCCCATCTTGTCAAATTCTTCAACATAAGAGGACATTGTCTAATACCTTACCAGGCAGCCGAGAGTTTGTGTATGAACGGTCGTGCTCTCAACGAGAAGGCAATTGAGGTCTCCCCTTCTTCTAGCCGAGTTCTTGACCGCGCAGCAGAAATTCTAACCCCATTCCCACCCAGTAAAAACCGCCCACGCCCCGGAGACTGGACTTGCCCTTCATGTGGATTTTCAAACTTTCAGCGCAGAACTGCCTGTTTCCGTTGTTCATTCCCAGCCATGAGTGCGGGTCCAACTGGAGATGCGATGGGAGGTTACGGTGGAGGATATGGGTACGGGCCACCAGCAATGATGCCTCCACCACAGCACATGGGTCACCACGGCGGTATGGGAGGACACGGTGGCGGAAGAATGGGCGGTGGCAGCGGTGTGGTTCCTTTCAGAGCAGGTGATTGGAAATGTGGTTCTGAAGGATGTGGTTATCACAACTTCGCCAAGAACGTCAGTTGTCTTCGATGTGGAGCCAGCCGTGCTGGAGCAGCCGTCGTCTCTGAATCTGGTTATCCAGGTTCTCCGATGGATCCTCCTTCTAACTATAGTATGGGCCCTGGCTCAATGGCAGGAACTCCTGGTCCGGGTCCTTTTGCTCAATCGGCTGGCGGTTTCGGCTCTGCAGGTGGATATGGCGGTCAACATTTCGGTGGACCACCAAGTACATACGCACTTCCCTCAGGTCTTGGAGGTTCAACCGGTGGTTATCCTTCACTTCACACTAACTTCAGTGGTCCAGCCACTGGTGTACATTCTGCAGGTCCATTCGACAGTCGCGCGGCTGAGGCGGCTTTCCAATCTGCGAGCAATGGCCCCGCCTCAGCTGGTCCCTCCAACTTCTACTCTTCCCAGAATGAAAGCGATCCTTTTGCATTCCTTTCTACCAACCTGGCCAATCTCACCATGACCAGCGGCGACGCACGTCAAAACGGAGGACAGGCTCAGCTTGCCGCGCCGAGCAAGTCTCCGGCCTAAGCTAATAATGATTACACAATTGTTTTGCGCCAGCGGATTTTCCCTTGGATCACGGTCTATACATAGGTCTTCCAGTCTCTTTCAAATGTATGACAACTACTCTCATATTTCAGGACGGCTTCCGGGAGGTTCGAATGAAATACGTAGACATATCTGTGGTTTTTGTTCAGAAGGAATGTTCTTTAATCCTTTCTTCCGGACTATTGCGCGAGCGATTGCGGGTTTTATGAGGGCATATTTGTGTTTGGCAGGCATCTCAGCGGGCGGTTGGTTGGTTGGCATGGAGCTTGGGAGGTTGGCATAAAGAAAAGAAACATGGGTAGGATGGATGGATAAGGAAAGGCGAAATTCTGTTTTTCTTCATATTTTCTCATCCTTATTACTCTACTTGTCTTTTTGAGTGTCATGATGGATTATTTCTTGCAGATTTGTTTTTTTTCATTGATTTTGAAATTTTTTGTTTATTTCCTTTATAAAAGAATTCCCTTCTCGATTTTTACTTACTACACACGTATACACGCAGCAACATTTGGGGGGAACGAAATTTGCCAAGATTGTGAATGAATGGATGGCTAGCGGGAGTGTGGGAGAAAAATGGTGGAGTTCTTTTAATGCGGTGAGCGAGTTGGGGTTGGTTGGTTTGGGGTGTGTGGGAGGGGGTTCTATGCTATGTTTATAGTATTTGGATTTCGATTCTTTCCTTCGAGGGGGTTGGTCAGTCAGTCAGTCATAGTCGGGTTTGGGGGATTCGTTGGGTAGGATGGGTTTAGGTTGGGAAGTGCGTTCGGTTGGTTGGGAGGCAGGATGGATAGGATGAAAGGATAGATATAGGGTTGCGTTGCGCTGCGAAGTTTTCTGTGCTGCCTTTGTACTTGAGCCTTTGGGTGGAGTGGGTGGAAAGGTGCATTAGGATAGATGGGCTGGATGAATTGGTTGATGGATGGTTGGTTGGGGACTGGACGTTTATTAAAGGATGGAGTGGTATGGTATGGATGGATGGATGGGGAGCGTTTACACCCTTTTTTTGTTTGGTAAGCAAGCGGTATATGAGATAAAAACAAACCTTTTTTTCTGTTTTTTTCTTAAATATTTTGTAGATTGCAGAGTGCATGTTTCTGTGATATTTGACGTGTGAATTTTGATTGCTTGCTCACCTTGGGATGTTGGAGCTTTCTGCAAATATTAACAGGGTAGTTGGGATTTTCTAAAGGTTTGAAGACACCCTGTGGGATTGTTGGTTCTCCTAAGAGTCTTGAGGCGATTTGAGTTTAAGGGGAGGATGTCTTGATAGGTGGCTGGTAATTGGTTTGTTTAAAACCTCCTACCTATTATTTTACCAATTTTTTTTTACTGGAAGAAGATATTTCTGCCACGCATATTAGATCGTGAGCTGTTAAAATACATGAAAGAGCACCCGACCACTTTGAGCTTGAGAAGTAGGCGACAAATAGAAATCTTCAGGATACTTGTATGCGTAATAGACCTCGCCTCCTTGTCTACAACGCCTCTTTCATCTCAGCTATACTCTGACCAAGGAGTAGAACGATCGACCACCTTCCCATTTCTTGTTTTCATTTAGCTTTTCGTTTATATCCTCTCTCATCCTCCTCTATGCGGAGGACATAATTGAAGACCTACTCGTTCTAGGAGCACCGTCAAATATACAAGAACCTAATCCACCGACCTGATCATTCAAATCGTCAAGCACAATCTATTAATATGTATCCATGAACGTCGCGCAATTCAGGATATGGCTTAATATGGGTGATGGGCGAACATTCTCATTGTCAAATTGGTTCTGGAATCTCCTCGTCTCTCGATTCACACCCCAAATGTTCGCCGCTATGGGTTATGGAGTTTGATTTCTTCTTTGCAGCATTGAAGTCTGTCTAGTGCCGTTTTCGTATTCTTCTTATTTCATGAGATGAAGAATATTTCTCTTGAGGGTATCGATATGCCTATGCTATTTTCTGGAAGGAATTGAATGAGAGAGAGGAGGTTTTGAGAGTTGGATTGGAGACTGGTGAGAATAGTAGAAGTGTTTATTAAATTGAAACTGTTTGGAGTGGAATATTCAAGCGAAAGACTTGTGTTAGGATTATGATTATTTATCCCGTATAAGATATCTCATGATATAGAGCTAGAGAAAAATTCATTGTAAATAAACAGTTATTCAATTTTTGCACTATCTGAGAGTCCCTAAATTTAACCATTATTTCCTCCTAATAATATTCTCCTATTAAAATTTCCTTTTGCGTTATAAGCTAGCAAGCCTAAATTTAATGAAGCTGAAGTTTTCAATCCAAGGAAACCAGCTGAAATCAAAAGTAAAAGCAAAGAATAAGCGAACAAGACCAAGAACTAACATAGCTCCCCAAAGCCAAGTCTAAGCTCAACACTAAATGATTCCAATCAATCACATGAACCACTCACTTTCTCGCCTCGCAACAAATCCAGACAAGCACATATACGCAAACTTTACAGTCTTGGTCTTACCCTCATTTTCAGCCCTAACTTGTCCTACCTTATGTAACCTGATATCTGCCAGTTCACATTAACCTTGAAATAGTCAATTCCAATTCCTTCAATTTTCCATCTCCTCAACACTTAAACTTCCCATCCCAACTCCACCCCCCAAGAATACCACCAACAACCCCCCTCCCCCCTCAAAAAGCCCACATCTCTCTCACCTCCCCACGCAAATCTCTCCCAAACCGGAAATCCTGACCCTCAGTCCCTGCAAAATCCGAATCCTAGAAGATGGTTCCAACACCAACAATCGTCTCGGATCAATGATCATGACTTTACTACCGAAAATCTTAGATCCACCTATGCATTGGCATAGAATGCATGATGAGACATTTTTAGTCCAGAAGGGGAAAGTGAGATTTAGTTCTGATGATGGGGATGTAGATGCTGGGAATACGTTATTGTTCCTCTTATGCGTTTTGTCCTCCCCATAAACTCCCCAATTTATTTATCCCATCATTCCCAGTCTTAAATCTTAAATGTTAAGTAAAGTTTTGAAGCCCAATACTGAGGTGGGGAATTAAAAGTCAATCCACACATTTTCTAACCTTTTCTCCGAAGAAGTAGAATTCTTTAATACCTTCACATCAGCGTTTTATATCGATTATCTCCGACATTTATCGAAGAAAGCTGGGGAAGCGGAGAAAGAAGGTAGGAAATTAATTGAGGTTGAGTAGAGGGAGATTATGGGACAGTGGGCGACTTTTTCTCCTGAGGATGAGGGGCTGGGGTTTTAGATTGTGAGATTGGAGGGGAGGAGGTCTTGGTGTGGTAGTTTGAAAATTTGGGAGGGGAGAAGGAGGTGAGGGAGACTTACTTTGATGATATTTCTTAAAGAAGATTCATGAATTGGCTCAAGTTTGCTGTGATATACCGTGAGGCTGATGTGAGAGAGTCTAAATACAGTTGGGTATGTCATGGAAAAGGTGGAGATTACCTTCAAACCCGTCCCAGAAATTGGATATTGATGGGTCTGGAATCTACGGAGCAATTCAATATTTAGGCCTCATGTGCTAGTAATTCGTTTATTTTCAAAAAGTATTCATACTTAACAAATCCGTTTGCTTGTTTAATCGCAATTCCTTTCCCCGCATTCGCTTCGTAATCACAATGCACACTGCAAACCAATTGTATATTCCTGTTTCCATCCGCTTCACTGAGAATTTTATCCTTCCTTTCCCATCCCTTCCTCCTATTTCATCCTTTTCGGAGGATCCCCAAGTCTAAACCTTCCCAACTCTCAAAACCCACTCATCCACTCAAACAAACACAGCCAACCAAGCCGCACTAAGAAGACTAACACCTACTAACGCCCACCCTGTCCTCACGACGGTAACATTCTTGAATGTCTTCGCCATATCCCAACTTAAGTGTCTGATTCCATTAAACCCATGGAACGTAAACGGTAAAGCAACGGCAAATTTGGCCGCAACCTTAATCAGAACTGGTAATCCACTAAATGCCGCTGCCATACTGGCAGAATCTAAATGCCATCCCATTAATGGAGAGACGAGATATGCAGCACCGAAGAGGTAGAAAAGACCGGACAGAGTGCAGCCGGTCATTCGATTAAGGATAGATGGGATCCAGGTTATTTGTGGTTTGTAGATTGTGAGATGGGGGGATGTGGGACGGAGTTTTCGTTGGGCGGCGAGGATGTCATGGCCGGCAGTTGGGGAGATACGTTCGGTTGTGACGGGTCTGGATTGATATATGATTAGTTGAGGAACTTGACTTTGGGATGGATACATTGATCTGTGGTGATTGATGTAGATATTTTGGTCGGATGGAAGGGCAAGAGCGCATACCTCTTCTGAATAGCCCCAAAGGCGGCTGGGGTAGCATATCTCTTGAAGACTATCTGGGAAGCTTGAGTTCCGCCATATGCCACTATGTTCTCATCAGCCTTCGTCCCATCCGCATTTCCTCGAAGCAATGGTAGTGGGATGATTGATTTAGATTTCTGGAGGGGAGGGGAACGTACGTCTCCGCAGCGAAAGCTGGGTAGCTCGTTGTGCCAACATGATTGAATTGAGTATCGTAATCTTCTATACGGTATCGAAATTTGTTGACACAATGATGCCTTCTCCTCAATGCTCAGTGTTCCCAGTAGAATACCTCACTGTCTGCATCTGTAGTCGTTCGTGAACGAGAAACGCCCGGCATCGCTTCCTCGGTAATGACCCAGCCAATCATCGCCCTTCAAATTCCAATGCTCCGAAACTGCGCTAGATGACTCACGTGACTAAGATCTTGCTTAAAGGATTTTTCGGTGCTCCAATTCCTCTTCTTTTGGATCCAAGAACGTTTCAACGTCAGGATGCCGGATTGAGTGGCTACCTTGTTCGTGATTTGATAGTCTGGGTAAAACTAGGATATCATACTAGTTCGGAGAGAGATTCGGATCTGTCGTTAATCTCGACCTTGAGTAAGGCTATCTCGAGGTCGTTTCATTTTATGATCTACATGCCAATGGTACGTGTTTGGGAGTGGAATGAAGTGGTACGAGAAAGAGAGACGGAAAGTCCGGAACCTTGGCAGCGTCGAATCCAACGAGATCGAGCGGATACATCTGTATAAGCTTCATACTCTTCACAGGAGAAGGCGAGCTATATTAACAGAATTTGTGTTTATGACCAGACAATTACGGCTTAGAATAGTCAGCCATGGCATACTTCATATTTAAGACCTGGCTACAAGTAATCTGCTACCCTTCTGAATGCTGAAAAAACAGCTTGGTGTGGTGAGTAATAACATGTCGTTTTTGGGGACCTTTTCTGAGCAGCACCCGACCATGATTCAGGATGCTCCGATTCATCCACGCTTTTATATCCCTACCTAAGGGTAGATTGCAATACAAACCTTGAGGTCTTAGGAGGAGTCGGTTAGGTCATGATGTCGTCCCGGAGTTAGTTTACTTTTTCACCTATGGCCTCTTTGGGGGGAGAATAAGAAACCGAATTTAGCATGCGATTAGAGAACATCCAATTCTTTAAATTATATTGTAACCAAGGTGAAAGGTAACAAATGAATGCCAGAATAGATATGGAAAAGAGTATTTGCAACGAAATGCGAATAGCGTCCAATGATCCAACAAGGGTGGAATAAGAATGGAATTCAAGTGTATGTGTAAAGAATATATTTTCAGAATTGACTGCCCCTTCCCCTCTCAGGGGAAGGGAAGATTATTTATATGATTCTCATGCCTGCTCCGCTTAATCTACCGTTACAACGAATTAGATTCACCCTTATTTATATCGCTTCCTACTAATCCTATATGACGGTCTTCTGGGGTTTGCTCACAACGTATTCCTCCTGTAAATTGGTCCCATGCTAAAATCAACCTCTTATTGGCCCTCCGAAGAGCATCGCCCTACTCGTAATCTGCATCCATGTATATACGATTGACCCTCTAGCTCTAGCTAAAATATTCTCACAAAACCTCAAGCCCACAAAATCAAACACTAAATTCTAATTTCCTTACTATTTCGCACCCACCCCATACCCCTCCTTCCGAAGGCTAAACCATACACTATTTGCACTTTTCTCCAACTAACCTACTCAATCCCCTCTCTTCGGTGAAGAAATAAATGACCAATTTTAACACTCGAATTTCAAGGTATTTGAAATCATAAAATGTTCCTTATAAAGGCATGAGTATCTAGGACATTTAAAACAATGAATATCCTTTTATAAGGAGGACAATCTAGGACATTAGTCTTTAGCGCAAAACATTTAAGACTTGAATATCCTAAAAATCGTATGGGAAAATCACCCACTTATTTCTCCCCCAAAGAGCCCTTAATCTTAAACTAAACTGTACCTTTTAGCCATCACGTCTTCTCAACTCTCTCCACGACAGTAAAGAACCTCGCCAAAATAGTCAACGCAATGAAAACCTGTCAAACAATTGCCTATTAGTAATGAACCTAGCCCTTACAAATAGAAGGCTCAAGATTTCTCTAGCGAAGTCTACTGAAAAATATATAATTATTTGTGTTCCCAACCCCTAAACAAAACCGTATAACTGAATATATCGCTTTAGAGGATATCATCAGAAAATTTCCTTCCTAGCAAGCCCAGAAATGAATTATCTACACAGATTGGCATCGCCAATCTTACAAACTCCAATTACATAGCCCCAAGGCTACAATCCCGAGAATAGACGCCATACCCACCCAACCTACCATATAATTCCATCCTGATTTATCCTTTATCACCACCTTGCTCCCCACACCCCACAAACTAAACTCTAATATCTAGGATATCCACCTCCAACAGGTACACCCGGATAACCCATATTCGCATTTAGTGTATATTGTGGTGGAGGTTTAGCTGCCCAATCTTGCGTTTGTCTATTCAGATTCATGTTCATATTTGGGTTCATGTTGAAATTCGCGTTGATTGGCATATTAGCGTTTGGCATATGAGCATGTAAATTATTGACTGCGGGTGGGCCTGGGTTAGTAGGGGCGGCAGCGGCCTGCCATTCGACTTTGATGGGATGATCTTTGGAGAGTTTTTGGCCGTTGAACCCTGTGCGTGTTAGCAAATTTCTGGTGGAGAGAGTTTGCTGAGGCGAAATTATGGGGGGAAGAAAAATCAGATCTTACACAACTCGAAATTGATATCAGCCTAGAAAGGGAGAAAGAGTAAGTTAAATAGGGAGAACAGCAGAGGTTTAAGGTGACTTACAGGCCCCAGAGCCACTTTGATAAGATAGTCTACTCGGTAGTACTTCTCTCCCAGGTTCCAGAAGTGTCGATTTTTAAGTTTGAAGCGTGAAGCGTCCACAGAGGAGAAGTCAGACTGGACATTGCAGAGAACAGAGCAGTCTGATTATAATTTAATGTTAACGCTGCCCACATTTAACGAAGCCGCCTAAGATCTACTCACTTCCGTTAAGAGTAAAGGGCAGATTTTCTTTCTCCACATGAGACTGCACTACTGAAACTGGGAATACTCTGTTTGAATTGCCGAAACCAATTTTCTGCCTGAACGTTCGGACAATAGGATAATCAACAGATACTGGCTCACCCTGTTTTTGTTAGCTTACTTATTGGCTATCCTTATCGGAGATATTACCTTCTTGATGAACCTGCTCGAGAGTTAGGAGTAGTTACTTCAAAATTGGGGAGTTCTTACCAATCAATAACATCGGAAACATATAATTTTCCATCCGCCGAATCTCGATGCGTCGCTGTCCCGAAATGAAGAGGATTACTCTGATCATAACGAACTTTACACATCGTACCGTAGCTTGCACGAGAACACCTCCATGGAAGTACACTTACTCCGCCTTTCAATTTTTGTAGTCTGTCTGCGACGATACCTTTACAAACGACTAATTGAGGATCCGGGGCTACGCGAACTTGGAGTTGATATGTATTGGGAAAGGCGGCTGCTCCCATTGCATAGCGAGCCTTGAGGCGGTTTTGAACGTATGCTGAGTTGCCAAGACCGCCGGAGAGAACGAGGAATGCCTAGACGCAATGTATTAGAGCATTAGCAATTGTCAAGGGCGGAAAATCATACCACTTGTTCTCCAGGACATCTCTGCTGTACTCTTTGCAGCTGCTTATCAATCAATTCGAACATTTTTGTTACCTATTGCAATTAGTCTTAGTATCAGATAAAGGGTAACTTTATCACCAACTTGGACATCGAAAAGTGTCCGGAGCTCATCTCTGCAATACTATTAGTTGACAAAAGATTTCTCTCCAGTTGGGGTACTACAAACCTCTTAACTCTCATTTCTCCATCCACAATTCCAAGTGTAGGCATAGAATATTGCTTATTTAAATTTGGAACAGCAACAGAAAAATAGTCGGTGTCATCCAAAGATCCATAGTCACATTTTGCGTTTTGATATTCCTTACTCTTCATCATCTCCCAAGCGGCATCTTCGACATCAATCCCAAGAGAAGAAATGTTCTGCGCCTTTTGCAAGCGGTCACGTACTGATAGCTCGAAAGCATGGTCGATCTGGGCCGACCCAAGGGTAGCACCTAGAACTTGTTAGGCAGGTCTTCACGATGGTGTCGCATCTAGTAAGGACTATAAAAGCCCTGTTACATACCAAATACAACATCTAATTGTTCCAAGCTTATAGAGCCTCCGGCTTGAGTATTGCTAACTCGTAGCGCTGACAGATCCTGAGGAGTCATCAAAAACCCATTCTTGAGTATTGAAATAGAAAATTAGCTTACTGTGGTACCACCCCCGGCGTCACAAACAATCAAAATGTCCCGTTCCTACTTAAACTTAACAAAGTTTTATGTGAGTATTTCAACAGAGTAGTATCCACCTTGAATATTGCAGGTGCTTCACGAGACATGTGCACAGCAGCCGCCTCTGCTTCGGTCAGACCTATCTTCGCGGAGTGATTTGGCCATTTTCCAAACCCTGCCCTCTCGGTGATAGCTCTAAACCGCTCGACTGTTGGATGCGGTTTCCACGTAGTAGGCACGCTAAATATGAATTCAATTCGTGCATCTTGCCATCTTGAAGGTATTTCCATCTGCAATTTGGCTTCGATATACTGATAGAGGGCGCAGAAATAGTCATAAAACCTACAACGGGATAGTGATTAGATCTGCATCTCTGATTGAGAGGTCCTAAACAAAATTTCCGTACCATTTTTCCACAATGTCTACTGAAGCTGGAACACTAGACCTGTCCAGCGCATGTGCCTGAACTTCACGGAGTCGATCTTCATCTATCCATGTTTTGAACCATTCACGATGTTCTTTATTCTCCGCCTGTTGCTCTGTCAAGGTCTCTGAGAGAAACCCCCAAGAGGAAGGGTGGGGTGAACCAGTGGGATAGACTAATATCGTAGGAACCTAAGTAGGGGTAGGTAGTCAATAAGATATTGCAATAGGATATAGGTACAAAAGGGAAGGTAGACATGAGACCATACCTTGTTTTCATTTGCTTGCATCCGGCCAGGCCACCGTTGAACCCACCGAATTGTATCTGACCCGACTGATGGATTTGCATATGCAACCCCAGTACCTAGAAAGGGAAGCTGTAAGCAAACTGGCTAGAAAAGAAATGCCAAGGAGGCTCGGAGACAGATAGCAGCTGTGAAAATTTGGACTCACAGGTCATTCCAAAGTCAACGGCAATGATAAGATCTGGTCGTGGATCACCCATGATCGGTTTTGCTAGTAATATCAGTGCAGTGTGCAGTGTGAGGAAGGAATAATTTCCTGGCGACTTGAATGAGGGGAGGCTCAAAATTGTGAGAGTATCACTCGTGACTTCGCGATTAAAAAAGACCTGGGAAAGCACGACGATTGTTGATAATAGAACAACCAATTAATCTGCAGCGAAGTCCGATTCGCCAAAACAAGGGGAAAAAGCCACCAAACTCCCAGATGGTACAAATTCATGCACGAACCTCAGCTTGATACCTAAACGAATCAGCCTCACTGTTTTAGGGACGCCAAAGACGAAAATTTCAGGGGTTGATTGGGGTCTTCCCCACGTTGGCAGAAAAAGTGGTGAAATTGAAGTTATCTACAATGCCCCAAACGTAAGATAAAGGCTGAATCGTGGTGAGGGCGTACAGAATACGGGATAACCTGATTGACATTTCCTGATTGAAAGCGGGTGAGGCTCCGCTGGGGATTTCTGAAGAAGATCTCGAGCATGTTATTCATCTAGGGAGCAAGCTTTGTTTTCTTGCACCTACAATTTCATGTCTTTCACAGCACTCCACTCTTCCACAAGCAACAACGATACCAATACCGGCGACAGATATGGCAACGTTATGTTTGGTTGATTGCACTAGCCAAGTCACTGCGGAGATCATTATTACTTGGTGTATTAACAGAACTGGCAGCTCGACTCTCTGTCCAAATGCTGGTGGGACAGACCCCAATGTAGTCGAAAAATGCGCAACAACCTACTCGCCAGATAATGGATCATGCCAGTCAGAAACATCGTGTCAAGCAGCAGGCACAGTAGTTCCTTGCGCTGGAAGTAATTTATCAACCAGCGAGAAAACAGCAGCCATCACCGCCACCGCCTCGACTACCTCCAGTTCAGCGAAACAAGTTGGGGGGCAAGTTACAACTACTCCTACTTCTCCGACCGTTTCGACAGGCACAGCTGTATCGGTAGCTAATGCAACAGAGAACCCTACAAGCACGCCGTCCAAAAGCGGACTCTCTGGTGGAGCAGCCGCTGGAATTGGAATTGGATGCGCAATTGCTGGGGCCGCAATCGCAAGCTTGATCCTTCTGTTCTTCTTTAAACGATACAGAAAGAGAAATAGAAAACCAGTTGGATATGCTCAACACCTACCGGATTACGCTGCTGGAGGAGCGAGACAAGAAAAGACAGCATCCTTGACTGCACCAAATGGGGCCGCTCTGGTAGAGAGCTACCTCCCTCAACCGGCCGAAGACGATGCTATCAAAGGAGAACTGTCCAAACTTCGAGATAGTATCAAGAACCATACTCAAAGCTACTATCACATTATTCCCATGGCCACCCAAACGGTGGATCAGAGCAAGCTCAAAGATATTTCTAGAGCTATGGGCGTTTCGGCTGCACATGTTCAAGAGCTACTCTTGGAACCATCTTCTCGAATTTCGGCGATCAGGCTCTATATCTCATGGGTTGTGCTATCTCGGTGCTTAGGACATGGTACATCTGCTCCTTCGTTGCTTCCCACTGAGATTGCAGCATTTGCTGCCCAACTGGAAGGCCTTGAAAATGCGCCAGCACGTAAGTCATGTCTTGAGATAGTTTCCTGTATATGTCTAACGGGCTATAGGTGAAATCACACTCGCGAGCAAATGGAAGGTCCTCTCAGGTGCTTTGCTGCAAGGACGCTATGGTCAACCACATCCCGTGGAGGACCCAGCCCTTGAGCATAGCATTAGGCAGGCTGTTTTGGCTGCAGACTCAGTATTAGGCCCATTCGTAAACGCCGCGCCAGATACCGACAAACGTCCTCGCCATTTAGAAAACATTGTTCGGAGAGCTTCTCAACTAGCATTCTTGCTGTTCTCCCAACCCAGTAGCTGGGCGTTCGAATGGACCACGGGAGCTGGCATGCAGCAATCCGGACAAGTGGTGGTGTTCCCTGGCCTATTGGAAACGATCAATGATGAGGGAATCGTCCGACGTCCACTGAGGGTGTTCAGTGAGCCAGAGGTGGCTGCGGTGTAAGAAGACGGTGCATGGGGTCCAAACTCGATGATTCGACGGGGGAAGCGATGTGGGGTGCTCGGTATTGACTTGGCTTTGTGTGACCGTGATGATTGAGGTTTTGGAGTGGAGTTACAATACTTGGCCTGCAGGTGCGGCTGAGGAACGCAAATAAGTCTAATTTTAACCGTAATTCTTCGTTTTAAGTCAAGCGCCTCGCTTAATTTAACCTGTCCGGGGACACAACCTCATGCTCATGTCCCCAATATTGCTCTCTCCTCACCGTCTACAACAGAGACCATTGGTTCTCCCAGTGCGGCGTATAAGCACCAATAATTCCCAACCCACGAGGCTCGGCCAAGCATTGCCAGCGAGGCGATGCTGCGATGCTGATCCTTTGCCCTCTTGGCACGTTGTCTTGGCGGCTTCCCACGTCCCGACTCCCAAGGCTGTACAGGGTAAAGTCCGCTCTTCGAGAGTTGCGGATGCGGCGGAGGACTTGAGATTCAAGGAATCATTCATTTAATTTCTGTCGTCTGTTGGAGAGTTCTCGACGCAGATCAAGATATTGTGGCTCTTTTGTTTTGCTCGACTTCACCAACATTTTACTGGCCACGATTTTCATGGCTGAATTATGCCGTCGCGGGAACTGGAACTTGACTTATCAACTTCTCTAGTTTCCCATTTCCTGGCTCCAAGTCTGCCCTGGCTCTCCCAAGTGGCGCTCTCTCCCGCATGAGAGGCTTGGGTGAGGTGGTTCTGTGATCTACAATGCCCCCCTCACAAAAATTTGGAGGCTCAAGTCCCGAAAATGCCCAATCCAATATGGCCCGCTTTTGATTCTGTCTTTCGTTAATGGCAAGCATATAATTTCTGCGAGCTCTTTTGCATGTCTATTTCTTCCTTAATTCTCGTTCCATACTTTAATTTCAAGATGTTGCCCTCACGTGGATATGCAACTGTGATACTCGCAACATTATGTGCTCTTACCAGTGCTGCTCCGTCCGCCGTTGCTCCTGCCGATGCTTTGATCACTGAACCAGCTAGACTGGTGAGAAGAGAGCCTTACGACTATAACGATTTCATTGGATATTACTCCGCTTCAGGCACTAATACCTGTAAGAAAGATCCTTCACACTTGAAAGAGAGAATTCTAACCCACGACGATTGATAGATACCGCAAGTACCTGCTATGGAGTCTCATATGCCGAAAGATTGGTTGGTGGGACATGGTATGGAGGGTGTCAATACACAAGTGTCTTGTCGGTCTACACTGAGTGCTCTGGAGATTATGCCTACGGCATGTCTATCTTCAGATCGGGCACTTACACAACTACATCCACGACCTTTTCGTCATGGTAAGCTGAAATGGAACAATTTGAGAAAATACTTCTAACACTTTCCAAGTTACTCAACATGCATATCAGATGTTCTACAGTATTATCCAAGTGCATCTAGATCCTACTTCATCCAATGCGAATTCCGGACCCCAATCACAATGTACCGAACCTCCACAAACGCTCTCCCAGCCCTCACCAGTAAGCTCCCCCTACTTTTACGCTTCCCTTAAACAAATCTTCTAACATTTCCAAGTCGCGGGTGCAGCAAGCAGCAGCACCACAATTGACACCTCCACCACAACCACAACACCATATCCCGGGCCAACTTCCCCAACAATCACCCCCACCCCCAACCCACCCGAGCCAAAGAAGAAGGCACCCCTCGGCGCCATCCTAGGCGGAGTATTCGGCGGCATCGCATTCATAATCCTCGTCTGCCTCGTCACCTTCTTCATTCTCAAACACCGACATAACCACGGTTCCAATGCTGCAGCTCAAAACCAACCCGTAATGATGACTCAACCCGGCCCAGGATACCCACCCGCACCTCAACCCACCTATCAACCGCCACAACAATATTCCCAACCTGGTGGATTTCAACAAAACTACGTCCCAGGAATGGCAGCTGTGCCTATGCCCGAAAAGATCGTGCAGCAGGGTCCCTATCCAGGAAGTCCGGGTGCAGGAAGTCCAGGAAGTCCACATCAAAGTTGGAATCCAAACGTACCTGCACAAATGGGAGTTAGTCCCCCTGGAAGTCCACCTCCTACGTATCCTTTCCCAAATCAGCAGCAACAACAACAACAGATGTATGGACCTGGTCCGGGACAACCTATGGGTCCTCCTCCTCCACAACAGGGTTCTTATCCTTAGATTTTGAACGTGGGAGAGAGAATATGATTTATTTCAATTTGTTGATTTATTTTGGACTTGAAGTGAGTTTGGTAGCACTGGTGATAAATACTGATTATGCTTCGTGATTAATGTCTGCACGAAAAGGGTGGCAATATATGTATATGAACTTTTGTCTGAGCGGAGTCATCTGAATGGATTATCGATTTAGGCAGGAATACGATTGTTTAAGAATATAATTTTTATTTCGTCGAGGAAAAGATCAACCATAATTCGTACCCCGTTTAATTACTACGTGATTGAGAAAGTAAAGTAAAGGAAGAATAAACTCTATGCAGTCACTCTCTGGTAATATTACTGTTGTAGTTTCAACGAAACCCCTCGTCAAAAATCACTTATTCTTTGGACTTCTGTTAGTCTGTCTAAAAACCTGTGCGTTTAGCTGTGCAAGTGTTACTTCCCTCACGAGTATTTGACTCCTTTTTTAAATATAATTTAAGTCTATTTTACTTGCTACATAAGTATTAGATTTAATACTTACGTTTTTTATAAGGTTCTCTTTACTTTTAGCTAAACATCTACTTCTATAGTATTTATAGTAAGGATCACTCCTTATAAGATCTTTAATTAAGTCTTATTTATCAAAGAATTATTGACGTAAAGTCGAATAACTTCACCTAATAAAAGTCTTAGATTTATAGAGAGTATGACAATGTCCGTGGTTAATTTAAAGCTTCTAATAACTAACGGGTATCCGCTAATAAAACAATACTGACTCATATTTGTATCCATCAAGTCATTATCAATCCCCGAACAAAAACATCAAAACGTAACCCAACACCATAACTCCTACTTAAAATGACCTCATATATTGCCTTCCATCTTTATTCCTTTTCCTCCCCTCCTAGACAATCAATCATGAAAGACCCACAACCAGCCCTAAATTTTAGACAATTAACTCCTTCCAGATCTTCAAGATACGAACGGCTTTACATCCCAAGAGCTAATTCCATGGCAGCTCTTCTCCTTCTACTTTGACTAACCGCCGTTCTACCAAGTCCACCAGCATTAGGACTCGGCGCGGCCATCGCAGCTTCAACACTCATTCCCCTTGCAGAAGCTAGGTCTCGATTCAACTGATGAGCCGCATTGAGGCCAGTGTTGAGATGGAAGGCAGCGGAGTTTACATCCCGGGGAGAGAGATAGGAAGCTGTGGACGGCATAGGAATTCCTTGTGTTTGGATTTGTATGGTGTGGGGATAGGGTGCTGAGTTTTGAATTTGATGTGAAATTTGGTATTGTTGTTGGGGTGAAGTCTGCTGGGTTTGGGGTATTTTAGGGGGCCTTTGGGGAGAGAGAGGTGTTGGGTGCTGATTCTGAGGTTGCTGTTGAGAAATGTTTGCGAAGGAGAGTGCGTGGCTCAGAGGTCGTGGAGCCGGGTGAGTGTTTGAGATATATGGAATTGGGGAGTGAGGAGGCTGATAGGGAGCCCCCTGATAACTTTGTTTGCGTGTCTGATCTTGGGTTTGTTGTTGCATCACAGGGAAAGTAGCATTATGCTGCATTGTTGGTCGTGTAGATGAGGCATTTGAGGGTTGGTAGCTTGTGTACAATCCGTTAGATGTCATTGCATTAGGTGATGACACTGGAGATGGTGGTGGCTGGTAAGGCGCATATTGATTTTGACTCTGTGTTTGAATTTGGGATTGCTGTTGTGGTTGAGGAGTAGGAAGATTATAAGTGGTATATTGATTTGGTGATTGTGAAGGTGGTTGTTGCGGTTGTTTTGATTGTTGTGGTGGATTGTAGGGATCGTACTGATTCTCAATCATCGTAGCTGGAACTGGTGAATGATATGAAAACGAGGGAGGAAGCGGGTGTGCGCTTGGATTTGTATTTGGTCGACGAATTGGCTGTGTCTGTGTCCTTCGAGCTGGCGCAGATTCTCCATGCATTTCAGAGGCGGGTCCCGTGTATTGGAGTGATGAGCGTCGGCCTTTACTTTGGCCTGGAAGTTCGACAGCAGACTCCGAATATGCATGGGTTCTTCGCTGGGACGGAGCTTGAGACTGGGCTGGCAATTCTGAGACGATCTGCATGTTTTCCATTTCGGCAACAGGAGGTAATGGAGTACTACCTCTAGAAGGAACAGTCATCATAGACACAAGTGTCGATTGCGAAGATGTGCGCCTTAAACAGGGCGTATCATTACCAGAATTTTGGCATAAGATGAAGTTTTGGTAGTCATCCGAAAAGTCCGAGGGGGCTACCGTTGAGAGTGTTGAGACTGTTGAAGAAGGACGATCAGGCCCAGTGAATGGTAGTGGTTTAGTTGTTGAAGAGTCTAGCTCTGCCGTTGGTGTGATCTCGCCATTGTTGTCAAGTTCATGGTAATCCCAAGGATCAACAGGACCAAGCGCACTAAAAGAACTAAAGGACATCCGCTGCGGCTTGGGAGGAATTTTTGGGGGCGGGACCGACACCGTATAGACTTCTACTGGCTGCATTCGTGGGATAGGAATCTCCATCGGCTGCATATGAGTTTGTGGTCTAGCAGCATCCTGTCCTTGGCAGACTTGGGGTCGCACTTTTGGTAGAGGATCCTCTACGAATGGTATATCAGGAAGGGGCTTAGTGTTTGGATCTTGCTCTTGCTGGACTTGGGGTTGGGTATTAGGTGTAGGTGTAGTTGCTAGCTGGGGCGAGGCTTCATTGGGAGTAGCTGGTGGTGCTTGCTCATAAACAGTGACTGGAGGGTCCGGGGTTGGCGGCCCTGTGACGTTATTATTGTTGGTTGTTGGTTCAAGAGTAGTTGCTGGTAGTGGTCTGGTTTCTTGACAAGGACTTGAATTTGTGCTTTCCGGCGGGATGATCTTCTTCTTCGGTTTCCTACTCCATGGTCCTAGATAGTCCCCATCACCAAGCAAAGATGCTTCGTATGTTGGCGGGGGCAGGCTCTCTCGTTGGAGTGACGCAACAGCGCCAATGCTTCCCATAATTTCCAACTGATGGAGAGTGTTGAGAACTGTTGTGAGAGTCTGGTGACAAGCTGCCAGTTCAGATCTTCTATTCTCAAGCATTCCATGATCCTTCAACACCCATCTCACTCGATGAGCAAAACTGATAGTCCCATCTCGATCCTTATCAGCACGAACCCGCTCAACATAAAGTCCGATATCATTCAGAGCGCATTTGGTACTGAAAATTGCATTCCTAATCCAGTAGAGCTTCGAGGGATTGCTTTCTAATGTCGTTTTAAGTTTCGGGACACCCATTAAACGTTCCGTTTCTTCCAAATCGTATCGAACTCTCTGGATTGTTCGAACGAAGACATGATTCTCAGTGCCCACTTCAGAGAGAGCGATCACAAATTCAGAGAACCTAAAAGCTGTATTGATCGCACCAAAGATGGAACCTGCTCCGAGGTCAGCCATTCTTGAAAATAGGCTATTAGCATGTAGGGGAGTTTCGACAAGAGCAGATCGGGATGTCGACTGCTTGTCTGAGGTTGCCTGTGGGCCCTCTGTAAGTATCCACACACGGTAAATGACTAGAAATCCCTTTGGGAGTGCTCAGGCTGTGCTACCAAATGCTGTGCTGGAGTGGAGAGACGGAAAGTGCAAGTCAGCCTGAGGCCGAGACAAGGGCAGACGAGATATTTCTACAATGCCCCGAGACAGTTCATCCCGTCCTGTATATGTACGTTGGTCAGGCATTCTCCAGATATCAACATGACCTTCAAGCCACGGAGAAAAGCAAAACCGGTAGTATCTCAGCCGCAGCCCCAAATGTGATATCTCATGACTAACCTGCAGCTGAACCGCCCACTTGGCAGCCGAGTCTCTCCCTCATGGTAAAGCAAGCAAATCACAGGCCGTGATTCTTCAGCCAAAATATCGTGATTCAAGCCTGACAGCGGCAATACGAAAAGCCTCTCATAAAACCCACTGACTACCCCTAGTCCCCCTCCCTTTTCTTAAATGTTAAGTCGTTTTGGACTAATATGACTCTTATCTCTCTGGCGTGCTCAGCCTCATAAGTCCGGGAACTCCTCTTTCAGCCTCTTTACCTCCTGTTTTCGTTTCATGAAGAGATCCATTCTAGAACCCCCGTTAATTTTTTGTTCGTGGTGAAGAGGTTGACCAGGGCTCCCTGCATTGCCTCTCCGTACTTATCACCAGCTCTATTCCCAGCTCTTTTCACGGCTGCTTGAGCTGCTGATCGAGAAGGCTTCGAGTCCTCCGAAGCGGGATCAGAACTATTCTAGAAACACATTTTTTTGTCAATCAATGAGTTCTAGATTGAGTTCTAGAAGGCAAGAAGAGGGTAGATAAAAAAACAGGTGGTCCTTCCTTGTGATACAAAACTTACGTGCCATGGAGTTCTGCCTTTGATGTGGGTCTTCTGACTTAGTACCTCGCCAAGTGCCACTATTTTCGAGATCTGCGCGACTCCTTCCGAATGTATGGAGCTCAACTTTGCAATTTGGGACTGTACCTCTATTTGATTCCCGATAGGGTAGAATAAGATTTATACTTGGGAAAGGAAACATATTGAAGAGTATGAACTACGACACTCTCGTCGCTTGGAAATCTGGTTTGGGGCAGCGCGAGGATAGCCACTTAGCTGGACAATTACCCTACTGTTGAAGAGATAAAAAGGTGAACTTGAGGCAGTTTAAAACATCTTTAGATATGCACTTAAAAACAACTCCTGCTTACTGATCCATCATAGATCATGTAAATGCAATTCCCAAACACCGTAAAGATCTTAAGCAAAGTCCCTCCCCAAGATTTCTAAGAGTTTTTGGCTCGTCTATACCCTTGTCTTCTTTTCTGCTTCCTTCTTAACCTTTATTGCTGGCAGTTTGAATGCCTTACTGATTCCTCCTTTCATTGTCTTCCACTTGAAAATTTCGATTTGTGGGGTCCACGTTAAAACTCCGACCCATGGCTGCACATTGTAATGTAACTTTAATACCATGCCTTCTGTCTCTGCAACTCTACCGGATGGTGAAGTAATTTGGTATTTCGCTTTCTGATTTTTGAGTTCAAGCTTTCCCCTGTTAGGAACACCACGTTAGATCATTTCCTGCTACGGCCCCAAAACCCATATTCTTCGGAATATAGCAGAGCCACATACCTCGAAGGATCGATACTCTTCCCCTTCGCGCTTCTTATTAGCTTCTTCATCGACGCCGGTCCAATATTTTGTAAATGGTCCGCGGAAGGGCTAGTAATAATTGTATCCCAAATAACAGCCTCATTCGAGAATTCCGTCGATGTTGCGTTGGGCCATGATGCGGAAACATAGACGAATAATTGTTTGGTATTCCAATTAAAGAGGGAGGAGAGGTCTGCGGAAAGAGAGAATCTGATGACTGCGTATTCTTCTTTTTTCGTGGAGTAGTAGTGGGGTCGACCGCGAACTCTATAGCAAAGGTCAGCACTTGAATCTAAGGTGATGGAGAAGAAATTGGAAGTTTTGGAGTCGCGTACACTTGGACATCTCTCAATGATACTCTTGCGCTCGGCGTCCTCGGAGAGAATACATCTGAGAGTGCGATCAGACCTGCGACTACAAAGGCCACAGTTGTGAAGAAGCCGAACACATTCTGGACTCGAACAACTGTGGAATGCATGATTGCGGTACTGTTCGAGGGATTGGAGTTGTTGAAGTCTTTCCTATCTCATGGAAACCGACGGGAAGAGATCTGTCTGGAGGAAGGGAGCGAGAGAGAGAGGTAGGTGTCTTCAAAATGTTATTCATGAAGCTCTAAATTTAACACATCTGTCAAATCAGACCCAGCCACAAGTGGCTGAAGCTAGGATAAAACTGGACTAGCCGATTGTGGGGTAGCTGTGGCTGGGGCTAGCCCCCAAGGCCCAAGAATAAAAGTCCTCATTTAAGGAATCCACCCAGGGACATCCGGTCTCTTCTGGACCCTAACAGATTTCAAAATGTGCATCTGTGAAGAAGACTTCTACGGCATCATAGCATACTTGACGACTAATCAGAAACAGCTCTATGGGAAGTATTCGATATATGCAGGCTTTACAATACGAAGCGTGGAGCGTTGGGCAACAACAATTAGCGGAAGTTGAAGTACATTTCTCGCAGTAAGATACTTAACAATGTTGTGTACACCCAAAATGTTTTGAGTCCTGAATGTGGATAAAAATTTTCATCGTAACCGCCGGGAGATGCGACATGTGTATATCGTAAGATTTGAAGGTGCAGTTTTTGCAATTATCCTTTTAGGGATATTTACGATGTTCAATGTTCTAAAATTGTATACCAAAAGCTGCTACTTACTTTTCCGGGGCGGGAACCATAACCCATTATCTTGGCCTTCCATACACTGCTACTAAATAATGCGAGAATAAATGATTGACCTTAACATCAGGAACTGTGGACGACTCTTTAGAAACGAGCTTTTTGTGTTTGTAGTATGTTATAATAATATTAGTCTCAAAAAGATTCATATCTCTTCATAAAATAATCCTGGCGCAAAATAAGATTACTTTCTTTCGGTCTTGCTACTTCGAGCTAGTCCCACATAGTGAGGGCACTTCTCATGAGGGAACGTGACTAGAAAAGAACAGAAGCTGTTGGTCCGAAGCTACAATATTGTATTCAATTTGTATGACAGGAGATCAATTTGTACTCTCACTAAAAACTTTATAAGGTTTCATTGAATCCTTAAACATTTCGAAAAGATTTCCCTTAGTATATTCAGCAAATCCTAAAAGCAAATAAAACATGTGGTATTCCTTCGCGCTTAACATAAAATTGCAATAAACTCCGTCATTACCAAGTTCCAGTTTTCCTTCTGAAAATTAAAATTTATCCTTCTAGGTGTCCATTGAGTGTTGGGCGACTACATCGTTAATTGGCAGGTGGGATGATGGTTCCATAACCTTTGCCACCCGTCTGCACTCTTTCACTATAAATCCCAGGTGCGCGAGTTGCTGTGTATCTACCCTCGCGAGCTTGTTCCCTTCTATCGTAGTACACGTATTCGAGGTAGAAGGCGTGGATGTGTCCGGGAATATATCTATTATTGAATCATTAGCAACCAGTTCTGTACTGGTTTACGGAAGCTCCAAAATGAAGAGGACATACCCAAGAAGTGTTAGACATATGTTGATTAATAGATCAGCACCGCATCCGGAGACGATATAAGCTCCAACGGGAGGCACTAGGATTCAAATAAGAAAGTGGATAATGGTCCGGGAGGGGTAGAACATACAAAGGATGGTGATTAACACCAAGAAGATAGCTGAAACTGCTCCCATTCTATCGGATTATTTAGTTGCGATAATCCGAGTGGTGTGATTTAAGTTGTTGGATTGTGAGATTGACAGTGAACGTATTGGAGAATAAATCAGAAGAGCAACAAATAAAATGGGGAGGTTTGGACGTTAATATATCGAGATGTTTGGCAGACCCCTGGTTTCGCTTCGCCTCAGTGACGTATGACGCTAAGGAATGCTTGGTTCTCGAATCAGGAACAGTATAACTTGAAGACTGCAACAGCTGGGAATCATTTGTGGTTGGCCTCTCGATTTGTTGCTTGAATGTGCAAGGCTTCTATTGCGTGACTTCTTTTTCTAAATATGGAAATAGCTGACGACTCCTCGGAGCAGCTGTTAACGTTCACCTGGATCGTAATATCTTTCCCAAGATCCACACTCAAAAGAGCACAGCCACAGTGTGGCTCAAGGAAAATATATTGCAAACCTCCTCGTATACTCTAATAAATTTCTAGCTCCAGAGTCCGCTCTGCTCCAAAGCCAAAGCACCTTTAATATTCGTATTTATGTTGGAATTTAGGTTATTCTAAAACGTCGAGGATTTCAACGCAGGTTCTACGCACATTAGGACTCAGTAGAAGATAGGATGTATCTTTCCATTGGCTCGGTCTAGGAGTCTCGAAGGTAAAAGTTCCTCGTACCTAGAAAGGTTAACATCGTCAAGGTTCTCAACTACGGGGGAGGGTGTTCAGCTTACACATGCTTCAGCCACTTAGCAGCGATTTGTCTTGTGACAGATGGGTCAATAATTTCTTCAACTCCAAAAGCATTCGCTGTCCGAACTGGATTCATAAGTCGCACATATTCTTCCTCCAGCTCTTTGTACCGCTCGTCTCTCTTTCCTGAGGCTTCCAGAGCTCTCAGCTCAGCAGCATGTCCAACCTCGATGCCGCCGTCAAGGGGCAGACTTCCCCATTCACCACTTGGCCAAGCAACTCTCATTCGAGGATCTCGGCAGTCCAACATTATGCCGCCAGCAACGCCGTAAACTCTCCTAGTCACGACACTGAAGATTGGCGTTGTCGTTGAATAATATGTAGTTGCCAGAGCTACACCATGTCTCATTGTAGCTGTTCTTTCCGCCACAGTACCAATTGCATAACCTGGAACATCAACAAATTGGAGAATTGGGATGTTGAAGATGTCACAGAATTTGAGATGTCGAGTAATTTTCTGACTTCCAGCAGCATCCAAAGCCCCAGCATTGACCTCACAGTTATTGGAGATGATGCCCACGGGTCTTCCTCCAATGCGTGCTAGTCCTACAATTGCTGTCGTTCCCCAGAGAGCACCAATCTCAAACCAGGTTCCGGCATCAACAACTGTGGTCAGTATCTTCCTTGGATCATACATTCGAGCTTTCCGCCGCGGAATAATTGCTCGAAGGTCCTCACAGGATCGATCGGTTGGATCATTAACCAACAAAGTTGGTGGTAAAGATCCTCCAGAGTTAGGGAGAAAACCTAAGACATCGCGTAGCTGTTCGAAGCACTCCCGTTCATTCCCTGCTAAGTTGTCTATGGTACCGTTTGTGCAATGCATACTTGGGCCTCCAAGATCTGTAAAGCTAAGACCTTCCTCAAAGGTTGCACCTGGAACTCTTAGCATGGGATGAGATAGTTGTAGATTTTACTTACCCGCAACTACTTTCGGTCCAGCATTGAAAAGAGCACCAATATCAGCAGCCATGACTGAAAAGTGGCATGCAACCACTCTCGCTGCACCTAGTCCTATTGCGGGACCCAGAACAGCACCTAGATTAGGAATCCCAGCGTTCAACTGCTCGACTACATGCTTGAAAGAGGGCATTGGCGGTATATAGGAGAACCCTGCGGCCTTGATGGTGGTAACAGATCCTCCACCTGATGACCCATCAACTAGTTTGATAATTGGAAGCTTCAGAGAGATTGCAAGTTTTTCCATGTATATTGTTTTCTCCATCAAAGCACCATCAGCATGGCCAGCCCTAATGGAGAAGTCATCAGCTGTGAAAACGATCTTGCGTCCTCTCAATGATCCAAACCCCTGCACATTATTGCTCGGTATGTATGAGTGTGGCTCTTCTTTGGTGCCTTCGAGTTTGTTCCACTGTACTGTTCCAGATACTGACCCAACTTCATGGAAACTCCCTTCATCAAGCAGATGCAAAACTCGTTCTCTTACCCAAAGCTTTCCTGCCTGTTTTTGACGAACGTATCCTTTATTCTTTGTGTCGGGGGTGCTCGCTATTTCTTTTAGAGAGGCAAGTTGCCCTAGAATATCTGAATAATCTGCCGGCAGCTCATCTTTTGGCTTGGTCGCCCTGCGCTTCTTGGGAGGTGCGATTTGGTCCGCGACTTGGGAGAGCCGTTCTAAAGGGCTCCCATTTGAAAGCTTCTTCTCATTCTCGTCAGACATATTCTGTTATCGTAACACTAATATAATTTTTAAACTTATGTTCGCTCTCTTGACTACAAATAAACTCCATTGTTTACGAAGAAGGTGACGAGGGGAGTTCTCATGAAAGCCTCGGCCCGCAACCCCACGTTTTGGCGGGGTCTCCACAGCCGAAGTTGAGTATCTACCAGAGTAACAAGAAGTTCACATAAACATATCTAACTTTAACACAGTTCTATCTTACCTTTTCAAGTTATTTAAAGTTATAGATTTTAATTCCATTCAAAGCTATACAATAGTCCCCTTCGTCCTCGGTTGAAGATGCCTACTTCACGACCAATAAAGCGTCTTCTCGTTGCGAATAGGTTAGCCCGCATACCCCCTTTATTCTTCACTTCAAGTCTAAATTGCTAAGAGCACTCCAGAGGGGAGATAGCAACTCGAATTATTTCAACCGCCAGAGAACTAGACCTTAACACATATTCACTATACACAACTAACGATACATCTCATACAGTGGGATCAAACCACTCCATCCAAATTGATTCTCCAGCGTCATATTTGGATATTTCAGAGCTGGTCAAGATTGTGAAAAAACACAAAATCGATACTGTCCATCCAGGCTATGGATTCCTGTCGGAATCACCTGACTTCGCAAGACGAATGTGGGAGGAAGCAGGAGCACTTGTCATAGGTCCAGGGCCAGACGTATTAGCAAGAACAGGGGACAAATTACAGGCTAGGTCGCTTGCAGAGAAGTGCCAGGTACCTGTGTTGCCAGCTTTGAAAATCCCTACTAGCGACATTTCTCAGCTCCTGGGTTTTGCAAACTCCGTAGGATATCCAATTATTATCAAAGCTGTAGATGGAGGTGGGGGCCGAGGTATTAGAATTGTGAGATACGAAGATGAGTTAAGTTCTCTAGCTAAGAGGGCATTGCAAGAAAGTCCAAGTGGAATGGCATTTGCGGAGAAAGCAGCAATAGATGGGTATGGACATGTTGAGATACAGGTCATCGGGGATGGAAATGGTGATGTCAGACATCTTTGGGAACGAGAATGTAGTATCCAAAGGAGGTTTCAGAAAGTGGTTGAATTTGCACCCAGTTCGATTCGAGATCGGCGTCTGGTTGGGGAAATGATCGATGCGGCATTGAGGATGGCACGAAGGGTTTGTTTGAATATTCCCTATAATACTATTCTAGGCTTTGGCTTCTTATGAGGAATTTCGACTAAGGGCTCACAGATGTAGACTTTGGGCTTTGTCTGTTTTATTCGATGATTTAAAAGCTAATAGTTTAAAGGTTAATTATTCCTCCTTAGGAACCTTCGAGTTTCTTGTTCGCGAGTCGCCACCAGAATTTTATTTCCTGGAGATTAATCCTAGACTTCAAGTTGAACACACTATTACCGAGTCAATTGCAATGGGCATAGATCTTGTCAAAATGCAATTGCTACTTGCCCAAGGTCAACACTTGTCTTCGTTATCTCTTTCAAGCCTCCCAATCGACCCTAGAACACCTCCGCTACTGCATTCATTGCAACTACGCGTGACTGCTGAAGACGCTTCAAACGACTGGTCTCTGAGTGTCGGCAAAATAAACTCCTTCCGTTTTCCTTCAGGAAATGGAATTCGAATTGATACTCATCTTCTTTCATCGCAATCAACTATTATTGGGACCGATTTCGATAGTCTGATTGCGAAAATCATTATCACAGCATTGACGTGGAAAGATGTTGTTCAAAAGGCAAAACGAGCACTTTCAGATACAAGCTTTGAAGGTATCAAGACGAATTTAGATGTCCTCCGAGGAATCGTTGCGAGTTCGGATTTCGCGTCCCAAACATGCGATACGAGATGGCTAGAGGAACAATTACCTTCTATTTTGGACTCTGGGAAAGCAATTTCTGCCCATATAAAGAACACAGCTGTTCCCATTGCCCAGAGTACTTCGAATTCAGCCGTTGCGGCTTCTTCAAACGTCCTCTTCAGAAAGGGAGATGCATGGTCGATCTCTCTCACCCTGGAAGCTACTACTGGCTCACAGCCCACAAAAACACCAGCTCCCTCTCACCTACAACTAACCCGCGTTCTCCGGAACGAATTCCCCTCGTCACTCACAGCCTCAATTCTGTACACCAGCCCAGCCTCTCCAATTCCAACGCCATACACCCTAACTCTTGCCTCCACAACTGCCTCTTTCGGCTCTCTAGCTAGCGCTGCAACCCATAGAAAAGGTGACCCTGGAAATCAAAATCATATTATTTTCCCTTTTGCTGGGAAATTGATCGAGCTGCTCGTTGATATTGGGGATGAAGTTAGAAAAGGAGAATGCGTGGCTGTAGTCAGGCAGATGAAGATGGAATTAGAGATCAGGGTTTCGAAAGGCGGGAGAGTAAAATGGGTTTATGAGGGCGAAGAAGGAGATGATGTTGGCGAGGGTGTTTTAGTTGCTGAGATTGAAGGGGTTGACTCAAAGCTTTAAAGTCAATAATTGACGTGGAGATAGAAATTGAAATGCTATGTACTTATTCATTATGGTTTCTGTGGTTTTGTCTTGTAAGCCCATCTATACTTACCTCTTTCTGTGTTGTAGACCGCAGGTTGTGATCAAGATGGCGCACACTTTATTTTCCATAATGGCGTTAATTTGGAGCAAAATGCATTTCGGATTATCATGACTTTCTTGTTTAGACTTTTCATGACCGGCGAGATTTTCACAATCCTCTTGGTCTTGGGTGTGGGCAGGCAAAGTTATCTCAATTTCGACTTTCTCCCTATACCCAGATTATCAAAAGGACCTTTGAAAACCTATTAAGTGATACATTCGCGGAGGAAATTTTATGGAATGGCCCTCCGAAGTGTTGAAATGCTATCTTACGCTGGTTTGTCATCCAGTCTCTGATAATGTTTCTTGGATTTAGAGTGACCCCTTTCACTATACTAGGCTTTACAAAAGTTATAGCTGTACTTGCACCAAATTTTCAAGTTCATACAAATTAACCCCGTATGATTAACGGGAAGCTTAGGGCTACCTCGAAGTCTGAAAATCCGTGGAATTCATGTTCAGAACCCAGTATGAAAATCATTTCATCAAATAATATATCCTCGTCATGAGTCGATTCTTACAGCTGATCGTGGAACCACACATAAATGACAGCCGCAACAACGACAACAAACTCCACCACTAACGTGACTGAAGATGTGGTATCCTACGATTAAAGTTAAATTTCAAGCCACTTATTCCTGGACACAACATTATCACCTCATCATACTTCTCTTGACGAAAATGGTGACGCCCCCTCAGCTACCCCCTTTTCCCCCCCAAATATCCCTCGTAGGAGGAATGGGAACAAACAGGACAATTCCACACGATGACGACTCGAAAAGAAAAAAACGGTTAAGTGAGGCATAAGGTGGTATTCCCCTCTCCCCACTTTTCTTCACCTACATATGTAAATGTATGTACCTACATAGGAGAATACATTATCTAAGCAAGGCGACCTGGCGAGGCTGCGATTCTTGGGAGACTTATGCAAGTATCCTCAGATCTCACGATGCAGAAATATGACAGCTCATTCAAGGTGGGACTCGGAGATTTGATCGACCGTTGGTGGTTGGGAAGCCTTGATGCAAGCCTTATTTTGGCATTTTGGGGTCGCGAAAGGTGGAGATGTTCCGCTTCGTTTGTGTATATTTTGTGAGTAGTGTTTCTTGAGATTGGTACTAAGGGGGACCATTGGGATATGTCTCTTGCCCAAAATGTTTCGAGGGCAATTAGTGGAAATAGGTAGGCGCGTGGCATGGGGAGATCTTATCGGTAATGAGAATTGTGAATATAAATACTTGAAATATACATGCTTGTGCATTTTCGCTGACTCGTCGAGGTATGAAATTTCCCGGAAGGAAGCTAAATTACTGCATGTAGGGTGCTGGTATGTGCAACAACCCTTTAGAGCAGTACTTTTTCTGCATCTACTGTCGTTCTCCATTTTCGTTTTCTAGCCTGTGAGTATGCATGCGAGTAGTTTACACTATCCCCGACACCAACCATAGCATAGGCTAAAGTGAAAGCGTTTATTCTCAGAAAACCTTTGGTGCCACGAGCCGCGACACAAACGCTTCGTTGGCAAAGAATGGTATACCTGCATTCGATGAAAGGATAGCAGTATAATCACCCTCAAATAATATATGTTGGTGGTACAGCAAAGCCCTCGGCACTGCACCTATCACTGTAAATGTATAAGTAAGGTGCCGTGGCCACGTTGACCGCGGTGAGGTTGGAAAAGGATATTACAGCTATTTGGATGAGTGAACCTTGTGTAACTTTAACATGTGAGAATTACCTATGATAATGATGAATTCTATCCCTCCCCCAACGAAATTCCCACATTATCCTAAAAGGGTAAAGAAACATGACAGCAGCGTTCGGATCAGTACTTGTAATGTATAGGGAAGCTGCTTTTGGAAAGCGGAAAAAACGCTCTGTAACTATGATGTTCCTTTTCGGGGCCACAGGCAAGTTACTTGGGTGAGGCGTTCTGACCCGAGGGTAGGCTGTTCGTCGTACTGCTCTTTTTATTGGTCAGGAACTCGTTTCTGTGAGAGGTGGTCGGGAGGTTATCTGGCATACCATCTGGGATCTGGCATATTGTACAAAGAACAATGCCGATGCAAGATTAGATCCCTCCTAGGGCTGTGATAGTCAGGGATTAGGACTACGGATGTTGTTTGTGCTGAAGATTTGTCTGAGCAGAAGACGACATATATAAGAGCTTCTTTTGCTACTGGTGGCTGATAAAATCATTCTCCAGGATCCTCGGGACATTCGTTTACAGAGCTCCAAAGGCAGAAGAAAAAAAGCAAAAGGATTCGCGATCGATCGACCAATCTGATCAAACCCGGCAACCACAAACACGAACGAAACTTTGTTTTTTTTCTTCAGACCCAGGGATTCGGATTTATTTGGGTTTGTTTTTGGTTTTAGAAGGGGAAAATACTCATTGTTGGGACCGAAATATTTAAGGCGACCTTTTCGAGCATCAACAAATAATGGCTGTTGCTGTGAAAAACACTATCTATGCGAGTGGAAAGCAGCAACCGATTCTTACACGACAAAATTCGAAGAAAACGAAGAGACCGAGTTTGACGATATCCACAACTTCGACGGCATCGAGTAATATGTCTAGAGAGCGTGATCCACCTTCACCTCCTCCCAATCCACCTCCAAGTCCGGCATGGAGATTAACACTTGAGAATGAGACTGATTAGGAAGTTTTGGTATGTCTCAGAAACTCTGATGATTCCTCGGATACAGTTTGACTAAATTTTTGCAGCTCTAGTTTATCCGCTCTTCACAGCAAGCCAAAGTCACCTGGTATTAAGAGGGTATGGACTAGCAATCAAAAGTCGATAGGTTCGCCAGAACATCTTGGAGAGGGCATTGGAATGGGTAAAAGGAATTAATAGAAAGAACAGGATATGATTGGGTTTGGATAATGGTGTTTCCACAAGGCATCTCATGGGCATGACTATAGAATGGGGTCGGCAGTTTTGTGGAAATTTCGGGACATTGGGGTTGAATAATCATAGCATTCAATCATAATTTGGAGGATTGTCTTTTGACCAATCCTCCACCCTCGACTTCAAAGTCCTTGCCTCGTGTCCATCCTAGCCATATTTTTAATGTATCTTCTCCCCCTTGCCCGGGGTAGAGTAGGTCACCAGTATAGCTTCCACCTTTAATGCCGGGACCTTGGCCAATGGATGGGTCTCGGGATGGTAGGGCTGGGGATACAGCTAAGCTCGGTGTATTCCGAAGAGTGACTGCAGGCCTTTGATCCCCCTCTCTGCTGGAGTCAGATTCTAATTCTTCGTATTCAAGGACCGGTGTGCAGCACGCATCAGTCTTATCGAAGATTTCCTCCCATTCAGTCCTCGTTTTACTCTTGAATATTCGGGTGAAAGTATCTTTGAGCTCTGGCCAGGTGCTTCTATCATCTCTCGTCTTCTCAATCCCCTTACCACCCAAACCCATACCCTTGATGAATTCTCTGAAGAATTGTGGCTCCAAAGCCCCAACAGCCATATACTTTCCATCTTTAGTGCCATAAGTATCATACCAAGGACATCCACTATCCAAGGTATTCTCCCCCCTAGGCTGATTCCACATTGGAGTCTTCTTCAACATTCTAGGGAAAGTAGTCAAATAAGAACTTCCATCCACCATGTTTGCTTCGACTACCTGCCCCTTTCCGCTCTTTTCTCTCGCAAGTAGAGCAAGCAAAAGTCCTTGGAACAAAATTGCTCCACCACCAGCGAAATCTCCCAGAATATTCGCAGGCGGAAGAGGCTTCTCTCCTTTCCTTCCTAGCATTGCAAGAGAGCCGGATACTGCGATATAATTTATATCATGGCCTGCCATATCTTTGTATTTGCCATCACGTCTAAATCCCGTCATGCGACCTAGTATAACCCTGGGATTGATCTTGAGAAGGACATCTGGTCCCAGACCAAGCTTCTCGAGAACACCAGGTCGGAAAGGGTCAATCACAATATCCGTATATGGCACGAGGGATTTAATAAATGTAACGCCAGAAGCAGACTTAAGGTCGACTGCTATGGAAGATTTATGTCGAGTAAGGAGATCTGCGGTTGGAGGGGGTAGTCTCGAGGAACTTGAATGAGTCAAATCTGGGATTGCGCGATCAATTCGAACTACGGAAGCTCCATTGTCGGCAAGGAGAAGGCCTGTGAATGGTCCTGAGAATAGGATTAGTGATCGCATATACAACAGATATTCAAGGAGGGGTAATGAACCTGGGGCTAATCCAGCAAACTCCAGAACGCGCAGACCCGTCAATGGTGGTGGTCTCATCACAGTGGGGATTTATTCTATGGCGGAAATTTCAATAGAGCCAACAAGCTTTCAGCTGAAGCCATTTGCTTGGTGGGAGCCATCGTAGCTATACGAAGAGGTCGGACATGGTGTTCTTGACATAGTTCACTTTGTTGAACCGAGGTCAAGTTCGGGCGTCACGAGAGGTGGGGAAGGAATCTCTTTTGGTGAATTTCTGGTTCGGAAAAAGGAAAGACAGATGCTGAAGCTGCCGCTGTGTATTAGTTTTATATATATCTCTTTCTTCAGTTGCAAAAAAAAGATCAAGAGCACTTGAGGGAGATGTATAGTCACATGACAAGCATTATTATAGGTTTCCCTCAGAAACGAAAAATAATCTAAAAGCAGCATCTCTCTCAACTTGAAGGACATAATGCAGTGGCAAATTTTCCCACTAGGAATAACTAATTTAGTTGAAAATTAGCTTTGGTTGAAACTATGAGAGATGGATCTACCGTCACCCTACCATTCTCAAGTAATAGTGGGAAGTTTTGTAACGAAATTATTTTCAATTATCTGCCTTTTCCTAAAGGAACTAATATGTAGGTAATTCGGATAGAGTTGATGCATGCCACCTAGACATGAACTGACAGCAAGTCATCGAAGAGAAGAGCGTGGAGATAAATATTGTGAGGATCGGGAGAAGGCATATATCTTCAAATATATCTACTGGGAAGAAGCAGTCAACAATAGGACTCACTTCTTATTGTCGCGATTTGCTGCTGGGAGAGTGTTAGACCCGAGCTCTTTATGTCGGAGTGCGAATTAATGTTGAGATCGTGCCTGCAGACTTTTTGGTCTAGTGAATTTCTCTTGACCTACTTGTGCCTTCTACAGAAGAGGAGCAAACACCCGATTTTGAGATGCACATTGAGATATTCGGAACATGACCATCCGCTACTAAATTATGTAAACAATCCTCAACCTTGAGGTATGTCTTGGACAATGGGGGACGTGATTGAAAATCTCAACTACCTAATCAAAGGATGGTCTTTAAGCCTCAATTCTTTAAGGCCCATAAACCCCGATTCTTGACATTATGTATGAGGCTAAATTGCCAGCCAAGGTAAGGAGAACTTCGCGAGATCTCAAACCTCATTCTCCCAAGGAATAGAGCTTTGAGCACCCGCAACCTCCACAGTCCTGGCTGAGGCCTTGCAAGCAGCTTTAACGACATCTTCTACCCTCCCTCCTCTCAAGATACCCACTGCATAAGCCCCAATGAAAGTGTCACCCGCTGCAGTCGTGTCAACTACATTCTCAACCTTAACAGCAGGTACAAATCCCTCTCCATCCTCACCAGCCCAATATGCGCCTTTTGCGCCCAGGGTTACCACTACGTATTTCACACCTCGGGACTTGAAATTGGATAGTATTTTAAGCCAGTCGAAATCTTCAGTTTCGATTTCGGGGAGGGGGGTAGATGTTAACAAGGCGGCTTCGGTTTCGTTAACTATTAGGTGATCCAAACCTTGGTAAACATTCTCTGGCAGTTGAACTGCTGGGGCAGGATTGAGGAGAATTGGAATATTCAGGGATTTTGCGGTGGCAATTATCTGGAGAACAGTATCGAGACGGATTTCCAGTTGGAGGATTATCAAATCTGGTTTTGGCGTTCCCAAAGATTCGGCAGTAAGAAAGTCAGTTGGAAGTAGATGGTGATTTGCTCCCGGATTTAATAAGATTCGATTTTCCCCAGTCGATTCTTCTACGAGGATTATTGCTGTTCCGGTGTTTAAAGATGGGATTTCGGGGATTGATGCGGTGTTTACTTTGGAGGATTGCAGAGAGGTTAGGAGCAGGGGGTTGAATGGATCGTTGAGTCCGAGACTACCGATCATAGAGACGTTTACATCTGAGGCGTCTAGTGAGAGGGAGGATCTTGAGAGTCGGGATGAGGCGACAGCTTGGTTGGCGCCCTTTCCACCAGGGTGAATGGAGAAGGAGGTTCCTGTGAGTGTTTCTCCAGCCGAGGGAACACGGGCTGTGGTAGAAACTAGGTCAACGTTCAGGGAACCAATTACTGTAATGTTTTTGGGTGCCATTTTGAAGGTCTTGTGAGGGCTGAGAGGTAGTATGATGTTTTGGTAGTGACGAAATTAGGTGGGCTGAACCCTAGATACTGGGGGAAGAGTATAAGTGGAATTCTACTGTTGGATTTAGTTCATGGACAATAATTAAAGAAGGAAGGATTGTAGTATCTGAGGCTCATACGTTGAGTTCTGTCCCGTTTACTGTAACTTGCGTCCGAGATTCTGACTTGGTGATTTCGGCTTAGCTGGGAGGAAGGGGTCGTGCACGGATCCGTTTGATACTGTCCAACGGCCCCGTGAAGCAGACTCGATCACACTGAGTTGAGATGCAATTTTCTAGCCAATAATTGCTTGCTGCTGATGGCCCTCGCTTCTTGGAAAGTAACCGGGTAGGGGATTGTCGATCCTGCTCACGTGCCTAGGGTTATTCGGCAGCCTGGAGACAAGTCAGAGGGGTGACGTGTATTGGCTAGTACAGCTGAAGGAGAGAAAGGTAGGAGGAACTAGGCAGGGAGGAATACAGGTAATAAATACGCTGAAGAATGGCAGAGAAACTTGCGAATCAAAAGCGTTGTAAATGTCCAGCGATTGAAGCCCAATTCCATAATTTGTACAGCGAAACATCCATCCAGTCACATGTTGCCAGATTTTAGAGTTTGAGATTTTCAAACCACGGCCATCGCAAGACAAAGGCAACCCAACCCACAGGATCTTGAAATCCTTCTTCCCTATATTAGAATCGTCTTCCCTTAGGATTCATAGGTTGATAAGTGAATCGCCCGCCGAAAGGGAATATTCACAAGGTGTGGCAGTGCAGAATCCAACCGACACAAGCCACATTCGGACTGTAAACGAACGAACCCGCCAACCGTTGGCATACGCAGCATCTTCAACCCTCATCCAAGAAATCCACGAAACAACTCCAGACATTCTCATCTACTACTGCGCAATAGCTCCGCTCCTGCTCCCACAATCCAGGAATTTCACAACAACCCCACAGCACATTCGTACTGTCCATCAACATGGCAGTGGCTGCACAAGGCGGTATCTCAGACCCCGGTCTCATAACGTCAGAATTCCCTTCGAGCCCTCACTTTGCGCCGGCGTGCTAACAGTGTCTGCAGACTGGTAAACAAGCTCCAAGATGTCTTTACT
Organism: Neobulgaria alba; assembly: GCA_003988965.1. NCBI lineage: Eukaryota > Fungi > Ascomycota > Leotiomycetes > Helotiales > Gelatinodiscaceae > Neobulgaria > Neobulgaria alba. The sequence continues at coordinate 30,361 of QYAM01000123.1, read as the reverse complement.
ACAGTCGGCGTACAGAATCCCATCGATCTGCCCCAAATAGTGGTAGTAGGCAGTCAGTCTAGTGGAAAGAGTTCCGTGCTGGAGAACATAGTGGGACGGGATTTGTAGGTCAAGACACCATTGCAGAAAGAGAGGCGCTGACGTTGGCATAGTTTACCTCGAGGGACTGGTATTGTGACTCGACGGCCGCTCGTCCTCCAACTCATCAACCGGCAGCCTGCTACTGCGAAGACGAATGGCGTCCACGAAGACATATCCGCTGGGGCTGATAAGGAAGCAAATGCTGATGAATGGGGCGAATTTCTACATATCCCAGGGCAAAAGTTCCACGATTTCCACAAGATTCGAGAAGAGATTGTCAAGGAGACGGAAGCAAAGACCGGCCGTAATGCTGGTATCTCACCGGCCCCAATCAACCTCCGAATATACTCTCCCAATGTTCTCACACTCACATTAGTCGATCTGCCCGGTTTAACAAAGGTGCCAGTCGGTGACCAACCAAGAGATATCGAGAAGCAGATTAAGGAAATGGTTCTAAAGCAAATTAGCAAGCCTAATGCCATTATTCTAGCTGTAACTGGAGCAAATACCGACTTGGCAAATTCAGATGGGTTGAAACTTGCTAGAGAAGTTGACCCCGAGGGTCAAAGAACGATTGGTGTTTTGACAAAGGTCGATTTAATGGATGACGGAACTGATGTCGTAGATATTCTTGCTGGGCGAATCATTCCTCTGAGATTAGGATACGTTCCAGTCGTGAACAGAGGACAAAGAGATATCGACAACAAGAAAGTTATTACAGCTGCGCTTGAGAATGAGAAGAATTTCTTCGAAAATCACAAGGCATACAGGAATAAGAGCTCGTATTGTGGAACACCATACTTGGCAAGGAAATTGAATCTGATTTTGATGATGCACATCAAGCAAACTTTGCCAGATATCAAGGCCCGTATTTCAGCATCTTTGCAAAAGTATTCCCAAGAGCTTTCAGGCTTGGGAGATTCCATGTTAGGGAACAGCGCCAACATTGTCCTCAATATCATCACAGAATTTTCTAACGAATGGCGGACAGTCCTAGACGGAAACAATACCGAGCTGTCGAGTGTCGAGCTCTCTGGAGGAGCCAGGATCAGCTTCGTCTTCCATGAATTATACTCCAACGGTGTCAAAGCAGTGGATCCATTCGACCAGGTCAAGGATGTCGACATCAGAACTATTCTCTACAACTCTTCTGGATCTTCTCCCGCCCTCTTTGTTGGGACAACTGCGTTTGAGCTGATTGTTAAACAACAAATTAAGCGGTTGGAAGAGCCAAGTCTGAAGTGTGTGTCTCTAGTCTACGATGAATTAGTCCGTATTCTCACACAATTATTGGGCAAACAATTATTTAGAAGGTACCCTGGCTTGAAGGAAAAGTTTCATCAAGTGGTCATTACCTTTTTCAAGAAGGTTATGGAGCCTACCAATGCGCTCGTGAAGGATTTAGTAGCTATGGAGTCATGCTATATTAACACTGGGCATCCAGATTTCCTCAACGGCCACAGAGTAAGGAGATGTGTGTATTTGTATTTTTTGATCGTCGCTAACTGAGATCTAGGCAATGGCTATCGTTAACGAGAAGCACTTCGCTGCCAAGCCCGTTCAAGTCGATCCCAAGACCGGCAAGCCAATCCCAAATTCTGGCACCCCAGCACGAGCTGCAAGCCCAACCCTTGACGCTTTGAACGATGCCAATGGTGGATTCTTCGGAAGTTTCTTTGCGTCCAAGAACAAGAAGAAGATGGCGGCAATGGAAGCCCCACCACCAACCTTGAGAGCATCCGGGACCTTATCAGAGAGAGAAGGAATCGAGGTTGAAGTCATCAGTAAGTTTATAATCTTTTGCATGTTATAGATACCCTTGCTAACAATTCCAGAACTTCTCATTAGCTCCTACTATAATATTGTCAAGAGAACCATGATCGACATGGTACCCAAGGCAATCATGCTCAAGCTCGTCCAGTAAGTGACCCAAGCTTTTTCGTACCCTCCGAGCTAATCAAAATAGGTTCACCAAGGATGAAATGCAACGAGAACTTCTCGAGAATATGTACAGAACCGATACCCTAGACGAACTCCTCAAAGAAAGCGACTACACCGTTCGTAGGAGAAAGGAATGTCAACAAATGGTCGAATCATTATCACGTGCCAGCGAAATCGTCAGTCAAGTCCAATAAATTCACCACCCTCAACACCACACCTCACAGCAAACTTTTTTCCCAGAACAGAACAAAACGGAATGGCAGTCTTGGACCGTAGGAGGGAGAAGGAAATGCTTTGCTAAGAGACCACATTATATCCAGATCGCATAGAGAAATCTTCCACAGCACTCATACCTTTTATATCCCACAATGCTGGACTCCTCCTACCATCTTACTATTTGTTTTCTCCTTCTTTGTCTCTTGACTGACTGACGAGCACTCTCACATCATACACCAATTGATACGATACCTCCTATGAGCATTAATGACGTGGATTACATGACGGATGAACGGTTTGGGGTTTGGGGGAAGTGGAAATGGTATATAGAGTGGAGGGATGGAATGGGATGGGAGGAGGGCAAATTTGGGATTTTGTTTCTGCCTGACGAACAAGCAATTCTGTAGTAGAGTGGAGGATGCAAATGGAATGTATGATTCTATAACTTAGATGAACTTTTTCTCACCCATTTCTTGGTCTTTTATGTGATAGGTTTTGGATCTCTTTCATGAACCAATGTAGTCAATGTTTTATGCAATACTACTAGGGTAAGCTACTACCTGGCTGACACTTTTATCATATGGGTGGATGGTCGGGATCATGAATAAAGCCATACTTCAATCTCGACGTTAGTGTGAACCCGCCAGGAGAAGTGCTTCTTTGAACAATAACAATCGCAGTCCTGTCTACACTATTAACTAAACTTTGAACAAAAAGTAATTCAGGGACCTGCCACGGTTTTTTGGTGTGCATTATGCCCGCAAATTCTAGAAGAATTGCTTAAAGTTTTAATTAGTTCACGCACAATTCTGACCACTACAGTTAACTTAGGGCTCTTGTATCATTTTAGAAAACATGTTAAACCTCGAATTCATATCAAACAAATCTCCAAAAATGACAAATCCCAGACCAACCACTTCCACTCCCCCCAAACACCCCATTAAAAAGTTGCAATCGGGTTAATAGTCATCCGTGCCATCATCTTCATATCCACTGGTGCTTGCCTCGTTATCTGTTTCTATTTCACAGAAGACATCGATTGAATCGACTACTCGTTAATCGAAGTGAGATTATTTAGTCCTCACACAATTCGAAGGCTAAAGGGTACTACGGATTTACAATATAGGTTCTAGTTCTCATCCACCCAGGCTATTCCTCTTCACCCACCTGGAAGGCGCAACTCGTGAGGTTAATATCTACCTCCTCCATTAAGAGGTAAAGGATTTCACCGGCGGTGGTTCCTATAACTCCACACTTGCGCTCAAGGCCCGTGCTCAGAACCCACATGGAGAGAATGTGTGAAAGTCTTGAACAACGAAAGCTTAATAAAAGTAAACTGCAAGACTGAATCACTAGAATTTAACTAATATTGGTTTGCGCAGAATTTCTACGAGGGCGAAGAAGCGAACATCCAGGCAAAATCCTTGGGGAAAACTGTAGCTATACATACCGGAAGCCAAAATTAGCTCTATAATATAGAGTGCCAGTTGACTTATGAGCGAGGGCGTGCCCAGGATACTTGGGCTCTGCTCCGGCATGCTCGTTCTCGGCTCTGATGTTCTTACCGTCAGCTCAGGTTGCTCGAGTAAAGCAGCAGCAGTTTGTGCCCAGAGACTAAAGGGATTAGAGACTGACTTTCTTGGTAGGAAATACCAAACAACTAATTCTCTTCAGAAAGAACTAAAGCCTCCCTTCAATGTCCCTCATCCCTAAATATTCCCCCAAATCCCCCCATCAACCCCTTCCAAATACTCCCTAAACTCCCTCACCACCCTACCCTGCACGCTCTTCCCCTCCTCACTCCTAACCCACCTACTCGGTTCCACAACCTTACAATCAGCCATATAACCCCCATGTGTGTCCTCCCCCGCTAACGCAGCAGCCACCAAAGTCCTACTCCCCATCTCCGTCGTCCTAGCAAGAATTAATTTCCCAAACCAAGAAATGAGATTTAATGGGAAAACTGCATTGCGTAATAATTCGCTTTTGCAGAAACCTGGGGTGAGGGTGTTGAGGACGATAGAGCCGGGATGGGAAGAGGTGGTAATGAGAGGTGCGAGTTCGCGGATGAGAAGGATTTCGAGGAGTTTGGAAACGTTGTAGCGGTCTTGTTGGTAGGAGGGGGAGGCTAGGGCGGTGAATATGGAGGGGGAGAAACGTTCTTTAAAGCGTGCCTAAAGGGGTTATATTAATAAAGTAGTTTCAACTTTTTCTCAAAAGGGTTATAATATCATTGAAATTTCAGAGAGAATGCAAATCACATACCTGATTATGAGCATCCGAAGCCACAATCGTAAGTCTCGGTGTGAAATTAAATTTAATAGAATCCCTCCTCAGCTTCGGCAAAAGCAACAAAGCCATCAAGAATGTCGAAATCACGTTAACAGTAATCGTGCTTTCCATTCCTTCCAATTCGGTATAATTAGATGTTGCAATTCCGGCATTTTCAATCACCGCATCTATTCTTTCTAGTTCCTCCGCCCGTTTACAGAATTGGCGAACGCTTTCATAGCTTCCGAGATCTACTTGCCAGACTTCGATTCCGCAGGTTGTGCCGGGGTTCATGGACATGATATCTTGACTGGCGGAGAATCCTTTGTCGATTGAGCGGCAGGCGAGAATTACTTTGTGGGCTCCCAGACGGACGAAATGGCGAGCAGCTTCGAGACCGAGACCACAGTTCGAACCGGTTACTATAATTGTTTGGCCAGTGCATGGTGTGACGGGATAGGGGAGGGTAGTCCATTGGGAGCTAATGAAGGAGGTGAGGAAATCCTCAGGGCTGAAAGAAAGTTTGAAGGTTAGTTCTTCATGATGTGGTCATGGATGGAGGCTGTTATTTTGTGGAGGGGTGATGGAGGGGAAGGTGAGCTCACAGATTGAAAATCGAAAGTGGAGACCACATGGCGATCTGTATGCTAGACTGGGGAACCTTGCTTCAGTCAATTGTCACCTGCTATAAGTGAGTAGAGAAGGAACAAGTGTAGAGCAATGTGAGCAAGCCGAGAGATAGCAAGTGCGGTGGTTTTAATAAAACGTCGCATGATTGAGCCGGTGCTCCCATAGCGGCAGTGCCATCCCGCGTGGAGAACATTCCATCTTATGATAAAAGCGGAAGGAGCATGGGAATTGCAAAATTCGAATTGGCTTTCAAACGAATCTGATTTATCGAAGTTTGAGGAAGGACAAAAAATAAGCTGTGATGTTTAAACAAGCTGACATTGGCGGGGCTACCTTATTGGCCAGCGACGGTTATTCAGCCACAAAGCTCGAGGTCGGGCTCCTCGCTCTGCAGGGAGAACTAAGAAGCTGACATTGGTTAGCAATTCTAAAGCTTAATTATCTAATTTCAAGGTGTTTCAAAGAGATATTCTTAAACCCTATCCCTTTCGGAGCGGGGATATTGCCCGCTTGGAGTACCTCGGAAGAGGGATCGCATGCCAAAGTCCTTCTATTTCTCCTCTGAAGATGACGAGTTCAGGAAAAGGCACCAAAAGCGGTAAAGATCGACGTATGGGACGAAAATGAAAGATCACAAAGCTTCAAATGAATATATACTACATTCTTAATCTCTCTTTCACGTCTATCAATCCCATCATCAACAATGCTTGTACCAAACCAACCAATACAATCAGCCGTTCCATACCGTTTTCACATTTCCATACCGAGTCTATTCGTCAGTCACAGAAGCAAACTTATCCGTCATAGCTTGGATCAGCTCCTCATACTATGAAACAGGTCAGTAAAATGCCTAGCAGGGTATGGCAGGAAGGAGATTTACCTTCTTAGTAACCTTTTCCTCTCCATCACTTGGCAACTCAAACTTCATACTTCGAAGCTGTGACTGAAGCTCGCTAGTAGCCTCACGAACTTTGTTCCAATTCTGCCCTTGTGCAACTGATTTTTGAGCCTCATCATGGAAGCCCATCATAGCCTTCATCATCCATTCAGTCTTCCAGATGGGGCAGAATTGATCATAATCGGAGTACCCGTTTTGCTGCAAGAAATCTTCCTTGATCAAAGCAGCAACATCTAAGGTGATCTTATCAGGGTCAGACAAGGCGGACTTTCCAACCAGCTGCACTACCTGGTCCAACTCTTCTGAATCAGACAACAACTGCTTGATCCTATCACGAAGACGAGGGAATTCTGGGTAATCCTTCTCGTAATACCTATCAAGCACAGTGGTGTACTTGCTGTAACTAACAGATGTGTTGATGGAGGGGAAATGTTTCCGCTGGGCGAGCTTTTTATCGAGACCCCAGAACACCTGGACAATACCCAGCGTACTACTGGTGACAGGATCTGAGAAATCACCACCTGGGGGGCTGACGGCTCCGACAATACTGACACTACCCTCACGGTCTGGGCTACCTAGGCATTGGACCTTTCCAGCGCGCTCGTAGAAACTGGCAAGCTTAGCACCTAAGTAGGCCGGGAAACCTTGATCAGCAGGCATTTCCCCTAAACGACCAGAAATTTCACGAAGAGCTTCGGCCCATCGCGATGTCGAGTCTGCCATCATAGCGACATCTTTGCCTTGATCACGGAAGTATTCTGCAACAGTGATACCAGTGTAAATAGAGGCCTCACGAGCTGCTACGGGCATATTGGAGGTGTTAGCAATGAGAGCAGTACGTTTCATGATGGGCTCCTTGCGGCCATCAATCTCGATTTTCAGATCTGGGAACTCCATCAGGACTTCAGCCATTTCATTTCCACGCTCTCCACATCCAACGTAGATAATAATGTCGCTGTTAGAGAACTTGGAGACGGACTGGGAAATGACAGTCTTGCCGCAGCCGAAGGCGCCTGGAATTGCAACAGTTCCACCCTGAACACTGGGGAAGAGGGCATCCAAAACACGTTGGCCGACAATGAAAGGCTTGTCCGCTGCCAATTTTTCTGTAGTTGGGCGGGGAACACGGACTGGCCATGTGTGCATCATGCTATATTCCGTCTTCTTGCCATCGAACTCGACCTCCAAAATCTTCTGGTCGACCTTGTAGATTCCCTTCTCTGCAATTCGAGTGATAGTACCTCTTGCTCGCGGTGGTAGGAGAATTTTGTGGTCGTCCAAGAGGGAGTTTTCATATACGGTTCCCCAAATATCTCCACCGGTGATATGGTCTCCAACTTTCATCAAGGGCTTGAAATCCCAATCCCTCTCCCTGTCCAAAGCTGGAGCTGCAATTCCACGAGGAATATAAATACTGTTGGACACATCGGCGATAGCTTTCAGAGGTCTTTGGATACCATCGTAAATCGTCTCCATCAATCCCGGTCCTAGCTCGACAGATAGAGGTTTGCCCGTTCTCATAACGGGATCTCCAACGGTAACACCAGCTTCGGAGAATCAGCAATCAGTCCCAGGGAGTGCACCATAGTCTTTACCTGTCTCCTCGTACACTTGGATTGTAGCTCTATCTGCCTCGATTCGAATAACTTCTCCGACGAGATTGTCGTGTCCAACTCGAACCTAAATATGTATGAGCTTGGCACCAATATCTGCGGGGTGTGCAATCCCACCAGTTCGTACATGGCCACTCCAATCATGTTTTCTGCCACTACGACAGGTCTGCTAATATTAGCATTATCTTATCAACCTTGACGTAGCACTAGCATACCCAGAAACGGAGTAGATCGAGCCTGCACATTCTCATTAGCTAGGGCTGGCAGAGCTGGTGTGTTGCAGGCATACCATATTGCAGCTCGCCATCGGCATCTCTCGCTGCCTCTTTCTTTGGGGCCATCTTGACTGGCTCGTCTATTGGCTGCTGCTGGCTAGCACTGTCAACAGTAGAAGAAGGGGAGAACGCTATCGGGCGAGACGTAGGAAGAGGAGGAAGCTGTGATGCAAGCTCTCCGGAGGAGCTGCTGGGTCGGTGGGCAGGTGAAGTTTCAAAGTTGGGAGCGCGAAGTAGATCGTAGAGCGACGGCCGAGCTTTCAGTCGAGGTCGGAGGCCAACGTTCATCCAACTTGTTTCAAGCTATCAATTGGCTGCTGGTGGAGCAGACTGCGAGCTAGACGGAGAGCCAGAAGCGTAGGCACCAGATGCGGGACTGGATCTTAGCACAGCTCTAGCGAGAAAAGGAAGCCGGAATTGATAGACGCCCCCACTATGCTGATTGCTGGCACGCTGCGAATGCCATGTATGGCCCGCCAACCAGCTTGGGCAGTAGCTGGAATTGCTTCAGCTGTCCGCCACGACATTCTCTCTCTCTTCATCCTTCACCCCATATATTTGACGACTGGTCTTTTACTCGCGCCTAGCGCTCTTCTATCTTATTCCCCATCGACCTCTCCATCACATGGCAGGGTAGTTGGCGCAAGATCCAGACCCCCCGAACGCCGCCAGAAGCAGCCGGCCAACCACTGCCCGAGGAAAGACCCGCTTGCTAGCCCCAGGCCGATAGCTTAGGATTACTCTATCGACGACCGACATCACCAGTCAACCACCACCTGGACTTGTTCAAGCATGACCGTATGCGCCTTTTCGGTCTCACCAGCGTTGGAACATCTACTCTGGAGCACTCATCTCCCCTACGACTGATCATCTGGTCCGCGAACAGCCAGCCAGAACTTCAAAGCAAGAAACGCCATACCCCAACCACAACCACCACGTTCAGCTGCTTCTCCTCCACACCACCAACTTGAGACAAGTATCTAGGCCTCGAAGTCACCCTGACCATCAATTCCCAGCGGCACTCCCGCAGCAGTCGTCCTGGCTGACGATCGCTCCCAACTTTCCATTATATCCCCATCCACCACCGACGACCCATCCACCCCGACCACCCCCACACTATCTCCCAGCACAATCATCTCAGCCCCAAATCCAAACCAACAACCAGAACCACATCCCTTAAGCCACGAGAACACGCGCCTTTCGAGCGCCGATTCGAGTGAAGCGGAAGACATCCACCGCAGCCAGAACCAGATCCTCGGTCGCCGAAGACGAGAACCCTCAGCAGATTCCGAGGAGCTGCAAGACAATTCTGAGGGCTCCCGGAGCTCACTGAATCGTCCGCCAGCTGAGACAAACCACCGTCCAAAACGCCGACGCCAAGACTCTAGAATGAGAGCAGAAGACGAGAGCAGCACTTCAAATGGTACTTCGAGGCCATTCTCAAATGGGGCCGGGGCGTCTCCACTGCATAAAGCCGCAATGTCGAATATCGCAAATGGGTCGAGGCCATCTGCGGTAGCAATGAATGGCTCCTCGAGTACGAACGGCTACTCGGGGGGTAGCAAGCCTAAGTCTACATACTTCGGCCATGACCGAGAAGAAGTTACGAGGATATTGACCCAAGCATTGACGGATCTAGGGTACGATTCGACAGCCCAAAGTCTCAGTCGTGAGAGTGGATATGACCTCGAGAGTCCAGTTGTTGCAGCATTTAGACACGCCGTGGTGGAAGGGGCTTGGACAAAAGCCGAAGAGCTACTTTTTGGAAGATCAACGGAAGAAGGGGGTGTTAGTATCAGTGGGAATGGCTTAGTTTTACAGGAAGGCGTTGACAGAGATGTCATGAAATTCTGGTTAAGACAACAGAAGTTTCTGGAATTATTAGAACAGCGAGATACTGGTCGGGCCTTGATGGTTCTGCGCCTGGAACTGGCGCCACTTTATCAAGATACCTCGAAATTGCACTTCCTCTCAAGGTACTAGACCTTGTCTATATAGGACACGATGATTTACTAACACCATTTTAGCTTGCTTATGTGTCAATCCATAGATGATTTAAAAGCTAAGGCTGAATGGGATGGCGCCGAAGGCGCCTCACGACATCAGCTCCTTTCTGACCTCTCCAGTAAGCTCCTCTTTGACTCATGATATGCCAGTCCCTAATCCTGTATTAGAATGTATATCGCCATCTGTGATGTTACCAGAACATAGACTTGCCGTTCTCCTACAACAAGTAAAGCGTAATCAGATTTCGAACTGTCTCTACCATAACACAGCAGCCTCACCATCCCTTTACCAGGATCATGCCTGTGATCGAAGAGATTTCCCCGTGCATCCCACACTTGAACTTGACAAACATAGTGGTGAAGTTTGGAATGTCAAATTTTCGAACGATGGGCGGTCATTTGCAACCTGTGGGGGCGATGGAACTTGTGTTATATACGACTCGGAAACGTTTAGAGTGACAGCGAATCTTGCAGGCGGAGAAGTGGATGGCATAGCCTCGATGGCATGGAGTCCAGATGATTCAATGATAGTCACATGTGGTCGTGATAATTACGCCATCTTATGGAGTGCAGTGGTAAGTCCTCCGAGATTTTGAGAGTATCATTGACTTATGAATTTTAGACTGGAAGTTTAAGGCAGCAACTCCAAAAGTTCGAGCAACCTGTAAGCAGTTGCGTATGGGCCCCCGATGGACAAACATTTGTCACAGGATGTCTAGATAAGAAGCAGAATTTATGCCAGTGGAACTTGGACGGTGTCTTAGTTTACGACTGGTCTCAGGAGCAAGGTCGGAAGCACCGTATACAGGATCTTGCAATTTCTCCCAACGGCCGCTATCTTATTGCCATGACCAATGAAACAAAAGTCTACGTCTATAACTTTGTCACTCGAGAGCTCGAATATGAATTGGACATGGAAGTTAACTTGGGCTCTATCAGCATCAGTCAGAATTCTCGTGACTTACTCATCAACAAAACCAATGGAGAAGCAAGAATGATAGATCTACACACCCAGCAAGTCGTACGGGTCTTCCAATCTGACGTTGTAGCTGGACATTATGTTGTTCGTGCAAACTATGGAGGAGCTAATGAGAGTTTCGTAATTGTTGGGAGTGAAGGTTTGTTTCACAAAGCTATCTACTTAAGGGGGTACTAACATTTTTTACCCAGATGGTCATATATATATCTGGCATAAAGAAAGTGGTCAATTAATCGAGAAGCTCAAACATGGCAAAACATCTAAATCCTGTAATGCTGTGGCATGGAGTCCAAGCAGATCAGACATGTTTATATCAGTTGGTGATGACCGTAAAGTCAGAGTGTAAGTTCAACCACCCTTCCACCCCACAAGAACTTCTCATCCTGATACTTTCCAGATGGACAGATATATATTCCGCACCTTCGAGGAAAGCGGCGCAAGAAAATTCTAATGGTTCATCTTCATCACGCTTGCTACGGAACGGGAGGTAAATGTAAGTAGAGGAAGAGAGGGGACTGTTATTTATCCGCGCTAGTGAGGAGGAGGAGTTTCAAATCATGCATGCATGGAAATTGGCGTATGAGGCGAGAGGGGGGAAAGACTGGTGGTCACTCGTACCTGGATAAATCTTAAGATATTATTACATACATATGCGCTAGTAACATTATATCAAACCTCTCTTAAATACTCTGGTTGTCTCTTTTTGGGTTGGGCATTTTGTGAGGTTGGTGTAGAAAGAGGAAAGAGAAGGTGGAGGAGGGTAGGGAATAGGAATAGGTTTTTGCTTGCATTTAGGGGGAGTATGGGGTTCTTTTATTTATCAATGTTTTTCTTGTATCATTTTTTGATAGGCGCTTTAGAATTGTTCTTTTTGGCTTTAGGACAATAGTTTAAATTACTAAGAGGGAAGGGGGGCATATCGAGGATTTTTATTATAGTAGAGTTTTTTTTTCAAAGATCCATTCTTTTCTCTAGGATAGAAAGGTTGATTAGGAGGGATAAGGTGTTGTTTATTTTTTAAATAAGAGATTAATTTAAATTTTGTCATAAATATATATATATTACTTGATATATCATCTCCTCTCTTTGATATTAGTAATTGGAGGTAAGAATTAGGGTAATTGTGCTGGTTGGTTTGGGGTATAATTAAATGATTAGATAGGGTTTGAGATTTCTTTTCCTAGGGATGTTATTTAGAGGTTTGGTGGTTATATTGTACATGGATTGATTTTTTTGTTGTGGGGGGTGATGTTTGGCTGTTGTTTCTAGTTTTTTCTTATCGGATCTAATTTTTCTTTTATATTACCACCGAGTGAGATACCTACATACCTACCTAGATAGATAGATGTTAGGCCCAAAATCTCATTTGGTTTCCCTTAGTATAGTTGCTTAACATGATTTCAAATAGGAGGAATCTAACACACCTATTTCTTTCCTTTATCTAACCTTCCTTCCTTCCTTCTATTAATATTCTATTATTTTCATCTTCTTCCAGTTTAATTCTTCTGGATTCTTTCCCTCGAGGTAAACCCTACCCTACCCTGTACCTGCACCTATACCTATACCTCCCTCCTTACTTCTTCATCCTAATTCTCTCCTCTCCTCTACTATTAAAACCCAAACCAAACCCATCTCACCCCCCCCCTACCCCTCCACAAAACCCAATTAATCATCTATCCATCTATCTACCTCCCTTAACTAACATCTTAAAATCCAACGAACCTCCCTTTTCCTTTTCCTTTTCCTTTTTGTTTTTGTTTTTTTACTTATCGGGAATATGTTATTTCTATTATTAGTTGAATTTTTTGAAATAGGGGGTAATAGGGTAGGGATTTTCTTGTTTGGGGGGTTTTTTGTGAGGATGGGTGACGTTTTTTTTAAAAAAAAAAGAACACCTTTTTGGAGATGAGGTTGGGGGCTGGAAGGATAGGGGGAGGGAGAGGGTGGGGATATTTAGGAATTTGAAGAGGTGGTTGGAGGGGGGCGGTGGATGGTTTTGAGGATGGGGATGGGGATGGGAAGGGATTCAAAATTATAGAAATGAATAGATTATAAATTTTGAAAGAGAAGTTTAAGACATAGTTTTTAAGGAGAGGAATATTAATATAGCGAGGGTAGGAAGGTAGGTAGGTAGTTAAAAAGTTTTATTTTAAGGTTATTGAGAATTGGGGAAGATACTTTGATGGGTTTTTAGAGGTTTATGTGAAGGGGGGTAAGAAGGGAAGAATTTTAGATGTCTTGATAAGATGGGGTTTAAGTGATGATTGAAAGGTTTGATTGGGAATGAGATGGATGATTTTTGAGGGGAGGGGGTTAGTATTAAGGGAGAGGGATTTTAGGGGATATGGTTGTTTTGGGATGAAGGTGTTGGGGTAGTTTGGGGGGTGGATGTGGGGTTTGGGTGAGTGAGGGAAGGGGGTAGGGGAATGGGAAATGGAGGGTGGTGTTTTGGATAAGGTGTTGTTGTATTATTTTAATATTATTATGTGTGTTAGTGTTAGAAGGAGTTTTGGGGGGGGGGGGGGGGGGTGAATAGGAAGGGGAGAGGGTGTGGAGAAGGAGGTGAAGGATAGGAGGCGGTTCTTTTTGGATGAAGATCTGAGAGATAGTTGGGATCTGTTTTCTGAAGAGAAGCTGGTGGAAATTAGGAAGGAGTTATTTGAAGAGGACTTTTGGATGGATGGACTACGAAGAGTGTTTATGATGGCGCTGGAGACTATGATGATGAGAATATCGAGGATGGATGAAGACGGGGGTGAGAATAGTGGGAAGAAGTTGGGGAAAGATATCAAACTGCAACTGTTGAGAGTGCTAGCTACAGAGATTAAGATATAGAAAATGATAAATAGCGAAGTAGCCGTTGTTCAAAAGAGCGATTTTAATGGTTCGGGAGGTCGTTGCCGCATAGTACGATTTTCGCGGTGTTAAAGTTTATGGGATTTGAAGAGAAGTGGATAAATTTTTTTAGGGTATTCTTGTAATTACCCTTGGATATGGGACTGACGAATCAGGAAGGAGAGCCGAAAGCCAGGACGATAATCAGGAGGAGAGGAGTGCCTATGTCACATGCTTTGGAAAAGGTTTTGACTGAAGTGGTCTTACTCTGGCTGAATATGAAAGTTGGTCAAAATTGACTAGGGCAAGGCTTATAAGATTTCATGACGACCTCTGGATTATTGGACATCCTAAGAAGTGTACTAAGTATAGGAAATCATTACGCCGATCATGAGACTTAAACTTTATGAAGCCAAGACGGGAGCGGTACACCTTATCTAGGGAGATTTTTACTTTTGAGAATTCGGAAGTCTCGGAAAGATTGCTGGTTGGGACTGTTGCTATTGGCTTCTCGATCTTGGACCCAGCAACCGGGAAATGGAATCAATGGATTATTAATCAGGGGGGATGTGGATAAACATGTTGTCTAACTATTAAAACAGCTGGAGAACTGTGGGTCTGTCCAGACTTGGAGTAGTTGTATTGGTCGATTTTTTGGACATATATTCAGCTAATTGTTTGGGAAAAAGTCATGTGGGTTCTATACTGCAAACGTAGAAGAGGATCCAGGGGAAGATTTTCGACGGAGGGAATGTTTCTCAGTTCTTGAAAAAAATGATGAAGAAGGAGTTTGGTGTCGAGGGTCTTACTGATGCTTTCATCTTTTTGCCCGAGTCACTTGGTGGGCTGGGTGTCAAGAACTCGTTTGTTAGGTCATTACTTGTTAAAGATGGGAAGGAGCCTGGGGTAATGAAGGTTTTCTTGGAGGAAGAGAAAAGGTCGTATGCAAAATTTAAGAAAGAATTTGAGGGTTTGAGTGATGGGGCGAGGAAACATCGTTTTAGGATGGCATTTTTTGACGGGTATGAAAAATCCTAGCGAGGTTGAGAATCCGGACTTTATGAGCTTTAATGAATTTTCAGGGCATCGGAAGGGTTTGCCAAGAGAACTTGGAGGAATCTATGTCAAGATGGCGGAGGTGCCAAATGTCGAGGAAGCCATAACCTCCGAGGCTGTTCGGGAACTAGAGACGCTATAACTAGAGATCTTCCAAAGAGGTGAGGAGGAGGAACTCGAGTGGATTTTACCCGTATTTGGAGAGCAGTTGAAGCTGCTCGCCACTGGGGATTTTAACCGTTTTGGGAAGGAGACAGGTAACCTGGGAGATGGTATCGCGGCGTAATTGATGCTTATTCTTCGTACGAATTCGGGATGCGGGGGATTTGAAAGACTTATCCGTATAGGCTTGTTTTCTTTTGCGGTGCTCGAATCGAAGATTTTTTGTGCCTCTGAAGTATCGTTCACCGTAGTTGTAGTTTCATCGCCCGAAATATTCTTGAGGCTCCAATGAGTACTGCAGGAGGTTTAGAGTTGCGACCGTCCCGCACCTTAAACAGCTTGCCATCAGCCATGAGGTAAAGCCCGCATCTACATACCTCCTAGGTAGTGTTATCCGCTGGAATCAGTTCCAGTTCACAACCTCAAGTATATAAATACTTCGAAAATCCAGTTTCCCTGCCAGAAGTTGAGATAAGGTTATCAGGTTCTCAGGGGCGTGCCAAGTGCGCCATGCCGAAGCTTAGCCGCCGACTTCGACCTCGTCCCCATTGTCCAGCATCATCACTACCAAGCAACAACAAACATCGAACTCTTTCTGCCTCCTCTCAAGACCCTTCGAATACTCTGTTGTCCTCCACTTCCCCAACCCCCCTCTCACGCCAGAGAACATCGCTGTCCTCGCTCGGCCCGCGCCACTCCTCCAGTCGTTCTTATTCCCGGAGTCGCCGCGCTGTAGTGGCCGTTCGAAGACTTACTCGAGTACCGCATTTCCGAGTCATTGCGTGAGTCGGCAGGATGGGGCGGATCTAGCTCTCGAACTTCGAAGACCTCTGCGTCTGGTGTCAATCTCTTTGTCTCAATTTAGCTCTGAAAAAACATGGCCAGAGTCTTGTTCATCAGGCGGTAGTCCCGTCCTGCTGAGCGCGCTAGACATAGGCCTTCTCCGATCACCTCGTCTGTCTCGCAACCATCCAGTCATCTCCAACGCGCTGCAAGTGCAGCCCACCACGACACTTACGCCTCCATCGCAGGATGCACCCTGCGACCCAAGAAGGCCCATCACCCCATTTCTTTTCCATGAGGCGCATTCGACGTTTGTGGACGAGTTCAGCCCTTTTGAACGCCTAGTGGCGCCATGAGACATGGTGAAAATCTAATCACCACTGCGGTGGGCTGGGTTGCCGCCGGGCTGCCACGCGGGCAGGAATGCGGTTGTCATTCTTTATTTCCGGCGCAGGATGCGGTCCTTGGCTCGCCCTGCACCAGGCCACGCCCCTTGCGCGAGCAGTGGAAGAGCATGCGAACGCCCGTCGTCGCGGTTGCAGAGCATGGGAATCGCCTCGTCGCGCGCAGCTCGAGATGCTGGATCGCGGCCTCTCCCTCCATTTATGGCGCCCGCTGGAAATACTCGTGGGACAGCAGTGGCGCCTGCGGACGACCCCACACAGGCCGGCTAATATGGCATGCGGCTCACGATCCTGGGGTTGCTCCTGTGGGCGTCCCTCACGCCTCCAGGTTTTTGGGTTGATCGGCGGAATTATTTGGACCCGCTGTGCATTCAGCCTGAACTCCCCGCCTCCTCTCCCCGGCGCGCATTCACCCAGCCAGTCCCCGCCCTGCGCTGGCCCGCCAGTGCTGGCGGGAGAACACGGAACCAAGCTGCCCGCCCCCAGATCCCCGACAAGGCGCCATCACGTGTCGTCCCGCCCGCTCGCCCACCGGTCTCCCCCATGTCTAGATGCGGCTTCGTGAGCTGCTGGTAGTCGCGGAAAATCTCTAGCTCTTCGAGATGTCCTGTTGGAACCATGGAGAAACCAGCATTCCTCAGAGCGGGTCCTATCGTGTTGATATTGAATTTTGCAATCATCAGATCCTGCAAGCTCCTCCCATGCATCAACCAGAGTCTTGGGTTGGACCCCGCTTATACGGAGGGACACCACGTCCCTGGTTTCTATACATATAGCTCCTGCATCCTCCAGTTCTTTGGTTCTCGTCAGTCCAAAAGATTCATCTCTTTACTATACTCCTAACACATCAGCAATCATGGGAAGACCTTTTATGATCGGACTGGCGTTCTTCGCGTCTACAGGGCAAGTCAACGCAGCTATTCGACCTAGACACCTTTCTGACCTTCTCTAGATCCTTCCTTTTTGGATACGATGCAGGTGTAATGACAGATGTCATTGCCTCCAAGAACTTCCTTACTTTCTTTGCTACCGACAAAGCCTCGCCCATTATTGGGGCCATCAACTCCACGTTTAATGGAGGAGCCGTATTCGGTGCGCTGCAGGGCGGCCTTACGATGGATAGATATGGCCGTAAAATTACCATTCTCCTAGGTTCACTTATTTGTTTGCTCGGTGCTATTCTCCAATGCGCGGCCCAAAACCTTGCTATGATTTTGGTTGGCCGTATCCTCACTGGATGGGCCGTGGGTCTCTTGTCCATGGCTGTGCCTGTGTACAACTCGGAGTGCGCCGATCCCAAAATCAGAGGTCTTCTAGTCGGTCTCTCGCAACAAATGATTGGTATTGGTTTCATCGTGTAAGTCAATTTACCCCCAGATTTTGGAAGGCTGTATTTAATAGCTTTCAGATCTACTTGGATTGGTTATGGATCTGGTGTTGCATCCGACTCCAGCTCTATCCAATGGCGACTTCCCTTGGCATTCCAATGTGTTCCTAGTGCTATTCTGGCAGCCGGAATCATGTTCATGCCCGAATCCCCTCGTCATTTGATGGAAACCGACAGAGAAGAAGAAGCGGCTCGTGTTCTACGTAAATTGCATTATAATGGGCATAACGAGGAATACCTCCAACAAGAATTCAACGAAATTAAGCAAACCATTGCCGCTGAAAAAGCAATTACTGTCCCCGGATGGAGAATCATGTTCCAGGTTGCCGCGTGGAGAACAAGATTGATGCATGGTGTTGCTGTCCAGGTTTTCACTCAATTCACCGGAATCAGTAAGTCTAAAACTGAACCTTACGGTTTTTTGTTCTAATTCGTCTAGATGTTATTGGATATTATCAAACAACAATGTACACTGCACTAGGCATAGTCGGTCATAAAAATTTGCTTGTGGCCGGTATCTACAACTGCGTTGGTCCTATTGCGAGTAAGTAGTCCGAGGGATATATACGCTAAAATAATCCTAGCTAACCTTTTCAACTAGATGCTGTCTTCATTATCTTTATGATTGATAGAGTTGGTCGTCGCAAGCCACTTATCTGGGGTACTGTTGGTATTATTATTGCATTGGTCTGTGAAGCCGCCGTCAACAGTCAAATCAACACAGACTCCCCTCAAAAAGGACTCTCCATTGCTGGTGTTGTATTCATTTTCTGCGTTTCTGTTATCTTCTCATGTAAGCTGATTCCCTCTCTCCCAATTTGCAACGTATCTAACACATGATCAGTGTCTTGGGGACCAATCTCCTGGGTTTACATGTCCGAAGTCATGCCCATGCAAATCAGAGCTCGCGGAAATGCATTCGCCACTGGTATTGGAAATTGGCTCGTTTCAACTTTCTGGGCTCAAGTCTCCCCCACAGCGCTTTCTAAGATGACCTGGAAGTTCTACTTCATCTTCGTTGGTATGTAAATAAACTTTTCCGTGGTCATCCTACATTCATGCTAATATCCCACTTAGCCTTCGATATCGTCGTCACCATACCAATTGTTTTCTTCTTCTTCAAGGAAACCAAGCAGGTCAGTTTGGAAGATATTGATCTTCTCTTCGGCGAGCGCGCATTGGGCACGCTGCCAGACGATTTACACAAAGGAGGAATAACCGAGCTTGAGGATAAGGGGCCACTCGCTGCTGATACTGAGCTGAGAGAGAGGACCGTTCCAGGTGCTGTGGCATAGGTTGATGCAAAGATAAGGAAGTCACGGTTTGGGGTTTGTGTGGGTTCTGTAATGAATATAATGCTTTGATGTATGGCGGTTTGTGGATGATGAGGGATTGGATGATACCACGGTGATATTGGGATAGAAAAATAGTTTGCTCAGGTTGCGTGCATGATTAGATTCATGGAATAAATAACAGTTTTGAGCTTTAATCTCTTTTTGTCTTGCGTGTTTATAGTCGCTTTTTCATATTACTAGATTTTTTTTTGTTTAGTTAACGAAATACTTTTTGTAAGTTAGTCGTTTAGTTTTTTACATTTCACATATCCACCTAAATTCAATATCTCGAAGATTTCCCATCTCTCATCTATATTTATCTAGTCTTATCGAGTATAACTACCATTCCACATTTTAACACCCAGGCCTAGAAGTCTGAACCTTCCCCGATAATTTTCCATACTCCAATACCAAGTATTTCACATTATTTATTTTAGGCACTATCTCGATCATTTCAACCGATCTTCGAAACATCAAATTCTTCTAACGAGTATATTCTAACTAACCACGAATAGACTGTCAATTAATATTCATAATTTTATTATATTTTTCTAATGGCATGATACTCGAAACTATGTTTTCAACTGGAAATTATTGAGCTATTCTACTTTTCAACTTTTGAGTAAAATAATTATTACTATTTACCAACTACATTAAACTGACCTTTATTGGCTGTATTAAAATTATAAACTTTTTTCCTTTTTAACATTTTACCTGTTTCTAAAACTTAAAACTTGGTTGTAGTTTTAAAAGATATGGCTGGTAAGGGTAGAGAGAGGGAGATCCTTATTCTGATTAAGATATTACAAGTCTTGAAGAGCTAGAGCTGGTTTATAGGGGAAGGATTAAAAGGTTTTATATTTTAGGTTTTCGAGCTAATAGGAGTTGTTCCTGGCTACAACTTTTATCTACAATAGGTACATCTGGCAAGAGAGTCGGGGTAGTATTGACAGAAGGATGGCCTTGAGTGGGTACGAACACTTGCCACTGTTGGGGAAAGCGGGGGGACTTCACTTATTGTTGTTTATGGAGACAGACATTATTGTATTTGTATCTGTAGGAGAACAAGACTGCTCTTTGTTGGTATTGCTAAGAGAGATAGGATAATTGAACTTTCTTTGTTCGAGCTAAAGTTTGTCCTGCACCTCTATTGTTGTATTAAATACTCGAAAGACAATAACTTGGTTGGGGAAGGCTATAAGCTCTCTTTGTTCAATAACTACCAAGACTACCCTAGTGAACAATTAACAAAGTTGATTCACAAAGGCTTTATGAAACATTCCGAAATTTCTCTACAGCAGTTGAACAGCAAGATGAATAGCAGTATATATTCTTTGGTTTTCCTATCGAAGAATTTCCTCACGATAATTTCTTCACCATCATTTTATTACAAATACTCATCTACCACACATTCATTACAACCATTTTCGAACAAAACTTTAAAATGTTGAATTCAAATCCCAATAACCACTCGTCAAGGGGTTCCAGTAGCCGATGGGCTCCCTACCCAACGCCCCCGCGTTCCAGTATTCAGATTCAGGATTTACTAAATCCTGAACCCGAAGTAGAAGATAAACAAGAATCAGAGCCCGATGTTGAGATTAAGCAAGAACCCATATCCGACACAGATCTGAACCAGCTATTCATACTCCCCCGTCCCAATCCCTACCGTCTCAAAAGCCGCTACAAAAAACCCATTTCCCTATGGGAATTGCGCCATTTCCCCTCGGACCGTTACCCATTCAGCGAGTTTAATTATCCACGGCCCGTTTCCAAGTATCAACAGGAAATTGATGAGAAGAATAGGAAAGAGGATTTGGAAAATCGTGAACGTATGGCGAGAGAAGATCCTTGGTATTTTGAGGATGAACAGGATGAACCGGATGTCCCAGGTGGATATACCGGACCACCTAGAATTGCAATTACTCCTCCACTTCAAGAGATTTCAAAGGAAGCTTATATGGAGTTTTTTAGGATACTTAATAGGAGGGATAATGCTTTTGATGCTGTTAGGTTTTCGGAGCCTGTATTTCATTTTCGGGAGCAGCCTGTTCCGATTGGGGAAGATTCTTTCCAGGTTGATGGGAACTATGATTGTGGATATTGTGGAGAGAGGTTTGGGAGATATGTAGATATCTTATATCATACTCAGAGATTGCATTTGTAAGAATCTTCTTTCGTATTTATTTAAAGGGAATGCTTTATGGTAGACATAGGAAAGGTGGGGTCGGTTGTGATAAGAGTAGTGTAAGCAAGTAGCGTTATTTTGGGATGATTTAGTTGGAATGAGTAATAGAGAATGGAACTTTTAATACAAACTATTGTAGACTTGGCCTTGTGATTAATTTCTATATTGAAGTCGTCTGAAGTCGTCCTTGTGCTTTCCGAAATTTGGTAATATGCTTATTGGTGAGTTTATTAAATGAAAGAACATACTATTCTCGTCTTAGGCTAATATATATAAATCTAAGTCCTGCTACTTGTAACCTGGTCTGTATATCATGTGACTTGTTGGGGTTGTTAGTGTCAATAAACCATGTGGGTTGGGTTTATAATTTGAAGCCTGGGATGGCAGGGCATCAAGTACGCCTATTGAAGTTTCCATACAATCATCAAAATCCCATATATACGAGATTTCTAATAGTTACAAACTTACTTGCATCATGTAATACAGTTATTGTCGAATCTTTGCCATATGATTATGATGTCATCTGGAAGCTACTTATTCACCCGAAGAGAACATATCGTGCGCATATGCTATGATGGTAGCGTGTGCCCCTGTTTAAAGTAACAAAAATCCACGTTCCATCCTCAACCTCTTTCTTCAAGCACTCAAGAACATCCTTTCAATCTTCCTCTTCACGGTGTCCATAATTCTCACCTGACCCTTCTCACCCAAGACCTCTTTAAAGCCCACAAAACTAGTAACATCTTTTTCCACCTCCACACCCTCAAAACCAATCTCTATCATAAACTTTTTAAATTTCTCCTTCGAGATCACAACATCCTCTATACCACTCGATTTTGAAACCAATCTCTCAGCCACCGGACGAAGCCTCTCATGACCTCTAGGGAGCATACATTCATCCGGCCGAGGTTGGGTGAGATATAAAACATCAAGAAGATCTTCTTGATTTGGTTTCGCTCCAGATAATGCACAGAATCTACGGTTGTTAGTAAATGTAGAAACTTGCTTGAGGAGGGATAGGGTTATACAGTAACCTCAGCCAACCCTCATCATTCATTCCTCTTTGTTGAATTATTATTTCTTCCTCCCTTTTAAGAGTATTTCTGTTCCCCAATATCATTTTATTTCTACCAGTCAATCCTGCAACAGCACGTATCATATCTTCTCTAGTAAGAGGCGATGAACTCGGTGAGAAAGGATAACCAGCATAGAATCTTAAGCATTCTGAGAGTGCAGTTGTTTGAGGGGTGGATTTAAGTTTTCTTTCTAGAATGGATATTTCGCCTGATGTGAGAGCTCCATGAAAACCCCATTCACCACTACCTTTTATGTAAAGTTTTGTCAGGTCTTCGAGGATATCATCTATATATGTTAAATTTGATCGTCTTCGTTGTAGATGGAAACATTTCATATACCTGGTGTGGAATTCTCTGCCCATTTGTTCAGAGGTCTTTGACCTATAAATATGCGCTTAGCACCGTGTAGAAGTCCAAATATAATGACACTCATAGTCGATACTTTTGTTCTATAGCAAATTATTCTGTTGATACTGACGGAGCAAAATGTAGCAGCCTTGGAGGTTGAAGTTGATTGAGGCTTGAAGGATGTGGCGCAGCAGATTAGGATCTCGGAATTTTTCTTCACCATGAAGCCCCATAACAACCACATGTTAGAGAAACTCATTATCATACTAGTTTCACGTTTCAATACGAATGCGCATTTAGTATGCCAAGGTTGGATTCTTCTTTGGTCTCAGTGCTTGAGCTGAAGGTAAGATTGTCAGCTCGCCACCAAATGTGGCTGCTCGAGGCGGGCTCAACATACCTTTCTGGAGTACTGAGGGGTAAGTGTAACACATCTATACAACGCTGAGAGGTGATATCTCTCATCATTTCGTAACGGACTTTCAGACAGCTCTTGGCTCGTTGAAATACTTGCTCAACTGATCTCCAGAAATGTTAAGCTGTAAGACATAAGCGAACGATCTAGATGTGAGTTCGAGGCATAATTACGTGCTTTCACACTCGCCCTGAAGATAACTCAATGCTTCTAAGTTCTCTAAGTGATTATCTTCACCATCCAAGCATCCCACCAAAAGACAAAGGTGGCTCTTTGCAAAAAATCCCTCGATACAAGTTGTTAAGATGCCACCCTCCTTCGCCTATATTGCCATCAGCCCCAGCCCTATCAACAATGCATCATACAGCACACCTACTGATCCTCAATTCCACTATGTAAAAATCGGGCACACAGCAGCGGGCGGCGGAGGACGTGTGAACGCCTACAACACTCACAATCCCTCCGGTACTTCCCACTCCCCCCCCTCTTCCTAAAAAACTAACAAGCCACCTCAAGTGTACACACGTATGCTCCAATTCAACAACCAACTCGACATCAACACCAAAAACGACGAAATCCAAAAGCGAGCTGCCGAGCTCCACCAACCCCTCGCACCAATAAATGAAGGAGCCAGCTCCGCCCTCTTTATTCAACGCTGGTGTTTACAAGCTGCTTATCCGCAGGGGCAATTCGCAAATGAGTGGTTTTATGTTTCGAATCAGTTTGATAGGTTATTCGCATTGTTAGAGAAGTTGGAACAGGATGCTGATGCGGAGAATATGCCAAGGGTTTTTGATGACGAGGCAGAGTTTTGTTTGTTGTTTCTTAAGGCTTTGAGATGAGTGGTTTTTGGGGTTGGATAATTTCCTGCAATTTTCTGTTGAGTATGATTTGTCGAATCACTTGAGTTTTTTAACTGTTAATCCAAGAGAATTGATACCGTTGTTACCGCAGATGTTCTGGTGACATGAACCTGAGCGCAACCTAGGAGAAAGGGTCGAAATTTTTTTTTTACACAAAGGCTGATCCTAGCTAACATTAAACTATTATTGCTATTTCGAACTATATATATGGAGGGCCTGACAATAGCCCTTTGCAATACAAACCACCTACTTCATAGCTCCCACCTGGACCCTCATTCATTCGCACCCTAATACTGATACAAATTCTCCAGATTCACCCTTCCTTAGATTTTCCCTCAAAACTTTATCTCCACCATATTCAATTTTCACAGCCAGGACTCTCAGAGTGAAGAAGTCTACTCATCATTACCAATTCTCAAATTTCCCTCACTATCCAATCCTCTCGACCAGAAGCCCTCCAGCGCAGGAGCCTTTCGGTGAGCGGTCAAGAGCCAGAAACCAAAGACAGGCTTGGCAAGCACATCAAGAATGGCATAAGCGATGATCTCCGCATCGACTCCCCAAACTCGTGCTCCATCACCAATACCCCATACAATAGGATACAAAGTCCAAAGAACCAAAGTGAAACCTCCAATAGCAGCAAACAACTTAGCGGTAGATGAATCCTTGGCTGAAGCGGTTTTTCTTCCAGTAACAACCAATTCCCATACAACGACGAGATAGGCAATGCAAGCAATAGCATAGTATCCCCATTTTTGTCCCTCATTGGCACCGAAGGCGGCGAAGAGACCGGCAAGGACCATGATTAGATCAGCAACAATGGCGATGATTATTGAAGCTCCGTTGAGGCCAGCGAGGAAAGCAAGGTCGAGAAGAAGGAGAGGAGTGGTAACACTCCAGTCGACGTAGCGGGCCCAGAATACTTGACGGTAGACGATCTTGGTAGCGTTGGGAACGTGCTTGTGGCTCTCCTTAATGATAGTGGTGGAGAAGGAATTTCCATCACCAGTAGCCATGGCGAAGTAGCTGATGGCTGCAAAGGTGGTGATGAATGTTGTTAGGACGTGGAAGAGTCGTTTTTGCTGAGAGAGCCGAAGCAGTTAGCATTAATTATTCCATATATTAAAGAGCGATCAGGAGGGATTGAGAAACTTACGACTGGGATTCTCGAAGCCATGACTGTGAAGGCAATAGTTGAGAGCAACATGAGAACGAAGACAACCTATTCCTAAGATATTAGCCACAAAACTTTTAAGGTATTTCAGAAATTTGTATCCATACCCATAGAGTCTTCTCACCGGCAGCACCGACGAGCTCATAAGTTGGCTTATTCGGAACCACTGTTCGAATAGGAGACACAGAATGTATCGAGGTAGGTACTAGCAATGAAGACCTTGTTGTCTTCAAAGCATCCATAACATCATTTGCTTTAATCATGTTGACTTGATAGCGATTCCGTTCTGAGACTTCGAGGCTTAGAAAAAATATAGAGAAATAAGTTAAATGAATAAATGTAAGGTAGATTAATAGTATGAAGCAGGAGGGTACTTAGCTTTAAGCAATCAAAGAGGGGAAAGATCACAAGTATACTAGACAGCTGAGCTCATAGCAGCTAGTATGACGCGGACCAAAGCTCCTGGTCGGAGCTCCTTCCTTCTTACCTGCCTCGCCTACCAATGAAGTAAACTGGTTGACATCAAGGTTTCGTCTCACACGGTATGCAATCATCAAATCAAACAAAGAGATGGAAGCCCCTGGAGACTTCTTCCTTGTTGATAGGACACCGGCTTAGCCATTTTTGTGACTAAAGCATTAGGGAGCCTTAGGTTTGTGCCCCTTATAAAATGGTGGTCTAGACGGGAGGGTGCCGATCGTGAGGTCATCGTTTCGTCCTCGAGAGCTTGTTAATATTGGGATGTAACACGAACAAGCTATTCGTTCAACAGCTACTACGTTTTACAGTCGATTAATCTCTTACTCTGTGATACGATCTCCAATCAATTAACTCTTTTATTAGAAGCTGTAACTCACCTAGTCACATCATTGTCATCAATTTTAACTAGAATAAGAAATTTAAAAAGGAGCTTGCTTTCTCCTGAATAGTGGCGTTACAAGCTCCAATAATAAACAGCGATCTTTCTCCTCACTTACCACGAAACCTTCCGCCATCGAAATCTTAGATTTCCATGTTTTCCCCCTAGATTTCCGCAGGGCAATGATCTACTTTCATCTTACATTTTCGCCACAGCCACAGCCTCATCATGACCCCACTCTATCGTGAGAAACCACACTTTTTCTGCTTACTATTAATTTTTGGCCGATAGCAGAGACGAATTTGCCCTACAGCTCCGTTTTTATGTGAAGTATTATTCGATATTTTCCAATCACGATCACGTGATCTCAAACTAACTTTGGCGGCCGGGATGACCGGTGTTAAGTGAGTACGCTATCTGTCGATACCATAACATTACCATAGTTGACTTGTGAGGTAGAATTTACCGGCTTTATATGCCGGTATCCACAACGATTACAGTTGGTGATAATGTCCGATAATTGGCCACGGAATATCTCGTGCGAATATTGGTCAAATTTTCGATGGGAGGGTGGGCTGAATGACGCCGAGATATTCGAAGATGCCATAATGAATTTAGAACAGAAATCGGGAAGTTCTCCGCAAACAGTTTCTTCTTTTGATTTGAAGATGGGGTAAGATGAGTGTGGTATCATGAAGCTGAGGCGTTGTCTGGCCTGACCATGAAACGGGAGGTAGGAAATTAAAATGGAGAGGAAGGGGCCTTTATCTCCAAATTATCGAAATTTGGTAGTACAAGTTCTAAATGGATTCTCTAGACTTCCACTTATCTTTGAGAATGTAACTAACTGCTCCTTCGGACTCCTTCGGACCAAGAAATATACGACATGAGCAATAGAGTTGCAATGTTGGAGTTATGAAATATCTCCTACAACTACAAATGAAGTTGGGGCGATACCGATCCATGTGCTATTGAAGTTTATGCAATTCGCCGCTACTACTCACCGAGCTCGCTCTCGACTTTCGAGCCTTAGCATAAGGGGCTCAACCCACAGAACACTCACACTATTAGCTTTCATGTGAAGTATAACCTCTCTTAGCAGTCCAAGATCTTTGTGAGAAATGTAGAAAGGAAGTCTCGTAAGCTGAGTCAGACTCCAGAAGAAGTTTGTTTTGTAAGTACAATCAACAAAAGCAGAAAGCAACTTATCCTTTTCTATGGCTCATGGTATTAACTGTTTGGTCTTAAAGGCTTTTACAAGCAAGGACCCGACAATTGGATGTGAAAGATTCTGTTTAGGGTAACTTTCCACAATTCTGATGTCCTTATATTAGGGGGAGAATGAATAATCTCATTAATATCCGCTAAGGGTATGATAACAGGCACGAGTAAAACGTGGGAAGTGGGAGGGAAAGTCACTAATGACAAAGTGCAGAGTTATGACGGACTAAGAAACGACTTTCTTCCTTTAAACTTTTATATTAGCAGAAGTTCTTTAAACAAAATACGCTAGCAAGGTAGCACAAGGTTTTTTTTATAATGGCGTAGGATAAAAGGTCCTTATAGAGAGTTAGCATACGCCTAACGTAGATATTTGATACGGGGGGGGAATGCAACATCTATTTGACTTTATATAAACAATTTTGGGGTTTGAAGTTCGAGCTTCTATCAGATCAGAGAGAGGGGGAAGTACATCAGTATTTGACAAAATCTAAATTAGTACTTCTAATTCTCCAAGGATATGGGTTTCTTTCGATCCACTAACATCTGAGATGTAGGAGACTCGAAGTAAATATTCACTAGACCCTCACTCTAAGACTGCAAGCACAGTAGCCAGATATCCTGTTGGGTGTTTTAGGATCCCCCCGGTTTGGTGTTATCAAGGCAAGAGAGTTGGTGAAGGTAATTACCCACGGTCATCTACGTCACATGACCGAAGACTTGAATCCACCAATATGTCTTCCAATTAATGTTCTAGTTGCTGAAGGGAATCGGCCTTATATTATCCCATTTTAAATCTCTCGGATTTGTGTTCTTGCTATTTAATTGAATAGGCCAGCTGTGAAATCTGACCTGGTTATTACCCCGCTAGTTCTTGTCACCCCACTCATAGCAGTTCTACTACGCCCTTACGCCCTTCAATAGTATCCTAGCTGGTTAGCAATAGAATATCTTCTAAAAGCGGAACTTACATGAGTATTTGTGGGGGACGCAGTATATAAAAGCCCATTCTACTCTATTCCAATGTAAACTCACTTCAATCTTTCCACAATACCCATATAGAGGATCCCTCCCAAGAGAAAAATCTTCACTTCCAATAAAACACATTCACGACTATTCCTAAGCTCGACGATTTCAAGATAGAACGCCCATTTATCCCCAACATGTCTACCCTCCCCACCATTGAAGGGTTCGCGCCTTTCAACCCACCAAACGCCAACAAACCTTGCAAAACCTGGTACACCATAATCGGCGACCTCTCCATCACCAAAGCCAACCCCAAAATCCATCCTCTTCTAATCGTCCACGGCGGACCTGGTATAGCCCACCACTACCTTACCCCTCATACCGATCTAACAGCCACCTATTCCATCCCCATAATCTTCTACGACCAAATCGGCTGTGGAAACAGTACACATCTCCGCGAAAAAGCCGGTGACACCACGTTCTGGGTCATCGACCTCTTCATTCTAGAACTCGAAAACCTAATATCCCATTTAAAACTTGAAAGTTATGATCTCCTCGGGTCATCATGGGGAGGACAATTCGGATCGAAATTCGCTGCTAAAAAGCCAAAGGGATTACGTCGCTTGGTTCTTGCGAACTCAGCTGCCGATTTAAAGCGTCGTTATGAAAGTACCATGGAATACCGTCTTGAATTACCCCTCAAAATCCAAGAAACAATCACAAAATGTGAAAAGAATGGAGACTTCGATAATCCGGAATACAAGGCTGCATGTCAAGAATTCGCGCGGCGGCATATGTGTTCTCTCGTTCCACCCCCTGAACCGGAATTGAAAAGCGAAATCGAATTTTCAAGGGATACTACGGCATCTGACGTTATGAGTGGAAAGGATAGATTTAAAGCTGGAGGTACCTTGAAGGATTTTAGCATGATTGGTCAGGGGGTGAATATCGAAGTGCCGACGTTGTTGATAAATGGGAATAAGGAGATTGCTAGTGATTATGCGATTGCGCCGTTTTGGAAAGAGATCAAGAAGGTGAAGTGGGTTAAGATGATGGGGAGTACGCATAGTCCGCATTTTGAGGAGAGGGAGAGGTATATGGAGATTGTGGGGGGCTTCTTGACTGAGGAGTAAAATGGGTATCTGGAATTAAATGAAGTGCCGGAGTGAAACGAGAAGGAACGTACATTATAGGACATTTGATTTGGAAGAATACCTCAAATTTCTTCGAAAAAGATAGTTAAATATTAACAACCTAAAGCTTCGATTCGTAGTACCATTGGCTTTAATTTTAGCCCTGGACAAACCATGTCAAAACCTATTCCTTCTTTCCATTCTTTTCCTCTTTCTTATCACCATTATCACCCTCGTTCTCTTCCTCCTCAATATCCCTCTTTCTCTTCTTAATAGCCTCAGGAGGACTATCCTCGATCAACTCACTCTTCCCCGACATCCCACTCCACTTCGGTAGCCCATCTTTAATATCAGCAACTCTCTTCTCATAAAACATGTGACACCTAATTTTCCCATTAGCGCCTCTCTATTCCCCCTTCCCCACTCCCAAAATCAAGTCCCAAACGAAACGAAACGAAACGAAACGAAGCAAAACCTAGGGGGGATCTCTCCACTTGCTGCGCACCAAATTTCCCCACCTCCTCCCTACTCTTAAATTTAACCAAACCTGGAAATAGTAAAATCATATTCCTCCCCTCATCCATAATCCTACTCCTACAGTAGCTACAAGAAACCTTACAAGGTAACTTATGCCTAATCGTTTTCTCACCCGGATCATACCACGTTAAATCATGATGACCCTTTAGAAAATTAATATCGGATTTATGAAAAATTGCTGCCCATTGAAAGGGTGCTCCTATTTAAATTAAACAAAAGTTAGTAAAACGATGAAAAAATAGATGGGGCTCGTGTTTATGTTAGAAAAGTTAAGGTTGGGCTGTAGATAATAAAAAGGGGATGGAAGGAGGGAGGAGGATAAGGAACAAACTATGTAAAACTTGGGTCTCACAATGGCGAAACTTGCAGCTTAAAGGTCTCTCTCTACTTAATTGATATTTCACTCTCTTACAATGACATTCTCTTTCATACGACGCTTTGAACATTTTCTTTTCCCTTCTTCCCTCTCTCCCATTACCCTCTTCATTAGAAGGACGAGTATAATCATGCACCATATACGGTTCTCTAAACTTCCATTCATTTTCCTCCTCCTCAATCTCATGATCTTGACGTCCTGCTTTTTTCGCTTGCGATTTTTCCGGGTGGTTGGTGGGGGACATTTTCGAGTTTATTTTTGAGGAAGGTTTGTTGTGAGTGGGAGTTCGTGGTAAGTTGTGGGGGGGGGGGGGGGGGGGGGGGGGGGGGGGGGG